>JAWPHD010000538.1:0-441890 GCA_037043455.1 Cyrtodaria siliqua | reverse complement strand
TAACTCACACAAGATATTCAACTATTGTTGGTGGTTGTGGGAGTGGGGGGGGGGGGGGGGGGGGGGGGTTGGACATTTCAGACACAATTTAACTGGTACCTTAATCAGTTGTTAATCATTAAAACAGACATGGTTAATGGTAAATAAAAAATTATTGTTTTTCAAAATCGGTTGAGAAATAAATATTTCACAAGTTGCTTTTTCCACTGCAAAATTCTGATGCATGAACAAATATTTTTTGATATAATGTTTAACAAAACTGTTTTTAATATGTTAAAAAAAATATAAATTTAGACACTCTGAAAGTTGCAAGCACAATATTAAGGCTAACTGAAGCTAAGTTGTATTAATGTTCTGCTGTCCTAGCAACAAGGAGTTTACATGGGGAAAAAAAACTAAAAAGTATTTTGTCTGTCAACTATTTATTACTCAACCGATTTTCAAAACTGAGATGTTTTTATTTACCACTAAAATTTCAGTTCCAGTCATATTTAATTTTTTTAAAACGTATTATTGAAAAAAATTATGTTATAACTGACATAAACAGGCTGAAACAAACGCCGCGAAGTATTTTAATCCACTGTCGTGTAATTAATGTGTTTAATTAATAAAACTCGTTTTAAAAAGCTCATATTGCGTCACTTTGCAGACACAGACAATAAATGTATAATTAAATTGAGTGTTTAATCAGTTTATTTGATAATATTACGACTCGTGGGCTACATTGTATAATTTTGCCATAACTCCGCATTAATAAAAGTGTAGATAATATATATAATATGACGATTATATAGCT
Source organism: Cyrtodaria siliqua (assembly GCA_037043455.1). NCBI lineage: Eukaryota > Metazoa > Mollusca > Bivalvia > Adapedonta > Hiatellidae > Cyrtodaria > Cyrtodaria siliqua. The sequence continues at coordinate 441,094 of JAWPHD010000538.1, read as the reverse complement.
TTTCTTACAAATGGGATAAGATATATAAAGAAAAACAATGACAATCCCAGACAACACGTCTCGCAATCCTATTTCATTTGCGCCTGAATCGCCATTAATAAGACAAGACATGAGAGAATCCAGTGCAGTAGGATGGAATGTCAATGCCATTTCCCCTTCAGAGTTCACAGAGAACGCAATATGTTATAACCTAATGCGCTATCAATTGTATCAAATTTGCAGCTCTATGAAGTTTTATTTGATGTTACTTAAGCGTCTCCAAGGGATGGCGATTAAATTCGTAAATCTGGCTTCGTTTTATTTTACTGACATGATAATGTGAAATACTGGTTCAGTTGTCAACATTGCACTTATGTTCTTATGCATGATTGCCTCGTGTCCTATTTTTTCTAAACTCATTCCTCTCATGCCGTAATAAAAACAAAATGTATGTTCAAAGTATATTTAAGGTATATTAAAAAGTCAGGCGACGTTCTTGATAAAATTTGCAATAAATCTCAAGCTTCATCTATAAATACATAAATTATATGATTTTTCTACATTATATACAACTTTACCACACAACCTTATCAAAGACAAGCGTATTGCTCTCATTCAAAATCTTTTGCAGTTTGGACAATTACACTACGTGAACTTGCCATGAAGTTTTGAATCACTTATTTTTCTGTTAGATAATATTTTCTTCAGATATGGAACTACCGTTTATAGACAAATTATGGGTATCCTTATGGGTACAAACTGTGCCCCACTTATCGCAGTTTGTTTTTATATTACTATGAAAGAGATTTCATGTTTAGTCTTTCACTAGATACCCAGGCAGATGTTATTGAAGCCTTTAATGACACCTCTCGGTATCTGGAGATATATTGAACATTGACAACCCTTTCTGTTCTACTATGGTTAATAATAATATATCCTAAAGTACCTCAACTTAACAAAGCTAGTACTTCTGATAGTAACGTTCTTTTTCTCGATTTACTTACCTCTATTGAAAGTGGTGAAATAATGAGCAACATCTAGGACAAGAGAGATGATTTTAATTTTGATATTGTTAATTATCCCCATTTAGATGGGGTTGTTCCCCGAGGAGAACGGCGGCAGTAAAACGTCTCCCCGCGCTTGCAATCAGTACTGTTTTCCATTCGATCTTTGGAGATACTTATATTTAAAAGGCTCTGTGATACGCAGTTATACTGTTATGAAAGAGATTTATTGTTGAGTGTGTCACCTGCTAGCCAGAGATACATTATTGATGCGTTTAATAAGACATTTCGGTATCCGGATGGCATACTCAATATTGATAATCAGTTCTTTGCTCATATGGTCACTAATAGTTAACAACCAGAGTTCATTTTGAATAAAGCCAACAGTTCGGATTCCAAAGCATCATTCCTCGATCTTCATCTCTCGATTTGAAATGAAAAGGACATACTAGAATATATGATAAGAGAAATGACTTTAACCCTGACATCATTAACTATCCACATTTAGATTGGGATGTACCTCGTGCTATATCATACGGAATTTATATCTCCCAGCTAATTCGTTTTGCTATGGCATGTATTTCAATTATCGAAGTTATTACAAGTAAACTTCTCCAGCAATGTTTTCGTTATCATAAACTAAGATCTTTCTCAAAGTTCTATCGTCTCAACGAAAACCTGCTGGAAAAGTACAACACCAACCTAAACACATTTCTGTGACTAGGAATATCCCAATCGTTATTCTATGGAGATGTGATCTATAATCTTCGGAAATTAAAGGGGTTTGACGGATTTCCTGACCAGTTTACAATATGAAGCAGGAAATTAGTCAGAAAATGATACGACCCTTTAGTATTACATCGCACTTCATGTTTGCTGATTGACCCCTCTACAGTCGGTCACTACACTTCACTTTTCTCTTGTGCGATGACCGGACAACCTCATGACTGCAACTGATGAAACCCTTAAAGGGAAGGTTGGTGCTTGAACCTTTGTCCCGCGGGTTTTCTTTTCTAGTCGTACCCTAGATTGGTTTTCTCGTGGGTTGCAACTGTTGTGGTTGTTCAGTACAATTCTGGATACATCCCTGAGGTATTTCTAATTTTGTTTTTTATATACCTTTACAGTAAAATATACGTGTATCATTTCCTAATTGTTCTGGATGTGGACTTTATTTTTTTCCTTTCGATGGGATGTACATACGTTTACACTGTCTTGTCAATTTGAGCGCTGAATACAGGATAATAGCGAGGTTGTGTACACTTAAAATCGATTTAAGCTAACCGTTGGGCCATATTGCCCACTGACCGTTCCAAGCCGGTAACCCTGTCTTCATCACTTGTCCTTTTCATTGAATAATTAATTCGCTCTCTGTTTGTGGTACATGTGGATCTACGGTGCCATTGCGTTAGGGTACTGTGATTTCTATAGATCATTTTTCTACAGGGTCGTGAGTTGACGGCGAGGTTTATTTCATGCTGTTTATGTGCGTGTGTTTAAGCTGATATTTTTATACGACATTATGGGTAACATTGTTTGCTACTATTGTTTGATAAGATTTCGGAATGTTTAAATGTCAATAAATACTGAAAAGGTGATTGATCCCTTGGAAGCAACAAACACAAACAAGAGAAAAATGTTTTATTGAATGTGTTCATGAGAGGTAATTATAAGATGCAAGATCTCCTACGCCTCCTATCAACGGCTTAAGCGATACTCTACTTTAAAGCAACTCAGAATGGCTTGATGAAGGACTAGTAAATAATAACACTACTGATTTGTAGTCTGGGCGCCATACCGCTTTAAACAAACGCTTATGCGAATGTCAACTAATACTGAAAAGGTGATTTAAGACATTCCTACATGCAACTGCTTTATTGCGGTGATTTAAGACATTCCTCCATGCAACTCCTTTATTGCGGTGATTTAAGACATTCCTACATGCAACTGCTTTATTGCGGTGACCATCTCCTATTTAAATTGTATCGTAACAGTGCTTTGTTGTTTATTTTATTTAGGATATACAACTTTTCTTTGGAGAACCACGAGAATGTATCGCGAATGCTAATCTGTATACCAATAGTGTGGATAACCTGTATTAATATCGAAATAAGATATAGACATTCGATTTGCTTCGTATACCGACGGCGAGACAGAATGTAATATTTACTCCAATATCGTCTTAAATCATGACTTTTCTTGCCCTTAATGCTTTATTTTATTGTTGAGTCATTGAGCACTTACTTTGTGGCTGTCTAGGTTTTTGTGTTTATATATTCACATATACATGATGATACTTCTGTTTTACTAATATTACCTTTTAATGCTGCACAGTTTGTTGTAGCCTATAGCCTGGCGGTGATTTCCTTATTTACACTGTCAGGTTTAATTAGGAAGACAATAGGGTAACAGTGAGTCTTATATCACCCTGGAACCTAGTTTAAACCCGTTTTGTCTCTACTGAACGTCATAAGGCGGTACTCATGTTCACAACACTTTTTCGTGATGTCACATACGTCGACTCAGATTTATTCTTGTAAGAATTGCTCTTTAACTCGACAAACGCTAAAGTGTCAAAATATCAAAAATATAAGACGAGTATTACTTAGTTTAATCACAATTAGGATACATTTTTCTACTGTCTGCTTTTTAATTTAGTCTTTTCACTGTTACTTGTGATACGCAAACTTCAAAACCGCTGCTCCCAACTAAATTCTATTTTGTTTATTTCGCCCATTGTTTTTAGGGCAAAGCGTTTTGTTAGAAACAGGAACCATACACCGCTGCCAGGGATTGGTAAAACATTACCACATTGAAGGTTCCGTGTGCACCGTCATATGCATACCATCTTCGGGCTGGCTCAAAATTTCGTAATACGGACATTTTAAATATTTAGTTTGCTCAACCCGGGGCTAGATGGCATGAAAGGTAGCTAGCATTTTTCACTATCGTTCATAAACAGGCTCAATCAAACCGAGACTGAATTTTTATTTTATTTATCGTGTTCGGTGATTTCCAAATTACTCCTTTCATACTGTTTTTTGTGTGTCAAAAAATACACATAGAAACCACTTACGTTGACCACGACTAAAGCTGTAACAACGACTCCAATGTAGGGGTGTGCCTGTTGCCAAGGAGTGTTGCCAGACAACTAGAAAATAACGCATGTAATAATGTTACAACTAGTCACACTGTTGCAATAATTGTCACAGTCAGAAGTTAGAATAAAAATCATTCATATTCATCTACTGACAATTCAATTTTGTACTTAATACAACAAGTACCAAGCAGCTAGACACAAATAATAAGCAACTATAATGCTTATAATTTCAGAAAGCATTGCTTCGCTAACACAATGCAATGACGCGATATAACTCGACCATGTAATAATAATATATGAAATGACATCATGGTGTTTTTTTTCTTTTCTATTTACTTCACTTGTTTAATGGAATAAGATGTATACATTTTAGACAAAAGGAAGAATAATTATGACTGTGTTTTCATATTCTATTTGGATTGTGACATTTTGCGAGTCACTTTTCCCACTGCTTCGATGTCGGGGCTTCACCTGCACAAAACTGTACGGATTATATAACAAAACCAGAAAAAAATATTCAATAGTAAGAGTATGTTAAACCAGATTCCTCTTATCGCTCCCTTTTTCTGGTGCGACCTTGTGCATGACTGTGTTAATCTGCCGTTAAACAATAACTGAGTTGTTCGAACGTATTGTTACTCTTTCTCAATTTCACTTTGTAGATTGTTCTAACAAAGATAATGGACGACATTGTCGATAAATCTGAAATATTCGTGTGAACGCCGACTGTACAAAAGGAATTCGGTGTGTGGATACATCGGTGTGGATACCTACCATTGACCATTCTTTAACCTCAACAAAGATAATGATAAATGCAGCCACACATGCCAGCAGAGCCGTTACCATGAATATTCTGTGAAACTGTAAATAATAAGAATATAATTCATATAACGTAACTTCATCATGACCTTCTGATACCCCTCAATATGTTTCACAGCAGAGACAATATCATTTATATATTCGACTAAATCGAAAAGGTTTGTAACATCTCAGAGGCTTTCTACTTTCTTCTGATACCCTTCAATATGTTTCACAGCAGAGACAATATCATTATATATTCGACTATATCGAAAAGATTTATAACATCTCAGAGCCTTTCCACTTTCTTCTGATATACTTCAATATGTTTCACAGCAGAGACAATATCATATATATATTCGACTATATCGAAAAGTTTTTTGACATCTCAGAGGCTTTCTACTTTCCATGACGCAAAATATTAAGAGAGGACAATTTAAATCAAACGCGTTTCTTACCATGTGAAGATGTTACATATTTCAAATAAAACAAATGTCTTGGTTTGTTGCATTGAAAAATATCAATTCAGAATTTGAAATCGTGAATAATTCCTTCTTTAAATTAACACTGTTGCTTGTTCCAAACTTATCATAATTATAATATATTGTAATTGAGGTAATCATACTTATAACATTTACAAAAACGATGCATTTTCCGTGTTCTTTCCATCAAACCCATTGTGCTATGACAGAAACGTGTAGTGTAGTATAGAATAGAAAATCATATAGTGATCAGTATAATGTATTGTCTGTCTATGGAGCTTAAGCGTTGCTTGTCTTTCTCAAGTGGTGTATTTCTCTAGAGCCTGTAGTGATACATCATAACAACTAGAAACATCGACCGATCTATTGGGTCACGATCGTAAAATCTGAAGCAATCATGTACAACTTCAATAAAATGATCAAATCAAAACAATAAACTTTATTTAGAGTAAAGATCTGATACATACCGAAAACCATACTTTCGAGTTTAGAAATGTACTATTGGGCCATATAGGCTTGTAGAATCTTGCCAACATTATGCCTATACTGGCGCAGAACATCCATGCAAATATCATTAATGAACCTGGAAATTGAACAGTAAAAAATAATAAAACAAGAGAACAACTTAAAGAGAAATCACCAGAGACGTTGGATACGTACATGCAGTTCTGAAATTGGATATAGAGGATCTTATCAAATTTATCAAACGACTTTAAAGGGGTTGATGCACTATTTTCAAACAAGATTTATTTAAAAGGGCTCTGAAAAACTTGAAAAAAGCTGAAATAATTATCAAAATGCCATGAAAAATAAAGGAGATATGACCTATTGAAATTTTGCAAAGAACATACATGGAGACGGCCATCTTGGAACGATGACGTCATCGCGCATTTTTACAATATATGAATAATATATGCATAAAGACAAAACAAAACGACTGTAAACTTAAGCATGTTTTAGCATTCTTCACTATGAATTCAGCTTATGTCATTTTGTGATCCATACATTGTACAGTATACCAACCATGCGCTTTGATCAGCTTGTTTACAGCTGTGCCTCCTATATCACTATTAGATTGCAAATCTACCTTCTCGGGTGAAATCGATGGCAGCTTGTCATGTTGACTTTTTTTACCTGTAACATAAATATAACCAGTTTACAGTAACAAGTACAGTATATGACTGTAGCTTCGATTTTAATATAATCTGTAATCCGACTAACTGGAAATCAAGTGTGCAGACTGCAGAAGTGCATATGGCCGGTTAGTGACCAAATAATGTCAATCGTGCAAACTAGAAGCAATCCCGTCATTCTTCTGTAATGATCGAGATGATGCGAATAAAATTACATGTAACTCAAAGTATAGTCTGTTTCAAACAATATTAAATAATAATACAATTGAAGTAACTTGTTCGATCAAAGTATTTACAAATATATCTCATAACCATATTAGTCTAACAAAAAGAAAAAGAACGAATTGTACTCAAAACCCCATTTACTTATTGCAACTAATTGTGTTTGCTAGGCATTTACTCTCTATCACTACACACCTCCGCCCCTACCCACTCGGGTCTTGCGTCAAAGCATTTCCTAGTCTAGACATAAATTAATATAGATAGATAGTTTATTTCAAAATCCAATAGGCACTAAGGTCCTTGTGGTACAAATAAAGACATGAAAAAAGATGACAGACAATGTAACAAAATAGTACAAATGCATAGTATACTTAGCAATTTTACACAGTTACGTGTATGTGTATCCAGTGGAGAAGGTGATACAATTTTGAGTGAAATACTGTTGCTATACAATAAAATGCATATATAAATAGTACATGTATATCATTACAACATCAATTCGTATTATCTATTTGGAAAAGGTACTCATTTCTTTTATTAAAAGCCTTATAAATAAAAATAGCTAGATTTCTTATTTGCTTTTTACATGTAGAATTAATCAAAGAAATGAACTTTTGCATATTTGGACGCATGCAATAATACGTTTTAATATAGTGTTTTATTATGTCTGTATATAAAGGACACATTAAAACAAAATGGAATTCATCTCCTAAAGACTGGCACAATTTACATTTCCTATCATTTACCGGTGTTCTATTTGGTTTGCTCCAACGTCCAGCTTCTATCTCAAGTCTGTGTGATGAAACGCGAAGTTTAGTTAAAGCTTGCCTAAATTTCGATATATTACACATATTTAGGTAGGGTTGAAATCTAAAATTCTCCATACAATTATAAAATAAAGCTCTGCTTGATTCTTGCAATCTATTATGCCAGTTTTGTACAAAATTATCATGAAGTCTTTGTTTGACAACGAGCAAAAATATGTCAACGTTTCCTACACTTTGTGCTAACCATACATCATGGAAACCCATATTTACATAAAATATCGCTTAATAGTAAAGCCCTGTTTAATTTATTCGGTTGGCCAGTTATGTCATTGATCATCGTATCATAAACTATTTTTACATACTTATTTTCACTACTATGTAATATTTTGAGCAAGTACTTTATTATAATAAAATGCCGTTGACATAAAAAGGATTTTCTACCCAACTCCCCATATATAAAATCATTTTGCGTTGTCTTCTTTACACTTAATATATTCTTACAGAATTTAAGATGCACTCTTTCTATTGCATTAGCTTTTGTAAAACCCAAAACTGCAGACCCATAGTTCAAATGTGGCGTGATTAATTTATCAAATAAATCTAATCTGTGTTCAATAGATAACTCAGTAAATTTATATAGGCATTTGTTCATTTTAAATAGAGCCTTTAAAGCCTGTCCTGTAAATGTTGCCTGTGCATCGGTGAATGATCCACCCGTTGTAAAGACTATGCCTAAATAGTTGAACCTATAAACAATATCTAATGCATTATCATTTAAATGAAAAGTTAAATTTCTTGGTATTAAACCACCCTTTTTAAATACCATAACCTTAGTTTTTGATGTATTTACAACAAGTTTCCACTTATTACAATATCCCGATAGCAAATTTAAACTAGTTTGTAATTCTATACTACTGTTTGCAAATATAACAATATCATCAGCATATAATACGAGAAATACTTTTAACATATTAACATTTATTCCTTCAATACCATGTTTTATAAATTCATATTCAATATCGTTAAGAAACATAGAAAAAAAAAAAGGTGATAAACATTCCCCTTGTCTTACTCCAAGCATACATGTGTACTCCTCGCAGAGGTCATTACAATGTTTCACTCTTGCTTTTACAGAAGTATACATAGATTTAATAACATTAAATATTTTACCACGCACACTTAACTTTATCAGTTTGAACCATAAGTTGTCACGAACAACATAATCAAAAGCTTTCGTGAAGTCAACAAAGACGCAATACAATTGTTTACTCCTATTAATACAATTAGATATAAGCCCTTGTAACACAAAAATGTTATCTATTGTTCCCATGTTAGCTCTAATAACGCCTTGTGCCTCAATATACACAATATAATGTTCTGCCCAATTAGTAAGTATATTATTTAAAATCCGTGTAAATAATTTCCCCAGTGTACTTAACAGAGTTATGCCTCGATAGTGTTCAACGTCATTTATATTTCCCTTTTTATGGAGGGGGATAACATAACCCTCTGACCAGCTTTCTGGAAAATAACCAGTTTCAAAAATTGTAGTAAACCATTTAATTATGTTTGGTGCTAAAATATGTTTACCGTGCATGAACAACTCATTTATATACATATCCGGTCCTCCTGAGTGATTAGCTTTGAGCTGGTGTAAACCTTTAAACATTTCCTGCTCAGAAATATCAACATTCAGTTCATTAAACATAATATTTAATTCATTGTTTTCATACCTATCAACAAAGTGTAAAATATCTTCGTCCGGTGTAAAAAATGGACTATCTGGATTGTTAACAGCCTTGAAATATTGTTCAAAAGTACTAATTTGAATATTTGACTGTTTTATTCCTGTGCATTTTTTCAACATATTCCAATACAACTTAGCATTTTTTGGTTTGGCCTGGACTAATTTTAATGTTTCGTTCCTATCATATTCAAATCTACATATACGAATAAGTGATTTATATTCAGATCTAGCCTTGACTAAATTAATTCGATTGACGTCATTATTTTCCAATCTGTATTTATTTAAAAAGAATAAGAAATTGGTTCTACTTTCAAAACACTTAGTATACCAGGCATTTTCTGAAGTAGCCGGGTTTGGAGAATAATCAGAATTACTAGGTATCCGTTTCTTAAATAATGGAGCTACGACACCATCAATGATCTGTGAAAAACGTTCAATACAATTATTCATCTCGATGTTATTCGAACACGCATTTAAAGTTTCATTAAACGTATACAATTGCTGTGTTATATCAGTTGATGACAGTTTTTCAACGTACTCAGATTTTAACTCATTATTTCACGTGTATTTATGTTTTACTCTAACGTAATCGTTATCTACAAATTCGTGTGTACAAGCTGTTGTTTTTTTCAAATTCAAAACAAAAGGAAATTAAACAATGGTCAGTTAAAGTATTCGGCTGTGAAATTATCAAACTCCGTTACAATTGGAAACATATATAATATATATAATATATCTGTTGGTTTGTAAATATAAGATTTATTTTCATCGAGAAGTGAGAAAAATTTAGCACGAGTGAAAATATTTGAGTTTTCTCACTTCGAGATGATTATAAATCCTATATTCACGACAAACCAACAAATATTCTATTTATTATATACTCACAACCTGGAAATGTATGCAGAAAAAAACATAATGGGCCAAAACAATGACGTCAATAAGTCAAAAACGTAAACAACGTCAACAGTTTCATGACGCCATTTTAAAATATTGTTATATTTTCATATATGAAATATAAACAATGAAAATATAAGGTTTTATTTTAATCATAAAATCCACTATTTCACGGGAAACTATACAATAAAAGCGTATGTATGTATGCATGTACAATTACCTAAATTAAATTCAATTACATTGTTAGCTGTGAATACTAACACCATGTCATGTAAATTGTTAAAACAACTATAAACTGTTTACTCTTGTATCACTTTTGTGATTTGAGTTATTAACGCATGTATCTGTTCCGACAATATATAGACATAAAAAGAGTCCGAAAAGTACACTAAAATACGGCTTATTACATTCAATTAGTTTACGGACTGGATTCATAAACTATTAATATTAGTGATTAATTAATAATCATTTTTATGCCTACCTCATTTTTTGGCAAATGTATGCTTTATTAGTATAACAAAGTAGATGTGTGTGTTAGATTATACATTTAAATAATCGTGAGGAGAATACAAGGATAGTAAATGAAAAAAGCTATATTTTAATCAATCGGATGGTACTGCTTATGTGTCAAACACGGTGTCACTATCAAAGTAGGTATAAAAGTCAAAACGGACATTCACAGAACACAATAAACCAAACACACGCATTAATACCAACAACAATTACAATGTTAATAAGAAACAATTTGAAGTGACATCACAGAAACAAACATGTTGACAACAGGGATGCCGTCTTGGAACGGTCTGGCAAACAGACCGATGGGGAGTTTAAAACAATCTCTAGGGTGCACCAAACTTTATTCTTAGCCACTCTGCGTGATGAACTGTATAATGTATACTAACTTAAACATATATTTAATTAGGGCAATTAACGCGAGATATAACGCCTATCAATGTACACGTTTGGTGTCTTTTTCAAAATCAGCTAATACACATGTATCACAACGAGGGGGGTAATGGAAAACTATTGTAAATACATATAAATAAAGAACAAGAACAGTAGTTTTCCACCAAGCCCTCAAAATGTATTAAGAATATCATGCAACACGATTACTAAGTGTTATGATAACTGCTTTTCAGATTTGAAAATCACCAATGGTCGAGATGTATAACATACAGTAGTTGTTAAAATAAATTGAAGAACAGTATACATACCAGAATTAGCTTTTCCATTACCGACGAGCAGGTAATGATCGGTGTCGAGGCTGAATATTCGTGAATTTGTTGACGTCTTTGTCTGTGTATACGTGCACGTTAAGATGCCGTTTTCAAATGTACCAACAGCATTTGATATACCTTCTGGTGGCTGGTGTCGAAATTGAAAATGTGATATTTGTGACCCATAGTCTTTAAGTTATTAAAAATAAAAGAATCAAGTGAAATCAATTACATTATCGTAGTTATCGTAGTTTGTTTAAATAGCTGTTGTGTCATAACTAGATAACATAATAATATAATAAATACTAGTATATTAAATTATAACTTACCACAGCTCATTTTCTTAATATTTCCAAAACTGATGTTTTCGTTTTAATTGTATACTGATAGCACGTACAATGTATGTATGTGCTGGACACAGCGATACACGTTTTATTCCGCATAAACAGTGTTCTGTTTAATGCAAATAAATTGTATTTGAGAACAATTATTAGGTCAGAATGACAGTATGTCAATTATACATGTTATTTTTTTTTCGATAAAAAAATGTATTAAATCTGATAGCGAGGAGTATCTAAGCAATTTTAAAGTATAAACAACATTTTTTAAGGAAAAAAAACAATATTTTCCTCAGCTTTTCAGTTTTCGAAGTAAGAACAAATTAATTTTAAACAATTAAAGGTACCTCTGCTAATGCTTCATTAGATTTTCCGACATTATATGACTTGAGCACATGCACTTTTGGACCGACCATAACACAGTCTGTAACACTGTCTTCTCTCTGAAAAAGTGTGTATTTGGGATTGATTTGTTTATACAAAACAAATATGTCTGTACAAACTGACTACTGATGATTATTTTTAACTTCAATTTTAACAATATGTAACATGTGCTATTACATTTTTGAGATACACATTTAAATAGAGAAAAATATGTTATGCTTAGGATGTAAAAAGATATAAAAAGAATTTAACTGAGTACACATGTTTTTAAACTGTTTTCATAAAAAACGTCTTAAACATCTGACTGAAATAAGGTCATTTAGCAAAACAGATTATATCAACCGGAATAATCAACCAACAGGAATAAATTCAATTATTACATTTTTATCGGAAAAAGATTGGGTTTTCTCAGTGAAAGAATATTCATAATCGCTAAATATTAATAACTCCGAACAAAAACATAACTGTGACGTTGAGTTATGACGTCAAAAGTGTGGCTGACGTCGACGTCATCCGCCAAAAACGTTCAATAAAGCCAATAATTCCGCTTAAAATCATAAATAAACTGATTTAAAATGTAATAAATAGATTATTTAACTGCTATGTTCGATTGTAGGGAAATCCTTCACTCGATAGTAGGCGTGTTTTGTTTTCACTCACTCGCATATGCTCGTTCGTAAAAAGAACAACAAGTCTAAAATCTCGTGAAGGATTTCCCTATAAATCGATCTCAGCAGTTAAATAATCTCTATTTATTACTTGAAAATGTATGCATGGGACACGGGTGCCCGCTTTTCATGTTGGATAGATAGTAATAGACATTGTGAAAGAAATACATAGCAATTGCTTTTTAGTAGTATGTTCTTCAGCGTATTAAGTTCTAATATTGTAGAGCTGTTGGTGTGTTACAATTGAGATAATTTAGATATTTACCAGTCAGGTGTGTAACTGTTTATGTTACGTACTAAATAATTTAATCAAATAAACAAGTTATATTTTACTCCAAAAGTTGCTTTGTTTTTTAAAAAAAAAACACGTACCAGTTATATTTAATATTAACAAATGCAATCGCACACATATTAAGTAATAGAAAGAGTCTGGTCTCAGCGAGGTGGCTTATTTAAACATCGAGTTGTTTAAATAACCAACGAGCTGAGACAGACTCTTTCTTCTTGGCAGCATGGTGTACTTTGTAACACGGTGACGTCAGAGTGACTCCGTACTCTAAATTCCACTATCTGGTAGTTGTAGTACGGTATAGCCACGCCCCTTTAGTTATTACCCTGTATTAAACGATTTAATCCTTTACATTCATCAAAGGAAATGTCACCGACCATGCTACAATAACTAGATGTTTCTGGCGGTTGTATTACCATGATCAATAATTAGCTTATTTCAAAAGAAAGTTGGCCCTCTTTATGCTGGGATCATCCTTTTGTTGGTTAGTATTTACATGGGTTAGTATTTTCTATTTTGTGATGTAACTGCTTCCGAGGTTTTGCGTACAAAGATCCTTTTTTAAGTTTTAGTACACAGTTGTAAAGTCAAACAACCATACAATTTTGGAAGATATACCACATGTGTCGGGGAAATTAGTAAAGTAAATAAACTGGAATTGAATATATAAGGTCACATTTTCAAAAATAACTTAAATAAAGTTTTTTGCTACCTTCTTCATATTATAATGTAACTCATTTGCGTTCTTTAGTAAGTAGCTTAAATCAGTTACACCCCTGACTGTTTACTGAATTAAATTGTGTGTAACAGTAGGTCAATGCCAACCAAGGAGGACTACTGTTCGTATGAATTTAGGGCAGTGCCGTAACTAATGGTGTGGAACGTTCGTGTGGTCCAACCCTTTTGCAAACTGCTTCTGTCTGATGTATCTTTTCATGAATTATAAAACGTATGAAGCCTCAGTCCTCATATTTTTATTACCAATTTAGATACCACAAGCAGTTGCCCGATTATGCTCGTTATAGCGTGTGGCAAACTAGATAGATAGATGGTAGGTAGAAAGGTATGTAGGTAGGTAGGTAGGTGGGTGGGTGCGTGGGTTGTGGGTGTTTGGGTGGATGGATAGATGGATGGATGGATGGATGGATTGGACGGACGGACGGACGCACGGGCGGACATCGGGCGGGCAGGCAGGCGGATGGATAAATAGTAGTAAGACCTAATATGGTACAAACGTATAACATAATAATACTTCAATCCAAATATAGAACACAAAAACGCACAAACCATAGATGTGTCTCCTGAGAGTCCCAGCGCAATCCAATGATCAGTACCGTCAGTCTCAAAACTAAGGTTCAACGTAAAGTCTACCGTGTCACCCTTATCTGACCACGTGACCACAAACTTGCACTCATCTTTGCATTCTGTGTAACAACCCATATCTTTGCCACATCCCGATGGTTTTGTCTGAAACATAAATTAAATATAATAGGGTCATTATTGTATTGCAATGATAAATAGCATGGTCTTAAAGAAGAATATACATTAATGACATTCACTGCAGCACATTCAGACACGATTTTGATAAATAAGATTTTTAAGTGTGAACTTTGCCTTTGAAGTACGGACCTGATTCTTGCATGAAACATACCGTCCTATTGTGATTGACATTTATGTGATGTTTCATAAAATTGTCTTAAGTACTTTCAAAGTAATGGCTGAGACGCCGTGCGATTACATAATACTACTTTTGATTACTTTCCCAATTTAACTGAAAGTTAACTGACAGATATTGAATGGGTGTCCATCTTATGTCTAGTCCACTGAATTCTGAGTATTAGCAAAACTAAACGTAAAATGTGCGAAGTTAACAATATATAAATTGTAAAGGCAATGCCATTTGTCGATGGCACGAAACACAAATATTCTTCTTCTTTGAAATAGCACAGACAGTTCCTAAAAAACAGATACACAAAAGCGTTGACCAACATTCAATTCTATGCGAAAACTAATCGTATCAATTACAAAACTAAAGGCACAGTATCAGCATTTTAACCTCATAACTCAGAAACATCATAACTCAGAAATACAGACGTGTGTGTAATATTACCGCCTTATTTGTCTTATTTCAAATGGTGAATGAAGCAATGATTTGAAAACCGTCTCTTTTTATTTTAGTAAACGATCAATTCAACTTTAACATATTTTCCATTTATAAGCACGTTGTGTAATGGGGAACAACGTTATAAACATAAACGAAATAACAACGCTGGCTTATTTTGATGTTCAGATGTTGAGCTGCTTCGTGGAATTGAGCTGTACTAGGTTAGACACAACCATTTAATTGAGGGTTGCTGACTGGAGGAAAATGTTTAAGGCATATAGTTTGATTCTAAGCTAACTTATGGTTGGATCAATGGCAAGTAATGTCCATTAAATGGGAATGTGTTATGGGTTTCTATTATAAGAGATATAGATAATGTCAGTTTTATAACAACTGTGTATTGCACTGAGGAAATTTCAATAAGGTACATGTGTGGAAATTATTCACTGCTAATCTTGGGATCATCGTTTTCAGAGAATAGATAGTGGTAAGCAGTAGCACACTAAATAGTACCAAATGCCGCAAATTCTGATGAGGAGACATGTCAATCTTTTTTCGAACACTTTTTAATATTTGCTTTATTTTTTTTATATCGGTTCTGTATCATTTTTGATTACACATTTGTACAACATGTTTAGATTGCTGACGCAGATGTAGCGGGAAAATTAGCAATTAACAACGTTTTAAGAACACATGTTACAGAAACCAGAGCTTCTAAAACGCCAGGGATACGTCCTAATTTGGATATGTCTGGTATCTTTCCTAGTTTGTCCGTTTCAATTTCATATATAGCTTAAAACTGTGCAATCGATGAGAAACAACGACTTGATCATATTCTCAAGGGTGTGTTGCAGTATAAATAAATAACAAAAGACAAAAAAAGTCCATCAGTTAGTTCAGTCGATACAGATAAAGCAATGTAGAGGTACATGGGATACTTTTATTAGTGTCATGTAGCCATGTAGACAGAGACAGAAATAGTCTATTTCCTAGTTATTTTGCCCAAAGCAAAGCCATGTAGAGACAGACGGAAATAGTTCACTTGTTAGTTCACTCACCACAGATAAAGCCATGAAGACATAGATAGAAATAGTTCGCTCACTAGTTTACTCTAGTTTACTCCCCCGAGACAAAGCAAGCCATGTAGAGGAAGACAGAAATAGTCCATCTTCTAGTTATTTTGCTAGGGACAAAGTCATGATGAGACAGACGGAAATAGTTCTCTCGCTAGTTCATTCGTCCCAGACAAAGTCCTATAGAGATAGATAGATATCGTCAACTAGTTCACTTGCCATAGACAAAGCCATGTAGAGATAGACAGAAATAGTTGAATAGCTAGTTCACTCGCCAAAGACAAAGTCATGTAGGGATTCTGGTAGATAGAAAAGGTTCACTTGCTTGATCACTCGCCCCAGACAAAGCCATGAAGAGATAGACATAAATCGTCCACTAGTTCACTTGCCACAGATAAAGTCATGTAAAGATGCACAGAAATAGGTCACTTGCTAGTTCACTCGGCCTATACAAAGTCCTGTAGAGATAGACAGAAATAGTTCACTCGCTAGTTTACTCGTCCTAGACAAAGCCATGTTAAGATATACATAAATATTCCAATAGTATACTTGCCATAGACTAAGCCATGCAGGGATAGATAGAAAATTTTCGCTCGCTAGTTTGCTCGCCCCAGGCAAAGGCATGTAGATATAGACAGAAATCGTCCACTAGTTCACTCGCCCCAGACAAAGCCATGTAGATGTACACAGAAATAGTTTACTCGCTAGTTTACTCGCCACAGACAAGCCACGTAGAGATAGGCAGAAACAGTTCACTAGCTAGTTCACTCGCCCCAAACAAAGTCATGTAGAGATAAACACAAATCGTCCACTAGTTCACTCGCCACCGACAAAGCCATGTAGAGATAGACATAAATAGTTCACTCGCTAGTTCAGTCACCCCAGACAAAGCCATGAAGAGATAGAACTAAGTAGTCCACTAGTTTACTTGCCCCAGACAAAGTTATGTAGAGATAGACAAAAATATCTCACTCGCCCTAGAAAAAGCTATACAGAGATAGACATAAATAGTTCACTCGCTAGTTCACTCGCCATAGACAAAATCAGGTACAGACAGACGGAAATATTTCACCCGCTAATTCAATCGCCCCAGACAAAGCCATGAAAAGATAGACAGAAATAGTTCACTCGCTAGTTCTCTTGCCCTTGACAATGCTATGCTTCTCTAAATCACTTATACAGTTTTAATGTCTCTAACTTAAATGTTCCCTTGTGTCAGTAGCAGTATTATACTTATATGACTGTTTGATCGTGAAGCATCTTAGGCAATTCATGCAATTATATCTTGTTAGATATAATAAGTACGTTGATGCAAAAAATGTGTGTGAACTATTAGGGAATGTAATGATAATGAGTCCAGTTTATGTCCTAGTGTTTGTAAACTCAACGGTGACGTGTGATGTTTGTCTACAGTCTTGTCTTGTCGTGCCCTCAATGATTAATTCTCTTGTTGCTCTGGCTTCTGCCAAGTCATTGAGTACCTTCTTTGTGGCTTTCTAGCCTATTGCTTTTTTTGTATTTATATATAAAAACGAGCATCTTTGTGTTTTACTTATATTGCCTATTAATGCTGCCTTGTTGGTTAGAGAATAGTTCATGGCGGGGATTTATTTATTTACACTGTCCCGTTTTATTGGGTTGACAGTAGGGTAAGTGTGAGGTTTGGTGCACCCTAGAACCTGGTTTAAATCCCACCCCTGCCCCCCTCCGCCCCACCCTCCCCCTCCCCACCCATACCGGCCTTTTTTGCCACTTAGATTTTGTTTTAGGTGGGTGTGGTACAACATAGGCATATGCACCATTGTATGTAGAGAATACACAAAATACTAATGGGCAAACCCATCATCGTATACTGTCCAGCATTTTTGCAGTAAATCATATAAAACAACAATTAGAATTAGTATAAGTATATCTCTTTGGCTAGATCCATCAGCATGTTCGAAAATATGATGACTTTGCATGAAGGAAAAGTATCACAGTGATTTGATTGATATCTCTTTGGCTAGATCCATCAGCATGTTCGAAATATGATGACTGTGCATGAAATAAAGGACCATAGTGATTTGAATGCTACATTTCCTGTTTGACTTTTAGATTTACTTTTATACAAACATATAATATTGCGAGAGTTAAGGTGTCTATTTACATATATGTCAAACATCCCTTTCGATACGGAGCTGTTGATGTCTTAAATATGGAAAAGACATTCCAGGCATGCATTTTGATTGTATAAGCCTGATTTTTAACAATGGCTCTCCTAAACGTGAAAATGTTCGTTATCGTTAAAAATAAATTATGTTAGTTGTCTCATATTCGATACTGTTTAATTAGAAAATTGCTATAATGGTGCATTTTGTGGAAATTCCCTTACATTCCGTGTATTCCCGCGATTCACAGTATCTCAGAGACATTCAATCAAGCCTTCTAAAATACTTCCGACCTTAAATATTATATGTTATACAAACACAGCCTTGGTTAGTTTGGTTTGCATACAAATCAAATTAATTAACTACATTTGATAAAATATGGTCCTTTGATATATTTTGTGATGTAAATTGGAAAAAGGCTGAGCGAGTTGGTGCACGGTTTACAGGTTTCCAGACATACATGTAGCAAAAAATTTAATATCGTTTTTGATCTCTAACGTTTTCATTTACAATGTTCATAGATATACACTGTGTTTTAGGATCTTTTAATATGAACCAGCAAACCTTACTTTATACTGCATATTAACTTTTCCCTACTTTGCCCCCAATTTGAAACATGTACGGCAATTTAAATTTTATTCTTTTTATTATGTATGGCACTTTCTGTGTTTTATCCATGATCTCAAACAGTTAAGATTACATTGGTTGAATGTGTTTAATTCAGGTATCAAAAAGGGTTTACCAGCTTGGTTACAGCACTGCCCAAGACAAGCATATCACTTTTAGACTGAATATCAACCATACTGGCGGACACCGAAGGCAGCTTCTCCACGCTATGTTGACTTTTAACCCCTGTAAATAAATAATATATGTATATATGTGTGTATATATATTTGTAGAATATATTAAACAAAACAAGTTTTGTATAAATATTTTATTAACATATGACAGAATAAACTAGTAATGGCACTAGTTTGCTAATTAAAATGTGTTTAGACATATAGTAACACAAAGACGTTGAATGTGCTAGATAAAACAGTAGGCCGAAATGGGTCTAAAGCGCTCTTCTTATGCAATGATATCTGTTGTGTGTACACGTAACTATTATACTGTGCATTATATTTTTATACCGATAATTAAAGAACTAGAAAATGTGTCCAAGGAAAAAATCAATAAAATGTGTAAGTAGGTCAAGATCATTATCACGTACCAGATTTTAGTAGGCGTATGTTACTGACATGTAGATGTTAGTGTGTCTAAAGTTTAAACTTTGTATAGCTGTTGATATGAGGGAAACCATATACATTAACATCTCACAAAATGCAGGTCAAAGTCTTACATACTGAGCTACGTTTTTGGAACACACTGCTGGGAGAAGTGTCATGAATAATGGACTTCATTAAATGTGACTCTATAGTGTACACCAATCATTTCCCAAAACAATTGTTAAAATATGTGTACAATAGTTCTTGATAAGAATGATGGTATGACGTTTTAAGAGTGAACAGCTATTTATAATATATGACTTCGAAACAAATTATTTACCACCATCAATAACGTATAACAGAAATGTCAAGGTCTGTCATATTCACTTACTTTATTAAAACGTCATAGTATTCCTCTAGATGTATTTGTATATGAGTGTAGGGGTATCACTGACTTATAAAACAAGTAAATGCAATGACAATAACAATGTATACCCTTCTACTTTCGCGGTGCGGTGTACGAACTGAACTGAATTGGTTTTATAGTCGCATCAACAGCTAATTAAAGGTCATATGGCGACTTGTTCAGCTTCCGTTGGTGTAGGAAGACCCCAGTTGCCCTTCCGAGAAGTTTTAGTGCACGGGCAGGCACATGGGTAGAACCACCGAAGTTCCGCAAGTTAGTTCCCTCACATAAAGATTCCCAGGCCCATGAGGGATCGAACCCACAGCGGTGGGGGGCAAGTGATTTCAAGTCAGAGACTCTAACCACTCGGCCATGGACGCCGCCTGCGGTGAATCAACCACTCACGTGATACAGTTATATTCACATCATGCCATCAGCTCATTATGTAAACACAATCATTATATATTATACTGTTTTCTACTTGTGGTCCATATGACAAATCTATAATTGGAATCTACACTAATTTTGATTCTTGGGCTACCTACAAAAATATGTAAATTTAAAAGGAGGCACATTTCAAAATCATGTTATCCGTAGGTTTTGATAAGAAACTAAAGAAAGCATATACCAGCGGTGGCTTTTCCATTCGCGACAAGCAGGATGTAGTCAGAGTTGAGGTCGAATATTTTAGGATTTGTTGACGTCTTTGTCTGAGTATATAAGCACGTTAGGACTCCGTCTACAACTGTACCATCGGCATTTGATATACCTTCTGACGGCTGAGATCAAATGAAAACATTTTTATGTATATAGCAACGATAGTTAGTAGAAGATAAATAAACTACGTGTATGACAATATTGGTTTTTAACGGTTAAATGAATATTTCTATGACACCGGTGATTAGCAGCAATTAAATATAATATGTTTAAGATAATAAAAGCTTTCGATAGAATATTTCTATGGCAATGACGGATTTAAACTATTATAAAGATTAGTTCATTGAATATGATTGGCCTCAGCTGCTAAATGATTATTTGGTTTTGTTTCTTAGACAGTAGTTTAGCCTGTTAAAAGGAATTTAACTTTGTAAAGAGTACTATATGTATATTATACTATGTTTATAACATTAAGAAGTTCATCTATATTCCAATGGTGATGCGTGTAGTTTAAAAAAAGGTTCATCTAGCCGGTGGAAATTCAAAACAATACGAGTGATATGTTTAATTAAGTTATAATAACCTGAAAATAATTATAAACATAAAACTAGGATTATTAAAAGATATTAACGACTGCCTCCAGGCATGGTTTTTAAGAGTTTAATGAAATGTATTTGGCAATTAATGGGTTTCAAGTTGTTTCAAGTAAGTACATTTAGGGTCATATTTTCGAATATATATATACATGTATTTTACCTAAAATAAAATAATTCTTAGTTATAGGAGATGTACCTGTGCCAAAGGGCTATTCGTATCTCCTTCAGCCTCATTGTATGACTTGAGTACGAGAACTGTGGTTCCGTTCATCACACAGTCTGTAACACTGGTATTTCCCTGAAGAATAAAGTGGTATAAGCCTAAGTTGTATGAATTTGGGATTTCTGTAAATACAAAATTAACGCATTATGCCAGTGTTGGATTTTAAACAATACGATTTAACTTTAATGAAACAAATATGCAACTAAAATATAACTTAAATACACTAAATAATTACGTTATAATATGTATCATGTTGATTCACAACCAGTTAGTTGTTAAATAACATGATAGTGATAAAATTGAATTGTAGTAAAGCATCACGTTAATAAATAATTCCTAACTTCAAAATTAAACACCAAACATGCAAACCATATGTGTATCATACGAGAGTCCCAGAGCTATCCATTGATCACTACCGCCAGCCTCTAGACTCAGGCTCAACTTGAAGTTAACCGAGTTCCCGTTGTCCAACCACGTAACTACAAATTTGCAACCATCGCTGCATTCTGAGAAACAGCCGAAATCGGTACCACATCCTTCAGGTTTTGTCTGAAACACATGTAAGAATATAATAAAAATTGAAAAGAGATCACTTGGAAGCAATACACAAGAGTGAAAGATAGCATACTCGGTTATATAATAAATACAGAAAAGGAGATCCGTTGAAAGAGTTTTCCATTTACGTAACCACAAACTTGCAAATAACGCTGCACTCTCAGAAACAGCCGAAATGTGTGCCACTACAATTTATTGTGTTTTAGTTGTGTCGTAGGTCTTAATATTATTTTTTTAAAAATGATATAATTGTAGAAGTATAAAATATGCGAATGATCACCATAAAAAATATAGAAGTAAATAATGCGGACTGTATTGGACCGCACTTAAACTTGGTCGGTCTTTCGCTAAACTTAAAATACATTAAATACCCGTAAGATTAATAGTTCTGTATCGTTTGGTTATAGTATGTAATGTTGAAAACTGAGACTCGTCAAATTATAATACTGTCGTGTTTACCAGCTTGTTGGTGGCAGAAAGACTTTTTATATCACTATTAGACTGCAAGTCCACTATAGTGGCTGAAACGGATGGCAGCTTCACAGTGCTATGTTGCAATTTCAGACCTGGAATATACATACAAATAGCCTATACACAGAATACATTGAACAAACACTGCTTGAAACGTTTAGTTAGATTATTTAAATAAAATATGTCGATAATTTCAAATGAATTGGTGAATGATTAACATCCCTGGCGTGCTTATTTAGCTTTTTACAGAGAAATAAATCAAACGAAAGCAATTTAATATATGTATATGGAGTATTGTATAGTAAGATAGCAGCATTATTGATGAGTACATTTTGTTTAGTTTTTATCAATATCAGTCGTATCTGACGTGATGATAGTTTGAAGAGAGTAAATATATCGGTGACATAGAAATAGACAGATGAGCCGTAATATGTCAAGCTAAATGGCATACGTTGTGTATTAATGCGTATCTGTTTATGAAGTTTGAGTGGGGATCAGAATTATCAAACCGAGATTGCAATATTTCGTATGTGTCGTGCTCGGCCGTTTCCAAAGGTCCATTATTATAAACTTTTTTGAAAAGGAAAGAAGCTACGGAAAAATCCAGGACACAATCAATTAAGTATAACATGAAGATCGAGGTGACTTTCCTAGACTACTATTTGGTAAACTGTGCTTATCTAATAACGTGTACAAAGTTTAAAATTTGCGAAGCTACATATATCGTTGATATAAAATACTAGATAATCAAAAATACTTAACCAGAAATAATGAAGTGCAAAATTTGGCTGAGGTCGATCATTGTGACCGATCTTTGGTTAGTATATAGAGTATGTTTCCTTATATATATGCATATGTGTATTTAAAAACCTTTAGGGCTAACGATTACTTAAACATGTAGGTGCTTGTAGTAAAAACACTAACAATAATCAGTTCAGAAAAAAGTGCGACAAAATAGAAGTGGATATAAAAATCGAACAGGAAAAGTAGCATTCAAGGACGACAGTCAACCACAAACAAACAAAGAAACAACGAACAACTATATATAAAGATAAATAATAGGCAAGATCAGACATCACAAACACACAAGGGTTGACAATAGGGCTACCGCCTTGAAACGGTCAGTGGCAAAAAGAACACTGTCAATTACAATAATCAACTACTGGCTAGTATGCATTGTTCTGATATAGACGTATCTATCTATGAAGTTTAAATAGTATTCGACGATTTTAAAACACTATCTGACGTGATGATAGTTTGAAGAGAGTAAATATATCGGTTACGCAGAAATAGACAGATAAGCCGTAATATGTCAAGCAAAATGACATACTTTATGTATTACTGTAAGTGGATCTGTTTATGAAGTTTCAGTGGGTATTAGAATTATCGACGACTTGAAAAGAAAAGAAAAGAAGCTACAGAAAAATCCAGGACGAAATCAATAAATGTATAACATGAAGATCGAGGTGACCTTCCTAGACTACTATAGACGTATCTGTCTATGAAGTTTAAATAGTATTCGACGATTTTAAAACACTAAAACAAACGCCGTACTCGGAATCACAGAAGTATAAAAAGACACTTTAAATTGCTTTAATTAAAATATCACATAACATGCGGTATGGGAGTGTAATAATACAATTACATATTTCGATATTCCACTAGTGGTATAACATAACGTTAATGACGTCGTGGACGTTACGTTATTGTACATTTTCTGACGTAATGTGACGTTATTATGTAATAAATAGAATCTCACATTGCAAGACCCTCGCATTATATGATTTTGCCAACTCTTTTAATAAATTCAATAATGAATGAGTACTCATGTAAGATCCTCTATATATAGCATTACGTGGTTCGAGTATTAACTTTAATACCCCATCCAACAACTTCTTAAAGAAGCAAAAACGGGGTTGGCTTGGGTATGAAATAAAACCTTAATTTCGGCTTAAATTTTTTGAATATTGTGAAATTAAAACATTTAGGAGATAATTTTAAACAGGTTATAGCATTTTTTCAGTAAAGAATGTTTTTAAACATGTTTTATTGTCGAAATATCCGTTATAAAATCCTGCTAAGCTTTCCCATCGCTTAATGGAATTAAGATGAGACCACGTAATGGTCTTAGATATTTACACGGTTGGTAATCAGTGAAGGTACATGTTTTAAGGTATACGGAACAGTTCCCCAACGCCACTTCAGAGCTAGCTCCAACGTCTAACAAGGTCGGTATGCTTTGCTCTTTATTTCTTTACTTTTATTTTGCCTTGATATGAATAAATCGGGAATGCAGTTCCGTGTGTTTATGCTTAAGGTTCGCACACAGTTCAAAGCTGAAAATATGTATAATTTGACGCCAAAGATATTTGGCGGGATAAAACAATGTATTTATTTCTCAAATATTTCCCGGCGCCGAGTTTTTACAATCTTTTGCTTAATTAGGCAATATATCGACAAAATCACATAAAAATATCAAATTAATACAAGTTGGTGTCCATATCTCTTTTGTTGTCACAAAACATTAACAAGAGGAGACAGTTTCAGGTGGTGAAATACACGATATAACGTTAGCTCCAATGCAACGTATGAAAATATCGTATCTAGAATATCGCTTAAGCCGGTACTAGGAGGCGTGAGTGGTGTTGCGTCTTATAATTACCTCTCATGAACAGACTCAATAAAACCGAGTCTGCTACTTTTCTCTCTTGTTTGTGTGTGTTGGTTCCAAGGGATCACCTTTTCAGAATGTATTACTTAAACGACATTCCCATTGTTTAAAATACAATTTATATTCTAAAACCATTACTAACATCAACTTCCTATTGTTTTTGGGTCCGTAATATGTATACTTTAATCACTCAACCCGTCGTCGAAGTCCACATCTGCTTGTAAGCACGTATCCTCTTGGCAGCACACAATGAAACTTGATACATTTATAACTACGAGTAGTTCATCAAGTGTCATTATGCTTGCTTATGCCATTAATATTTAGAGAAACTTGAAAAAGCGTTTCATATTCCAATTTTCTGTTTGATATATGTTTTAAATGACGTCGGAATGTGTGTCGAAACTTTAGTTGAGGTTTAATTGTTATACCTTCTGACTTTTCAATATAAGTGAATTCAGTTTTATATGTAAATTCAGTTTAAAAAATGTTTTGATGAATGGAGATTTGAGAGACTTTTTTTAATTTTTGTTGATTTACTTGTATTTAATATTCTTGAGTGTTTTGTTGGTGTCCTCGATATTATCTTCGTAAATTGTCTTGGTGCAACACGTATCTCCTTAACATTGTAATTAGTTCTCAGGCATTGTAGCTCCCTCTTTTTAAAAAATTCTGTATTTCTCCATCCTGAAACGTTTTCCGTGTTATTTTTCGCCAATAGGCAGTACAAAAACAACAACGTCTGTATATATCATGTGTTCATGTCCATATATTGCGTAAAATAAGCAAACATATGAAAATCTTGGTGTCGAAAAAAAAGATGAGAAAAACTGCAATGTTCAAACGGACCAAAAGTCCTTGGTGTCAAATAAGGCATCTTTTGAGACCAGTGTGTACAATTTAAACATAACCACATGGTAAACCACACCGACCTCGTTTGACCTTTTTTGCGATGGAACTAATTCGTAAGTTGCGTTGGAGTAATTGTTCATATACCTCCAGATGGAGGTAGATCAACTGATAACCAGCCGTGATATATGTGTGCGAAATTGGAAGTGTGTAAATCTCTTTCGGTGATTTGTAATAGTAACCCATGAAAAAACTTAGCAATAATCAATGACGTGTATACAGAAGACCTAGTTTGGTCATTGTAGCCGACCTTTTGTCGAAATATTCCGGGCTATTACTCATTAATAACTAGAGTTATTGGGACGCAGTTAGTTATCTCTGCAATTGTAATGCTACAATGCTTCTAACTTTCCTTTAAGTAATATTGTTTATTATTTTGCTATTTTATATGTATAAATTACTCCACCTCATTGTAGATTCATGTTGTTTTGTAATTTAATGAAATGTTCGCAGATTATTGTTTTTGTCTTGGAAATTTTTTGTCTCATTGACTTTACGCATATCCCAAATTATTATGCGTGATATAAGTTGGTAATATGGCGATTTCATATCAGGTTAGAGTTTTGTAATACATATTTAAACGTTTAAGTTACGTTAGTAAGTAGTAACACTTAAGTACGTTGATTGTCCGTAATGGCGGCTAAACAGGTTATTATCATTCGCATACATCCGGCATCATGGCCTAGTTGTGGCTGGCCTCTGACACACATTCAGTGCATACGAACTGGTGTGTACTGGCAGTTAATCCAACTGTACACTTTATAAAGAGAGCGAATGTCATGATGTGCAATATTGTTTTAGAAGACAATGCACATTTTTCATGGAATTGCAATAGAAGGTAAAACGTTTGCGGTAATAGAATAGGACAAACGTATGTTTTATACAAATATAAAAATAATAATAATAATAATAATAATAATTATTATATATATAATAATAAAATAAAAATTAAAAAAATTAAATAAATCAATTAATATAAGAAAATTTTACTTTAGAATTAGAGTTTTAAATAAACATATTGTTGAAGCCTATTGGGGCTTCATTTTTTGTTTAAGCCTATTGGGGCTTCTTTAAGGGTAGCAGGTTTATGGGCCATGCCCTCATTTGTGAAACATGTGTTGCCGGCAGCCCGCTATTTGGAGCCGCGCCCAATATTTGCCAAAACTATTTAATATATGATCAAACACTTTAATAAAGGATATAAAACATAATAGAGCTATCGACATATACATTTATGTATTGGAACACAAACCCAGAATTAATGAAATGTGAAACGTAGGTCAAATAATGTGACAGTGACCAATATTCCTTCGAAATGTGTATTACTCATCTAGATATTATCTCGGTAGATTGCAGAGGGTAGGCTAGTTGTGAATTCAATGTTTTTGAGTATGTGTGAAGAGTGTTCGTAAGGATGCGGTTTAATGTCACTTTTAACTATCTTTCAGTCATACCACGACGGTGTCTATGTGTAGCAGTGAGCTCAACGTTCATCTTTATAGTGCTGTCACACTGGAATACCACGCTCTACATGACATGATACCCCACCCCGTCACATTATACCGACACCGGACCGACCAGTCCTAAAACTACCTTTATATTCTGAACGTCAAGCAAGTGAGCTACTAGTACCAATGTTATGAAATATTTGGTATGACCCGGCCGGGAATTGAACCCTCCGCATCCCTCTTGCAAAGTGGACGTTCATCCGTTTATCTTTATATATTATTCTACGTGAAGAATTAAGTCATTTAAATAAAATAATGTACAGCAAATAGCAAGGCTCACTTAGAAAAATATTGCGTTCTACAGTCATTCAAATTCAGCTACAAGCATGAGCACTAATAATGAATAGACTGTTGTCTACTTGCCATGTCATGATAAGTGAACCTTACATTTGATCGTTTTCTTATGTGCAAATCTAAGATGAATCACATTTTAAAATAAGAACGAATCAAGTTGAATATAATATAGTCTTTAAAAACAAGTTTACATACCAGAGCTGGCCATTCCGTTTGCCACGAGCAGAATATAATCGGAGGCAAGGTCGAATATTTTAGGATTTGTTGACGTCTTTGCCTGAGTATATGTGCACGTGAATATTCCGTCTACAACTGCGCCGTCTTGAGCCGATATGCCTTCTGGTGGCGACGCAATCTTAATTTAAATACAATTGTATAAGTATGCAAGACAACATGCATTCTAGTGTTGCACCAATAGATAACCAGGTGTTTCGTTTAGACTGGTCAAAACAGATCAGATAGTTTATTATATCGCCGAATGTTCGAATGAACCCCAAACCCAATCCCTCTTGATGATGTAAGGAGAACGGATATTGAGGTGGGCAGCACAAATACGGTGTTAAGAAGAAACAAACCAACACAGCAGAAACATGTACATAAACTGGTCGTGTTTCTAGTGGAACTGAGTGTGGGTGGGTTATGTGGATGGGTGATTGAATGGAGCTCATGTCCCGATATGGTTGAGCTATGGATAAGAAGAGTTACCATTGATCTGTCATTGCATATTTTATGGGTCATCACAATTTGTTTTGCACGGGTGCTCATAATTTATAGAGGGCAACATTGTAATATAATAGATAAATACATGCTAACCGCTAAATTCAATGTAAAAGTGGAGCACTTAAGACACTATTATCAGAAAGCTCAAATTTGGTTGAGTTAGGAAAAGAAATGTAAGAGACACGGCTCTGTAAATACAGCCTACACGCAAAACTCCGATAACGACGCAGATGCCGGGGTAATTACAATACATTCTTTGAATATTCTAGCTAAAATTTAGAATGGATTCTGAATATGTATTGTACCTAAGTACAACTAAGTATCTATTAATATATTACTGTAGGCAGTTATAACAGTTGGCAACAGCTATTTTACAGACATTTTTCCAAAAATGTAGTTTGTACATATCTTATAACAACGATGGTTTGCTGCAGGTACATATATGTTTATAGCAATGATGGGTTAAACATAATCTGTTTATGACAATCATAGCCGTTAACTAAAATATCGCCATAACATTAATGGTTGCTAACAATTAAATTGAATATTTCTATGACAGAATTGTTTGAAGCAGTTTATTAGCATATGTCCATGACAATGGTGCTTTTAGCTATTTTGATGTTATATATTCATGACAATATCAGTTTTGTTAATGCATGTTTTGAACGGTTCTGTTAAATATTTGATGACAGCGAATAATGGTCAACATTTGTTTCAAACAATTACTTTAAGAAACATATTCCGATATGTTTTCCTTTTACAAAAGCACAATATATGCTTAATATACGTTTACCTGTGCCAAAGGGCTATTTCTATCTCCTTTAACCTCATTGTATGACTTGAGCACGAGGACTGTGTTTCCGTTCATCACACAGTCTGTAACACTGGTATTTCCCTGAAAAGTCAAGTGTTATATCCCCGAACATGTTTGTATTGGGGTTACTTTTAAATAATAAACATTGTCTTGAATTTGAACGATTAAGGCAATGCAATATATTGTTTATGAAAAAAACATATGTAACACACTAATTTCTCAACTCGAAAAAAGATGCTGTTATATGAGTAAGCTCGCCTACTTTTTACGATCAGTTACGACCTTTATGTTATCGGAATAGCACTGAATTTTATTAAATATGTAGTATTAACGCTACTAACGATTACTTTAAAACACAAAATAGATAAAAAGAAACACAAACCATATGAGTATCATACGAGAGTCCCAGTGCTATCCATTGATCACTACCGCCAGTCCCTAGGGTAAGGCTCAGTGTGAAGTTAACCGTGTCCCCGTTGTCCACCCACGCGACCACAAACTTGCAAGCCTCGTTGCATTCTGAGAAACATCCAAAATCTGTCCCACATCCTTCAGGTTTTGTCTGAAACACATACAATATGTTTTGTAGTGTTTATGTCTTTTTTTGAACGAAGAATACAACGATCTGACCGAAGTACATAATACGCAAATTACCACAAAAACTAACCTAGATGTACGACCAGAGAGGTTTCTGAAGACATCGAGCAATGCCTGCATAAACAACCGCCTTATTTCAATAGAGTAAACATTATATACCATGCGTGAATGCATACAACTTACCAACTTGTCAATCTAGGCATTTGTGCACGAATTTTGACATTTTATTTTGAAATGTTTACCTTTCAAAATATCTCGCTTTGTCTCGTTCCGTATTTGGAATCTTAAACCCGCCCACAACTGACATAAAAAAACGGAAAGTGTCAGGTGTGTGAGTAGGTCGGGGTTAAGTTCCAAAATACGAAACGAGACGTCAAAGGATTATTTCGAACGTAAACAATAAACATTTCTGAAATTAACTGTGACTTTAAAACCGTATGTATGCCTTACACCTTTAAATCTTCATTCGGCAACCTCTTTTCATGTTCCTTCTAATAATATTACTAGGATTTTTAATAATGTCTCAAAAGTTTCCGTAACTCCTCTAGGATCACCTGTTTTGAGGAAATACCATATAAAGTCTCTTTTCAGAAA
Source organism: Cyrtodaria siliqua (assembly GCA_037043455.1). Taxonomy (NCBI): domain Eukaryota; kingdom Metazoa; phylum Mollusca; class Bivalvia; order Adapedonta; family Hiatellidae; genus Cyrtodaria; species Cyrtodaria siliqua. The sequence continues at coordinate 410,531 of JAWPHD010000538.1, read as the reverse complement.
TCATTTAGTTCATTCAAGACGCAGGGTGTTTCCCTCTATTAATAAGTGCAATGCTTAGAGGTGAAGTTGTTGCAATTATTTATCTTGCAAGTCCACCATTAAATCAGCAGTTAATGGTAGATTGTATAATGTATGTCTAGCTTCAAATGTTGATTGTCGTACTTCTCACGTCATTTATGTTCTTACTTGAAATGCACCACGTTACGGTATGCAATATGTTGGACAAACAGGTCGATCCTTAAAAGTTCGATTTTGTGAACACAAATATAATGCAAGTAATCCTAAAAAGTTAAAAAATTACTTGTATCAACACTTTCGTCAGTCAGGTCATAATTTTAATAACGTAACTTTTCAACCGGTTGAATATATACTTTTTGATAATGATGCTACTAAAAGCTTTAAAATAAAAGCTAGACATATTGCAGAACATAAGTGGATGAACAACTTACAGATACCTTATCGACTCGGCCTTAATGACCCTATTAATCAAGAAGGAAATATTTATAAAGATCCTAATATTGAAATTTGTAATTTGTTTCAAAGTATTTGGCTTATAATAAGTTCAAGTGTCATAGGCGTCATAAAATTAAGCGAACAACTATTATTTGTGGAAAAATCACTGAAAACTGGATTCTTTCCTAAGTAAAAAACATGCTATATAGAATTCGATATATATGTTATGCGCAAAATGAGAATTTGGACAACTACGCAAAGTAAGAATTTTTATCGGTATTCTCAAAATGCGCGGTTCAATTTCGGAGACTTTGTCGAAAGTGCAAGTGCAAGAATACGCGTGATGCAACGTTTGTTTATCTCCTCATTTTCTGTCAAATGTATACTAATATCCACTATTTATTAAGTATCATTCAAAATGCAATACCATAAACTGGTAATTTATTCTCAAACAGTCTTTGTAAACGTCCGTTTTTATTACATTTGGCAGATGGGCAGGTGTTCTGGACAATAAGACAATTTGACATTAGATATATTTATATACCTATCAGTATATTGCTTTAATAATATGATTAAAACATGCAAATACAATTATTAGTAGTATGATTCACTTATTAAGCAACTGGTGTGTTTGTTATTTGGCAGATGTTCAATATTTGACTTGTTTTGTATATTCAAGTACATACGAAGGAATATAGCACACAAACCAGGGCCCAATGTTTGTTGAAAGAATTCGTAGGAAAATCTCTAAAATATATTATATATGGAATGCCCAATTTTATCCATTATTAGAAATATTGTTGTCTGCGTTGCGTTTATTTTTTTATTTTTAGCCGGATTGCGTAGTAATTCCAGACTGATTGTTTGGCGATTTCCGTCAGTTCGTCCTTCTATCTATCTGTCTGTCTGTCTGTCTGTCTGTCTGTCTGTCTATTCGTCCGTATGTCCGTCAACACGTCTAACTGGGATATGACAATAACCATAACGCTGTCATGTATTTCACTTGGATTATCCCGCTACCCCCATTATACATTTTACTTAGATTTTTTCAGTTAAAATGGTGAATTCGCAATCCGACGTTTGCACCACTGTTGGCTCTTCGCTTGTTTATATTGTCTTAGCCATAACGTATCCTTATTTTAATAATATAAATCCGCGCTTTACGAATTGTTTGACGGCTTCAAATTCTTTTCTCAATAATTTAGTTCATGTTAATCATTTACCAAACCAAACTATGTTTTTTTTTATATTTATTTTATCAATTTATAACAGAATAAGCCTATGAAATTAGAAATAAAAAGGTTTATATTCCTTTTCAAATCCCGACACAAGTTCGTACTTTGCACAAAACATTCTCAAATAGACACTTGGTGCATGTTTTATATCGATTAACCCCTTGCGCAATTCCGGAATAGTCGTGCACAATTCCGGAATCGTCGGACATTTTAAGAATTCTTACTTTACACAGAGCAGTTCCGGAATCGTCCATATTCTCACACTGCGTATAATAAATACACTAAACAAAATTCCTAATTACTCACTTTTGTATCTTAACTAATTTTCTTATTTTAAATATATCTTAGAATAATTGTGTGATAACTAATATGTTTTGACCAATAGTCTGTAAACTATATATTTTTTGTTTAAATTGTTACACATTTTGAGAGTTACGCTGCTTTTATATGAAAACATGAAATGTGCTGATAAAACGCATATTAACAGGAATCGAAGCCCGCTTATTAAGATATAAACTGCTTAACACTGTTAGGAAATAATATTAAAAAAACATTTGACCAATTTACTGCAGATGTTCCTCTATAATAAAATGAAACATGGTTAATAATAAATCACCTCCTTTTAACTGAATATCATTTGAAATTCAAGTAAATGTAAATCAGCGTTAACATTAAATATTTCCAAAATATCTTTTGCAATCACATATGTAGTGCTAGTAAAACATGATGTCAGCATCATTATAGTTGGCAGATTTAAAATTCGGAACATCGAAAGCTGCACTAATTCGAAATATTACATATTTGTCTGTGATTTTTATAGAAAATACTGGGAATAGAAAAGCTATATCTACTCGTTTGCTCTACTGCGGAATATCTACCAGTGGGAGTTTATTCGCAGTACGGAACATTGCTCGGCCTTTTCCGTCAGTGGCGGGAACGCCAAATGACGTTCCGATTGTTTTACGGACGTCGTCGTCAGATTCCGCCACTAGGAAATACCGATTACGGAAATTAACGTAGAGTTCCGGTTCCACTTGTTTTGTTTGTATGACGTAACGTCGTCTTGGCGTTCTCGTGCAAACTGGTGTAAAAATGCGTATGTATCACTGCGCACTAAGAACGAAAGGAGGAATGAAAGAAAAATAACAAACATAGAGGTTTTTTTCGTTTAAATCATCATAAAATATGTAATATACAGTTTAATAACCAGTGTTTTTAAATACCGGAAATATTTCTCTCCCTCGGTATTTCCGGTATCTCAAAAACACTGATAATTAAACTCTACGTATTTAAAAAAATCCAAAACAGAATTTAGAGTTTGCTTCAGTGACATTGGAAAAAGTGCAGTTAATACCTGTGTTTGTAAAGCATTGCCTGGAGTGCGTGTATTTGGGTGTGATAATGCATTTGCTGGAAGAGGGATTGACGCTAATCAAGATGGAACCAGTATAACAATAATTATTTCAGAAGTCAGTAAAAGATAAGACACTGACAACAGAAACTTTTGAACAAAAAATAGAAGAGTACGCTTGTCGAAAGTATTGTTCAAATGTATGTCAGACAACGGATGTTAATGCATTTCGGTACCAACTATTTTGTGCAATGGGAGGAGACATTGATTTATCACAGATACCACAATATAAGAATTGTTTAAAGGGACACATGGCAACTTTGATTTGTTTAAATCACATAATTATGAACTATTAGAATAGTGAAGAACAAATTGTTTTTGCACACTACTAACTGTTAATTGTATTACACCAATAATATATTTAAACATATGGTGGAATGACGAAGACAAATTGAAAATTCTAATTTTTATTTAATTATATGTTTGAAAGTCAAAATGATATTTGATTAATAGATCGAGATGCTTTTAATGCCAGATAATACCTTCAAGACTGCCGTTTGTCCCTTTAACAAAAAAATTGTGAACGAGCCATTTGTCAAGCTACTGTCTGGATAAGATGTTTAGACGCCACATAGCGGAGTAAATAACCAGAAATAGTTCAGATTGTGATACAAGTATGATATTTTGCACAGTGCTTGCAAATATTATTCAAATAAAAATAAACCGGAGCCAATTAAATTTCGATCATTTTCAAGATGGCCGCCGAATATCTAAGATGGTGACCAAATACTAATACTTTCTCTCATTCACTATAGTTTGGCTGCGACTGTAAAACCAGCAATCATTTTGGCAAATTTTTCGGCACGATTATGCACTTATGCAAAATAAAAATATGAGTATACCCCACCCACCACAAACTATATGTTCAATCTATGCTTTACATTCTATAGTGGTTGTCAGATGTTCCGGTATTCATATAATTGCGGTTATATACGTATTAAAATATGCATAATGATATCCGGATGTACTTATTAACAGAACACACCTATTTACTCTTTGCTATTGCCAATTAAATCAATACCCCACCAACAAAAATCCCATAGAAATACGAAAATACTACCAATATTGACATATTTTAGACTTTTTATTTTGTATGATCTTAAACTTAAAGACATTTTCTATAACTTTTTCTGCATAACAGATTTTCTTTAAACTGTTTGTACGGTAGGTTTGTTATATATATAGACAGCAAATGTAAAAAAATGGTATGTCACCATAATTGTTAAAAAAATAATTTGTAATGCCACCGTCCAGTTTGACATGAACTAAAAAATCGAAAACAGAGATTTCAGTCATTTTATTTACATCGATGCACAAATGTTTGTGTTGCGGACTTGCTTGAAAGTCATAATTGTGTAGCTAAATCTGTCTCAGAAACCTCTGTGAGACATGCAAAGAATCTATGTTATTGTCTTGAACCAACATGCAAAGAAGTTATGTTATTGTCTTGAAGCAACATGCAAAGAAGTTATGTTATTGCCTTGAACCAAAAGTACTTATTAATGCATACTCATTTATCTACAACTCATTTCTGATCAATATTAAAAAGCTGTTATAATCATCAAGGAATGGGTCTCCTTCCATTCCTTAAATGTATCCTCTATATTTTATTTGGATGAGGAAATTTCACTTTCACCATAGTGAATCTCAACTGTTCTACAAGGCTACACATTTTTGTAACTGAAGCAATCCATCTCCATAAAGCAGATTATCGGTCAACCATATTTCCCAAACATTTCCCTTGCATTTTCTATTCTTTTAAATCTTGCATTTTCTTTTGTTCGTGAACCTGGTTAATAGATTGCTGAAAACATGTTCTTTGGTTATGCTCGAACATGTCCGCTTATGAATTTAGCTGCACTCACTGGATACTCAAGTTGCCGATCAATCAAACGACTTGGAAGCCGTTGAGAATGACCAAGGGCAAAGCTGAAATTGTGGACCTTCTTTAAATGATATACATTACACTATTTTTATCGCTATCTCAATGTATGGTTGGCATACATATTTACCTTTAGCTTGTAAAAGGCACATTCAGTTATCTGGTTCTCTTAAAATTGTTTTTGAAACATTTGAATCAGATATAAACGATTCGGCCGTACCATTTTATTCGATAGGACATTCAAAGGGGGAAAGTTATCCAGCAATTGTATTTCAGTACATTACATAGTACCTTCAAAATTGTCATTTCGATGTGTCACCATTCCATTATAATAAAAATTACCACTGAATATTTTGCCAATGCAAATATCATAAGATCTGCTGTTATTACCGTCGTTAACAGGATTAAGAAACGCAACCACACTTTTGACCATATCCATAGAATGGTTGATTGTTGCCATGGAGTGCGCTTGCTCTAAAAATAACGACAATAACGCTGTGATAGTGTGACTTAAAATGATGAAACCCGCCTAGAGGTGTGTGATGAGGGTTGGTGTGCGGTGTGAGTGGACTTCTTAAAGTTTTCGTATGTATTGTTTCAGTTTAAGATGAGTCTGACATTGCATACTGCAAAATCGCTTATCGAAACGCCAGGTCATGCGCGTAGCTATGCGTAGGCCCTATAGGCACGGGCCTGTATATGAATGTTAAAATATATTATCTTTCAGTTCTATAATAAATAATATCAAACACAACAATAGTGTATTTGCAGTGTATTGTTATTCAAATATGCCACCCATTTATACAACAAAACATTATTATACACCAACGAAAATCCGCTTTTGAAATTACTTTTACTGGTTTGGGTCTCATTCGTTTTAGTTTCAATTCCATTAAAAAAAGCCAGTAAACTGCTAAACAGAACAGTAGGAATGGTTTATGAAAATAAACAATAATATACTGTCAAATTGTTCTCGAGCATGACATTTCGAAAGACGTAAAACCCGTCGTAAATATCGGAGGAAAATGTATTACTCAGCCAATAGTAATAATTATCATAATGATCTTAAATCTATTCCATTTTAAAGGAAAACAGCAAACTAAAAAGGCGTGCACCCACGTATTCCTAATTATTTTACATCGAAAATAGACTATCTGACTAAAATCTCGTAATGCTCATAAACACAGTTTTCCTCTTAAAATAACTCTTAACATGTTAAATTATACAGTTTAAAAGTACATTAAATATGGTATACATTTAGATTATAACAGTTATGATACACATCGATTCAAATTTAATGTGTGACTTGACAAAAAAGGAGTAAAACATCGTTATTTCAAAACCTTGTATAAAAGGAATGTACTTTCAACAGGTCTTAATGTAGTTCGAGGAAAAATGTGTAAGTTTTAAATAGGATCAGCGCATCTCAAGCGTGTCGTATCGTAATGTAAATTGCGTGTGAACCTGTTGTATATCTGTATGGTACCAGGTTTCCGGCGATAAGCGCAATTCTGACATGCGCATATAGTTCTACAAAAAAAGGTAATATCTATATTTCCTACGTTAACAAGTGAAGAAGACTCCGTGAAATAAACATTTCTATCCACGTACCTCTAAAATACTTAGATGGGGACCAATTATTAATCTGATCCAAAAAAATCCGGGTTACTAATATTATTACACAGGTATGTTTTTGAACACTCGACAATTAACTAAGTTTGCTCTACCCACGCAACAATGAATACGTGTACATATCAAAATAAAATATTTCATATAAAATATTTTCCTTAAAGTGTGCACGCTAATCCATACTATGACGGGAGCTGTGACTTTTAAAGCGGCATGCTTCAGTAAATGTTGTATTTATGTTTTATTAGAACGTGTACAACTGAGAAGTTTTATTTTAAAATTGTTTAAGTTTTGAATTGTGTGTCGATCACCCTTTGATTAATTACCGTTTCTGAAACATATTAGAGTTAACGTGGTGTTTGTCGATAATAAATGGGGTAAAAAACACACACACAACACTTTTTGTGTTAAGGTTGTGCAGTGCTAATCTAGTTTTATCACCACTGACAAACATAATGACAATACAACTATTACATTTAAAGGCAATATTGATTGCAATTTTACAACAGACGGTACTCCAGAAAAATGACGGGAGACCATGACCTCGGAACACCTAATAAATTTGCACCTTTGGTGATCAAATGATAAAGGGTCCGCACATTAAATGTAACATTGAAGGTGTTCAGGTCATATTATAATGTAAATGTGCCTATTAAAAGTATAGGTTATTCACGAGTTCTTAAAATACCTGTGATTGAATATTTGTAAAATAAATTCGGCGCTCCAATTTTGGGGTTTTGCCTGGCTGGTTAAAGGGGCTTCCGTGGCCGAGTGGTTAGCGTCTCTGATTTGAAATCACTTGCCCCTCACCGCTGGGGCCTAGGAATATGTATGTGAGGAAGCTATCCAGCTGGCTTTCGGAACGGCATTGGTTCTACCCAGGTGCCAGCCCGTTCAAGAAAACTTCCCGGATGAGCACCTGGGGTCTTCCTCCACCAGTGGAAGCTGAAAAGTCGCCATATGACCTTAGCTGTTGGTGCGACTATAAAATCCAGTTCAATCAATCTGGCTGGTTAAAGCCGTTTACATTATGTCGATAGAGTCTGGATTCTCAAAATATATAAGTTATATATATATCTCGTCGTCTGTAGGTTTTGAAATAGTGTACATATGTTGTAAAATATGCCTGGTGATGGCGTGATAGGGGTTTTAAAGAATAGCTTCGTAATATATATGGGTGATACCATCAATAATTTTATTTGAATGTAAAACTTCGGCCGAACACGTTCATTTTTATGTGAAAGAAACCTTTAATGTTTGGTCTATTCTGATCATTGTTATCAATGTAATCATATATATAATATAAACAACGCATTATACATAATACTTTGATATGGTAGATTTTTTTTCTCTTTTAGGCTATTTTGGCGGACATTTTGAAAATGCGTGACCATTTTGAAATAAGGTGAGCATGAAGTGGCTCAGGTTCTTAGCATGATCAGGACACCCTAGAGGATCATTCTGCCAACTGTGAGGCTTGTATCACAATTTGAACTATTTTGCCAAATATATCAGTTATTTCCTCCGCTAACAAGGGATATTAAATCTCTCACAAGTAGGTGTTGGGTGGCAACAAACTGAACATGACGAATTCGGAATATATCGGATGGATAGTCCTGCAGCTTCTGATGCAGTGGTAGACTTACGTTCTTGCAATTGTACACGACAATGTAAGCTACCGAGTCGTGATTGCTTAGCAAATGGCATGATGTGTACAGCACGACCAAACGCATTACATGTGATAATCAAGCAAGCAATGATGATTCGGATGACCTAGGGATATTGACTTTGAAATGGAAGATCATGACGACTAACGTGAAGCGACAGTAACATGTTTGTGCTTTATATCTAGTTGTAACTCAATATAGTATCACGGTATGTACATAATACTTACAACTTTTGAATACTACTAATCCCGAATAATCCATAGTCAATATTATGACTAGCATCAACCATCCGATTTCTAATTTAAGGCTAACATCATACTAATCGTGTGGAAGTATTTACAACTATGTATAATAATTATAAACAAATCACCAGCTATGATAAAATGTATAAAACAATTGCGTCACTAGTGAATACTTTGGATTGTTTTGAAGACTCGTATTAATAATTGTGTAGCAAGTTAAATCTGTAATTTTAAAAAGATGTGCTTTTCCCTTTACGTATGACCTTATACATTACTTATCAAAGTGGTATCAAAATTGGATATTTTGAAACAACGGAGTGGCTCTAAATATTGAATGTTTTCATGACAATAACTGCTAAAACTAGAAGTCTATCAGGGTTAAATAGTATCTAGTGATATCACCAGTATTAAACATCATAAAAAGAATTTGTCACCTTGAGTGGTACAATTTTGATTGATCAAATTTCACTGTGGTCTTTCTCTTACCTTAAACACCCGTAGTTTGAATATATATTTATCTTTTGGCTGTAATATATAATATACGTTCAAAACAGACTCGTCAAACTAGTATACCGTAACAGTATTGTTTACCAGCTTGTGGGTAGCGCTGCTTTTTATATCACGATTAGACTGAAAATCCACCGTTACGGCCGACACCGATGGCAGCTTCACCACGCTATGTTGACTTTTCATACCTATAATATACATACAAATAGTTTAATGATTGTAAAGAAATGCATAAAAAACATGTATAGGTTTGCGTGTCTATTCAAATAAAGTACGTGGCATACGTTAAAATAGTCGTCAAAATGGATTCCTGAATTATTATCAACACTCCTATTAAAATGTGCTTATTCATAATTTTATATTTCTGACAGGTTGAGTCGTCTAGTAAGGCGTTTGGTAATTGCGAAAGGAATTTAAAGATAAATTTGAATGTAAATATATTTTATACGAACGCATTGATGAATGGGCAATGGTAACACTAAATGCTCGCTCCGCTGTAGTGGCGGGACATAAACAGTATGGCTTTATACAACCGTTCAAAATCAACTACAGTCATAATGTCTTGATGAAATATTCTTAATAAACTGTCTACTGCTCATACTATTAACAATCTAATAAGTAAAACCTATATTTGATCATTTAATTAAACAAAAACAGCTTTGAATGCATGGACATTTTACTTCAATTAAGAAATTAAAGGAAAATATACACACCAGAGTTTGCAAGTCCATTAGCCACGAGCAGGATATAATCGGATTCGAGTTCGAATATTTTAGAATTTGTTGATGTCTTTGTTTGAGTATACGCGCATTTCAAAACTCCGTCTACAACTGTACCAACGGCATCTGATATTCCTTCTGACGGCTGGAGTAGAAATAACACATATATATAGTAATATTAATTTCGTTTTATAAAAATAGCAATAATTCAAAACAAATCTATTATACAATGGTAGTTATAGTCTAACAGCTGTTTTGTCCTTACTAGCAAAATGTGTAAACTGATTACATTTGATAAACTTTCCAAAAATAGCAAAGTCCTTTTTTTAAATATATAACAGTTCTAGAAGGGTAAAAACATAGAATGTTTGCTCAATGCTGTAATGAAAATTATGGGTTTCAACTATTATGATAAATGATTTACTATGACGGTGTTGATTTGTAGCAAGTCCGGATATTATTAATATATTGTACATATATGGCAATTATGTCGTCCACTGCCAATACAATATAAATTGTGTTTTTCAACTATTAAATACAATATATTTTGACAATGATAATTTGCTTTCAAATGCAATTTTTTAAGACAATAATGTTTTGTAGCTGTTAATTACACTTTTCACTTTGAAATACATTGTTATGACAATTGTGGTTTGTTCAACTATTATAATTGTATAGAGGATATGACTGTATAGAAACTATGGTTTAAAAATATGTAATATATTTATTACATTTTTGGTTTGCAGCAGTTCAATTTAATATTGTATGACAATGATGAGGTTCAAAGTTTAACAAGAATATCGTCATGGCAACTTCATGTAAACCAATTATATTATATTATTTATTGTTTTCAATTAAGAAAGCAAGAGGTCAATGACCTTGAAGCTCTACCTACTGATAGATTTTGAGATCAGATCAGCCATGGGAACCAGTGAAGTTTTATAGAAATAAGGCCAACACTGTCAGAGAAGTAGTCGCCACAAGTTTTTTCAATATCACTCTATGTAAACAAAGATGGCCAATGGCTGCCATGTTTGACATTGAATCAAAATTAACTTTGTTTAGGACCAACTACATGTCATGTCAGCCATTTTAGTTAAGGTTCTAAATCAATACCAGTTATGGTTTTTGAAAAGTAGTTGCCACAAACTTGTATTTAAGCTGTGGCAGCCTCCTTGAATTTCCGTCCAACATGATTTTTACTTGGGACTTACTGGACATCAAGATCAACATTCCTGTAAAGTTCTATGGAAGCCATTTTGGTAAACGTACAAAACTGATACCACTTATGGTTTTAGAAATGTAGTCGCCACAAAAGTGTGTTTAACATCTATTTATAGCCATGGTGGCCAGCTTGAAGTTTAGGCCAACCTGATTTTTACTTAAGACCAACTAGACTTTAGAGAGCAACATTCTTATATTCCTAAATATCATGATTTATTATGCAACGTTACCTATTCATAAATATACCAGGTGACCGTGTGTGACCAGGTCACAGGTCATGTTATGCAATTTCTCCTGAGAATAAGGTTACTATCTCACGAGTACAAGAGGACTTTCTCTTGTCTCAGTGTTTGTATTTGGAAAATCAGAATCAAAATCCTACAATTTGTTTCCAGTCTTTTTCTGAAAGAAAAACATACAAAGGAGACGTAATCCTTACCTACTATGAATGTATAATGGAATGTCCTTTCTTTGAATGTGGACCAATCCATTTATAGTACAAAGGGATGTTTCGCTCAAATTGACTGATGAGCACCAAGACAGTGTAATCTCTGATCGGCCTGCAAGGTGTTGTGCCAGTCATTTTGGTAAATTAAATATCACTTACGGTTTTTGTGTAGTCGCCACAAAGTCGCATTTTTTAAATTATTATTTAGCCATCCTGAATTTCCTACCGACCTGAGTTTCGCTAAAATCAACATCAAGAGCAACATTCTATTCAAGTTTAATGAAAATCCGTCGAAAAAGTGTCAGAGGAGTAGTCGCCACAAATGATTCCTATATAACTCTATGTAAACACAGATGGCCGCTAGGGGCATGTTTGCCATCGAATCGAAATGAATCTTGTTCAGAACCAAGAACATGATGCACCAGTCATATTGGTAAATTTCCAAATCAATATCATTAATGGTTTTTGAGAAGTAGTCGCCACAAAATCTCATTTTTAAAATCTGTTTTTAGCCGTGGCGGGCATCCTCAATTTTCGGTCGACCTGAATGTTTGCTAGGATCAACTAGACATCATGAGCAACATTCCTGTGAAGTTTCATGAAAATCCGCAAGTTGTTTTAAACGAGTAGTCGCCACAAAATAAGTTTACGGACGGACAGACAGACGGACGACGGACGCCGCACCATGAGATAAGCTCTACTGATCTTTGATAAGTCGAGCTAAAAATGTATGACAATTTATTGTTTTTAAAACAAAGTCAAATGTGTACTTTGAAAGGCTTACCGACATTGTACTCTTCATATAAAAATAAGTATAATAGTCGAACAGGAAATGCAGCTGTCATAGAACACAGTAAACCTAAAAATACGCAAAACAGCAAACACAAATGGCAATGTTAATAACGACCAAAGGCATATGACGTCACAAACACTAAAAGGGTTGGAACGGTCGGTGGCAAAAAAGGCCGCTGGGGGTTTTAACTCAGGTACTATGGTGCACCAAACCTCACACATATCCTACTGTCATGTCAATAAAACGGGACATTGTAAATAAAGAAATCTCCGCCATGAACTATTCTATAACCAACAAGGCAGCATTAATATGCAAGGAAGAGGAAAGCATAGTGGCGAACTATAAATGAGTCCACCACCAAGCAAACACACACAAATACAATGTTTCATATATGTACCTGTTGTGTCAAAGGAGTATTTATATCACCCACAACTTCATTGTATGACTTGACCACCTGAACTGTGTTTCCGTTCATCACACAGTCTGTAACACTGGTATTTCCCTGAAGAACATAATGGTTTTAATCAAGACGTTAATACAAATATTAATTATATAAATAATACTTCATCTGTCGTTTAGGACAATACAATAACGTTTGTGAAATAAATATACACGCAACTGAATACTGTATAAATCAGTCTTGAAATGAAATAGTAATAATATGTAAGTATATACATAATATCAGAATATCAGAGTGAAGTCACCAGATCTTTAGCAACCAGGCCTTGAATTCACACACCATACTTGAGAGACTTAAGCCCACATATGCAAATTTCAATCTAATATATTTCTATAAGTTTAAAGTATAAGCGATCGTATCAAGCTGCTATGTATATATATGATAATGTCAAATAAATAGCAACTGCATACGTGTGTTTATCTTTGAAGGTAATGGAAATATGTGTAAATGAAATTTGAGTACTGGAACTCAAGTCTAAGAATAATTTGAAGAATGGTTGGTGAATTCCAGACCAGGTGCACATCAAGTGAAATTACTTAATCGGGGTAAAGTAGAAGTGTAGTATAGCTTAGGAGAAAAACACATAACTTCTAAATACAAAACAAACAAACCATATGTGTATCATACGAGAGTCCAAGAGCTATCCATTGATCACTACCGCCAGCCACTAGATTAAGGCTCAGCGTGAAATCAACCGTGTCCCCGTTGTCCACCCACGTGACCACAAACTTGCAATCACCGTTGCATTCTGAAAAACAGCCAAACTCGGTGCCACATCCTGCAGGTGTTGTCTGAAACACGTACATTATGGTTTCGTATTATGTTCAGCCTTTATTTGATAACAATAAGTAACATAGAAATAATAAACATAGACCTTAACTAATGTTATAATGTTAATGTGCCATTAAAAGTATAGGTTTATTCACGAGTTCTTAAATACCCGTGATTGAATAAGTGTAAAATAAATTCGGCGCTTCAGTTTTGGGATTTTGCCTGGCCGGTTAAACCGTGGCCGAGTAGCTGGAGTCTCTGACTTGAAATCACTTGCCCCTCACCACTGTAGGTTCGATCACTCAGGGGCCTAGGAATCTTTATTTGTGGAAGCTATCCAGCTGGCTTGCGGAACGTCGGTGGTTCTACCCAGGTGCCCGCTCGTGCACGAAAATTGCCTGGAGGGGCACCTGGGGTCTTCCTCCACCAGTAGAAGCTGAAAAGTCGCCATATGACTATAAAATCCAATACAACCAATCTGGTTGGTTAAAGCCGTTTATATTATGTCGATAGAGTCTGGATTCTCAAAATATGTAAGTTATATATATATACCTCGTCGTCTGTAGGTTTTGACACAGTCTACATATTGTGTATAATATGCCTGGTGATAGGGATTTTAAAGAATAGCTTCATAATATGTTTGGGTGATACCATCAATAAATTTATTTGAATGTAAAACTTCGGCCGAACACGTTCTTTTTTATGCGAAAGAAAAGTTTAATGTTTTGTCTATTCTGATCATTCTTATCATTGTGATCACATATATAATATAATTTATTATATATATTATTTATGATATATATATATATATATACGATTATAGTGTGACTAAGAAACTGTTTGCAACGATAATAGCCTTTCTTTAGTATATAAACCACGCATTATACAATAACGTTTTACTACCAGTTTCTGCATAATACTTTGATATGGTAGCATTGTTTGATCATTAATGTCATTTTGGCGGACATTTTGAAAATGCGTGACCATTTTGAAATAAGGTGAACATGAAGTGGCCCAGGTTCTTAGCATGATCATGACACTCTAGAGGATCATTCTGCTAACTTCACAATTCTAACATCATACTAATCGTGTGGAACTATTGTCAGCTATGTATAATAATTATAAACAAATCACCAGCTATGATAGAATGTATGAAACAATTGTGTTAATAATTGTGTAGCAAGTTAAATATGTGTATGGTATATAATTAATGAAGTATTGTCTTTTGTTTGATTATTTTGAAAGCAATTCAATTTTAAATAATGTTGACATGGTATAAAAAGAAAACATGTATTAAACGAAGCACTGTACATTGTTAGTGTATTAATATACAGATATTGCCAGGATGGCGTTTTTTGAACAATCACAGGCATTATAATTTAAAAAAGATGTGCTTTTCCTTTTACGTTTGACATGATGCATTAATTATCAAAGTGGTATCAAAATTGGATTATTTTGAAAAAAACGGAGTGGCTCTAAATATTGGATGTTTTCATGACATAAGCTCCTAAAACTAGAAGTATATCAGGGTTAAATAGTATCTAGGGATATCACCAGTATCAAAAATCATAATAAGAATTTGTCACCTTGGGTGTTACCGATTGATCAAATTTCACTAAGGTCTTTCTCTTACCTTAAACACCCAAAGTTTGAATATATTTATCTTTTGGCTGTAATATATAATATACGTTCAAAACAGACTCGGCAAACTAGTATAAGGTAGCAGTATTGTTTACCAGCTTGTCGGCAGCGCTGCTTTTTATATCACGTTTAGACTGAAAATCCACCATTACGGTAGACACCGATGGCAGCTTTACCACGCTATGTTGACTTTTCACACCTATAATTTACATACAAAAAGCTTAATGATTGTAAAGAAATGCATAAAACAAACAATGTTGTGTATAGGTTTGTGTGTCTATTTAAATAACGTACGTGGCATATTTCTGACAGGTTGATTCGTCTAAGGCGTTTGATATTTGCGAAAGGAATTTAAAGATAAATTTGAGTGTAAAGATATTGTATACGGACGTAGTGATGAACGGACAATGGTAACACTAAATGCTCGCTCCGCTGTAGTGGCGGGACATAAACAATATGGCTTTATACAACCATTGAAACCCAACTACAGTCATAATGTCTTGATGAAATATTCTTAATAAACTGTCTACCGCTCATACTATTAACAATATAATAAGTAAAACCTATGTTTGATCATTAAATTAAACAAAAACAGCTTTGAATGCATGGAAATTGTACTTCAATTAAGACATTAAAGGAAAATATACACACCAGAGTTTGCAAGTCCATTAGCCACAAGCAGGATATAATCGGATTCGAGTTCGAATATTTTGGAATTTGTTGATGTCTTTGTTTGAGTATACACGCATTTTAAAACTCCGTCTACAACTGTACCAACGGCATTTGATATTCCTTCTGATGGCTGTAGTATAAATAACACATATATATAGTAATATTAATTTCATTTTATAAAAGTAGCATTAATTAAAGATAAATCTATTATACAATCGCAGTTATAGTCTAACAGCTGTTTTGTCCTTACTAGCAAAATATGTCAACTGATTACATCGTACTACACATTTGATAAACTGTTCCAAAAATAGCAAAGTCTTTTTTAAATAAATAACAGTTCTAGAAGGGTAAAAACATAGAATGTTTGCTCAATGCTGTAATGACAATTATAGGTTTCAACTATTATTACATTCTTTTTATAAAAATGATCATTTTGAAAAACATGATTTTTTATGAGTGTAGATTTGTAGCAAGTACATATAAAATTAATATATATTACATATATGGCAATTATGTTGTCCACTGCTTAATACAATATATAATTGTGTTTTTCAACTGATAAATATAATATTTTTGTGACAATGATAATTTCTTTTCAAATGCAATTGTTTAAGACAATAATGTTGTGTAACTGTTAATTATACTTTTCACTGTGAAATACATTGTTATGACAATTGCGGTTTGTTCAACTATTATACTTGTATAGAGTATTTGACTGTATAGAAACTATGGTTTTAAAGTATGTAATATATATGTTACATTTTTGGTTTGCAGCAGTTCAATTTAATATTATATGACAATGATGAGGTTCAAAGTTTAACAAGAATGTCGTCATGGCAATGTCATGTAAACAAATTATATTATATTATTTATTGTTTTCAATTATTTTAAAAAACAAGAGGTCAATGACCTTGAAGCTCTACTTATATATTTTGATAGCCATATCAGCCATGGGAACCTGTGAAGTTTTATGCAAATCAGACCAACACATTCAGCAAAGTAGTCGCCACCAGTTTTTCCTATATCACTCTATGTAAACAAAGATGGCCAATGGCGGCCATGTTTGAAATAGAAACGAAATTAATTTTATTTAGGACCAACTAAATGTCATGTCAGTCATTTTAGTAAAGGTTCCAAATCAATACCAGTCATGATTTTGGAGAAGTAGTTGCTAAAATCTTGTATTTAAGCTGTGGCAGACATCTTGAATTTCCGGCCAACATGAATTTTACTTGCAATGGGACTAACTGGACATCAAGACCAACATTCCTGTAAAGTTTTATCTAATTCAATTTGGTAAATGTGCAAAACTGATACCACTTATGGTTTTAGAGAAGTAGTCGCCATAAAGTTGTGTTTAAAATGTATTTGTAGCAATCGTGGCCATCTTGAATTTTAGGCCAACCTGAATTTTACTTCGGACCAACTAGACACCAAGAGCAACATTCCTATATTCCTAAATATTATGATTTATTATGCAAAATTACCTATTCATAAATATAGCAGCTGACCGTGTGTGACCAGGTCACAGGTGGTCATGTTATGCAATTTCTCCTGAGAATTAGGTTACTATCTCACCAGTACAAGCAGACTTGCACTTGTCTCGGTGGTTATATTTGGAAATTCAGAATCAATATAAAATCCTACAATTTGTTTTCAGTCTTTTACTGAGAGCCACAAATACAAAGGCGGCATGATCCTTACCCTACTATGAATGTGTAATGGACTGTCCATTCTTTGAATTTGGACCAGTCCATTTATAGTATAAATGGGTGTTTCGGTCATATTGACTGATAAGCACTAAGACAGTGTATACTCTGATCAGCTTGCAAGATGTTGTGCCAGTCATTTTGGTAAAGGTTCCAATTCAATATCACTTACGGTTTTAGAGAAGTGGTCGCCACAATGTCGCATTTTATAAATATATTTTTAGCAGCGGCCATCCTGAATTTCCTTCAATTGAATTTTTGCTAGGATCTACTAGACATCAAGAGGAACATTCCTGTCAAGTTTCATGAAATTCCATTCAGTAGTTTCCGAGGAGTAGATTTTCCTCTATAACTCTATGTAAACAAAGATGGCCGCTGGCGGCTATGTTTGACATCCAATCAAAATGAACTTTTGTTAGGACCAACTACATGTCATGGCAGTCATTTTGGTAACGGTTTCAAATCAATATAACTTATGATTTTAGAGTAGTCTCCACAAAATCGCATTTTTAAAATATATTTTTAGCCGTGGCGGCCATTTTGAATGTCCGGCCGACCTGAATGTTTGCTAGGATCTACTAGACATCAACAGCAACATTCCTGTGAAGTTTCATGAAAATCCGTCAACAAGTTCAGAGGAGTAGTCGCCACTAGTGTTTTCCTCTATAACTTTATGTAAACAAAGATAGTCACTGGCGGCCATGTTTGACATCGAATCAAAATTAATTTTGGTTTGGACCAAGTACATGTCGCACCAGTCATTTTCGTAAAATGCCAATTCAATTGTACTCTTTATATAAAAATAAGTATAAAAGTCGAACAGGGAATGCAGCTGTCACAGAACACAGTAAACCCAGAAACACGCAAAACGGCAAACACAAATGGCAATGTTAATAACGATTAAAGGCGTATGTCACAAACACCAAAAAAGGTTGAAAATAGGGCTACCGCCTTGGAACGGCCTGTGGCAAAAAAAAAGCCGCTGGTGGTTTAAGTCAGGTACTAGAGTGCACCAAACCTCACACTTACCCTACTGTCATCCCAATAAAACGGGACAGTCCAAATAAAGAAATCCCCGCCATGAACTATTCTATAACCAACAAGGCAGCATTAACAGGCGATATAAGTAAAACACAAAGATGCTTGTGTATATATCAATATAAATAGCAATAGCCTAGAAAGACACAAAGAATGTACTCAATGACTTGGCAGAAGCCAGAGCAACAAAAGAATAAACCATTGAGGGCACGACAAGACAAGATTGCAGACAAACATAAAATGTCATCGTCCTTTTGGGCTTTAGGTAGATGTCATCATAGGGTCCACAGCCTGTCCGGTCATCACACAATTAAAGAGGAAAGCATAGTGACGAACTATAAATGGGTCCATCACCAAGCAAAAACACACAAACACAATGTTTCATGCATGTACCTGTTGTGTCAAAGGAGTATTTATATCACCCACAACTTCATTGTATGACTTGACCACCTGAACTGTGTTGCCGTTCATCACACAGTCTGTAACACTGGTATTTCCCTGAATAACATAATGGTTTTAATCAAGACATAAATACACATTTTAATTATATAAATAATACTTCATCAGTCGTTTAGAACAATACAATAATGTCTGTGAAATAAATATAAAAGTAAACTGAATACAGTATAAATTAACCCTGAAATGAAATAGTAAGAATATGTAAGTATATAGATAATATCAGAATATCAGAGTGGAGTCACCCGATCTGTAACAACCAGGCCTTGAATTCACAAACAAACCATTCTTGAGAGACTTAAGCCAACGTATGCAAATTTCAGTCTAATTTATTTCTATAAGTTTAAAGTATAAGCGTTCGTAACAAGCTGCTAAGTATAAAGATGATATTGACTAATAAATAGCAACTGCATACGTTTGTTTATCTTTGAAGTTAATGGAAATATGTGTGAATGAAATTTGAGTACTTGAACTCAAGTCTAAGAATAATTTGAAGAATGGTTGGTGAATTCCAGGCCAAGTGCATATCAAGTGAAATTACTTAATCGGGGTACAGTAGAAGTGTAGTATAGCTTAGGAGAAAAACACATAACTTCTAAATACAAAACAAACAAACCATATGTGTATCATACGAGAGTCCAAGAGCTATCCATTGATCACTACCGCCAGCCCCTAGATAAAGGCTCAGCGTAAAATTAACCGTGTCCCCGTTGTCCATCCACGTGACCACAAACTTGCAATCACCGTTGCATTCTGAAAAACAGCCAAACTCGGTGCCACATCCTTCAGGTGTTGTCTGAAACACGTACAATATGGTTTCGTATTGTGTTAAGCCTTTATTTGATAACAATAAGAAACATAGAAGTAAGACCACCTTAACTAATATTATAAGGTAAATGTGCCTATTAAAAGTATAGTTTATATATATTCACGAGTTCTTAAAATACCCGTGATTGAATAAGTGTAAAATAAATTCCGCGCTCCAGTTTTGGGGTTTTGCCTGGCCGGTTAAACCGTGGCCGAGTGGTTGGAGTCTCTGACTTGAAATCACTTGCCCCTCACCGCTGTAGGTTCGATCCCTCAGGGGCCTAGGAATCTTTATTTGAGGAAGCTATCCAGCTGGCTTGCAGAACGTCGGTGGTTCTACCCAGGTGCACGCCCGTGCACGAAAATTGACCAGAAGGGCACCTGGGGTCTTCTTCCACCAGTAGAAGCTGAAAAGTCGCCATATGACTTTAAAATCCAATACAATCAAGCTGGTTGGTTAAAGCCGTGTATATTATGTCGATAGAGTCTGGATTCTCAAAATATGTAAGTTATATACATATATACCTCGTCGTCTGTAGGTTTTGACACGGTCTACATACTGTGTAAAAAATATGCCTGGTGATGGCGTGATAGGGATTTTAAAGAATAGCTTCGTAATATGGATGGGTGATACCATCAATAAATTTATTTGAATGTAAAAATTCGGCCGAACACGTTCTTTTTTATGCGAAAGAAATCTTTAATGTTTGGTCTATTCTGATCATTCTTATCATTGTAATCACATATATAATATAATTTATTATATATATTATTTATGATATATACGATTATAGTGTGACTAAGAAACTGTTTGCAACGATAATAGCCTTTCTTTAGTATATAAACAACGCATTATACAATAACGTTTTACTACCAGTTTCTGCATAATACTTTGATATGGTAGCATTGTTTGATCATTAATGTCATTTTGGCGGACATTTTGAAAATGCGTGACCATTTTGAAATAAGGTGAACATGAAGTGGCCCAGGTTATTAGCATGATCATGACACTCTAGAGGATCATTCTGCTAACTTCACAATTCTAACATCATACTAATCGTGTGGAACTATTGTCAGCTATGTATAATAATTATAAACAAATCACCAGCTATGATAGAATGTATGAAACAATTGTGTAAGTAGTGAATACTTTTGATTGTTTTGCAGACTCGTATAAATAATTGTGTAGCAAGTTAAGTATGTGTATGGTATATAATTAATGCAGTATTGTCTTTTGTTTGATTATTTTGAAAGCCATTCAATTTTAAATAATGTTGACATGGTATAAAAAGAAAACATGTATTAAACGAAGCATTGTACATTGTTAGTGTATTAATGTACAGATATTTCCAGGATGACATTTTTTAAACAATCACGGGCATTATAATTTATAAAAGATGTGCTTTTCCCTTTACGTTTGACCTTATATATTAATTATCAAAGTGGTATCAAAATTGGATATTTTGAAAAAACGGCGTGGCTCTAGATATTGAATGTTTTCATGTCATAAGCTGCTAAAAGTAGAAGTCTATCAGGGTTAAATAGTATCTAGGGATATCACCAGTATCAAAAATCATAATAAGAATTTTTCACCTTGGGTGGTACCGATTGATCAAATTTCACTATGGTCTTTCTCTTACCTTGAACACCCGTAGTTTAAATATATTCATCTTTTGGCTGTAATATATAATATACGTTCAAAACAGACTCGTCAAACTAGTATACGGTAACAGTATTGTTTACCAGCTTGTGGGAAGCGCTGCTTTTTATATCACGCTTAGACTGAAAATCCACCATTGCGGTCGACACCGATGGCAGCTTCACCACGCTATGTTGACTTTTCACACCTATAATATACATACAAATAGCTTAATGATTGTAAAGAAATGCATAAAACAAACAATGTTGTGTATAGGTTTCTATGTCTATTTGAATAAAGAACGTGGCATACGTTAAAATAGTCGTCAAAATGGATTCCTGAATTATTAACATCACTGCTATTAAAATGTGCTTATTCATAATTTTATATTTCTGACCGGTTGATTCGTCTAATGCGTTTGGTATTTGCGAAAGGAATTTAAAGATAAATTTGAGTGTAAATATATTGTATTCGGACGTAGTGATGAACGGGCAATGGTAACACTAAATGCTCGCTCCGCTGTAATGGCTGGACATAAACTATATGGCTTTATACAACCATTGAAACCCAACTACAGTCATAATGTCTTGATGAAATATTCTTAATAAACTCATACTATTAACAATATAATAAGTAAAACCTATATTTGATCATTAAATTAAACAAAAACAGCTTTGAATGCATGGACATTTTACTTCAATTAAGACATTAAAGGAAAATATACACACCAGAGTTTGCAAGTCCATTAGCCACAAGCAGGATATAATCGGATTCGAGTTCGAATATTTTGGAATTTGTTGATGTCTTTGTTTGAGTATACGCGCATTTTAAAACTCCGTCTACAACTGTACCAACGGCATTTGATATTCCTTCTGATGGCTGTAGTATAAATAACACATATATATAGTAATATTAATTTCATTTTATAAAAGTAGCAATAATTAAAGATAAATCTATTATACAATCGTAGTTATAGTCTAACAGCTGTTTTGTCCTTACTAGCAAAATATGTCAACTGATTACATCGTACTACACAATTGATAAACTTTTCCAAAAATAGCAAAGTATTTTTTTAAATATATAACAGTTCTAGAAGGGTAAAAACATAGAATGTTTGCTCAATGCTGTAATGACAATTATAGGTTTCAACTATTATTACATTCTTTTTATAAAAATGATCATTTTGAAAAACATGATTTTTTATGACAGTGTAGATTTGTAGCAAGTACATATAAAATTAATATTATTACATATATGGCAATTATGTTGTCCACTGCTAAATACAATATATTCATGTGTTTTTCAACTGATAAATATAATATTTTTGTGACAAAGATAATTTCTTTTCAAATGCAATTGTTTAAGACAATAATGTTGTGTAACTGTTAATTATACTTTTCACTGTGAAATACATTGTTATGACAATTGCGGTTTGTTCAACTATTATAATTGTATAGAGTATTTGACTGTATATAAACTATGGTTTTAAAGTATGTGTGTTACATTTTTGGTTTGCAGCAGTTCAATTTAATATTCTGTGACAATGATGAGGTTCAAAGTTTAACAAGAATGTCGTCATGGCAATGTCATGTAAACAAATTATATTATATTATTTATTGTTTTCAATTATTTTAGAAAACAAGAGGTCAATGACCTTGAAGCTCTACTTATAGATTTTGATAGCCATATCAGCCATGGGAACCTGTGACGTTTTATGGAAATAAGACAAACACATTCAGCGAAGTAGTCGCCACAAGTTTTTCCTATATCAGTCTATGCAAACAAAGACGGCCAATGGCGGTCATGTTTGTTATAGAAACGAAATTAATTTTATTTAGGACCAACTAAATGTCATGTCAGTCATTTTAGTAAAGGTTCCAAATCAATACCAGTCATGGTTTTGGAGAAGTAGTTGCCACAAACTTGTATTTAAGCTGTGGCAGACATCTTGAACTTCCGGCCAACATGAATTGTACTTGCAATGGGACTAACTGGACATCAATACCAACATTCCTGTAAAGTTTTATCAAATTCATTTTGGTAAATGTACAAAACTGATACCACTTATGGTTTTAGAGAAGTAGTCGCCACAAAGTTGTGTTTAAAATGTATTTGTAGCAATGGTGGCCATCTTGAATTTTAGGCCAACCTGAATTTTACTTCGGACCAAATAGACACCAAGAGCAACATTCCTATATTCCTAAATATTATGATTTATTATGCAACATTACCTATTCATAAATATAGCAGCTGACCGTGTGTGACCAGGTCACAGGTGGTCATATTATGCAATTTCTCCTGAGAATTAGGTTACTATCTCACCAGTACAACCAGACTTTCACTTGTCTCGGTGGTTATATTTGGAAATTCAGAATCAATATAAAATCCTACAATTTGTTTTCAGTCTTTCACTGAGAGCCAAAAATTCAAAGGCGGCGTGTTCCTTACCCTACTATGAATGTATAATGG
Organism: Cyrtodaria siliqua; assembly: GCA_037043455.1. Classification (NCBI taxonomy): domain Eukaryota; kingdom Metazoa; phylum Mollusca; class Bivalvia; order Adapedonta; family Hiatellidae; genus Cyrtodaria; species Cyrtodaria siliqua. The sequence continues at coordinate 386,659 of JAWPHD010000538.1, read as the reverse complement.
ACTGTCCATTCTTTGAATTTGGACCAGTCCATTTATAGTATAAATGGGTGTTTCGGTCATATTGACTGATAAGCACTAAATTCACAGAACACAGTAAACCCAGAAACACGCAAAACGGCAAACACAAATGGCAATGTTAATAACGATTAAAGGCGTATGTCACAAACAAAAAAAGGTTGAAAATAGGGCTATCTCCATGGAACGGCCTGTGGCAAAAAAAAGCCGCTGGTGGTTTAAGTCAGGTACTAGAGTGCACCAAACCTCACATTTACCCTACTGTAATCCCAGAAAAACGGGACAGTCCAAATAAAGAAATCCCCGCCATGAACTATTCTATAACCAACAAGGCAGCATTAATAGGCGATATAAGTAAAACACAAAGATGCTTGTGTATATATCAATATAAATAGCAATAGCCTAGAAAGCCACAAAGAATGTACTCAATGACTTGTCAGAAGCCAGAGCAACAAGAGAATAAACCATTGAGGGCACGACAATACAAGATTGCAGACAAACATAAAATGTCATCGTCCTTTTGGGCTTTAGGTAGATGTCATCATAGGGTCCACAGCCTGTCCTGTCATCACACAATTAAAGAGGAAAGCATAGTGACGAACTATAAATGGGTCCATCACCAAGCAAAAACACACAAACACAATGTTTCATGCATGTACCTGTTGTGTCAAAGGAGTATTTATATCACCCACAACTTCATTGTATGACTTGATCACCTGAACTGTGTTGCCGTTCATCACACAGTCTGTAACACTGGTATTTCCCTGAATAACATAATGGTTTTAATCAAGACATAAATACAAATTTTAATTATATAAATAATACTTCGTCAGTCGTTTAGGACAATACAATAATGTATGTGAAATAAATATAAACGCAACTGAATACTGTATAAATTAACCCTGAAATGAAATAGTAAGAATATGTAAGTATATATATAATATCAGAATATCAGAGTGGAGTCACCCGATCTGTAACAACCAGGCCTTGAATTCACAAACAAACCATTATTGAGAGACTTAAGCCCACGTATGCAAATTTCAGTCTAATTTATTTCTATAAATTTAAAGTATAAGCGTTCGTAACAAGCTGCTGAGTATAAATATGATATTGACTAATAAATAGCAACTGCATACGTTTGTTTATCTTTGAAGTTAATTGAAATATGTGTGAATGAAATTTGAGTACTTGAACTCAAGTCTAAGAATAATTTGAAGAATGGTTGGTGAATTCCAGGCCAAGTGCATATCAAGTGAAATTACTTAATCGGGGTACAGTAGAAGTGTAGTATGGCTTAGGAGAAAAACACATAACTTCTAAATACAAAACAAACAAACCATATGTGTATCATACGAGAGTCCAAGAGCTATCCATTGATCACTACCGCCAGCACCTAGATTAAGGCTCAGCGTAAAATAAACCGTGTCCCCATTGTCCAACCACGTGACCACAAACTTGCAATCACCGTTGCATTCTGAAAAACAGCCAAACTCGGTGCCACATCCTTCAGGTGTTGTCTGAAACACGTACAATATGGTTTCGTATTGTGTTAAGCCTTTATTTGATAACAATAAGAAACATAGAAGTAAGACCACCTTAACTAATATTATAAGGTAAATGTGCCTATTAAAAGTATAGTTTATATATATTCACGAGTTCTTTAAATACCCGTGATTGAATAAGTGTAAAATAAATTCGGCGCTCTAGTTTTGGGGTTTTGCCTGGCCGGTTAAACCGTGGCCGAGTAGTTGGAGTCTCTGACTTGAAATCACTTGCCCCTCACCGCTGTAGGTTCGATCCCTCAGGGGCCTAGGAATCTTTATTTGAGGAAGCTATCCAGCTGGCTTGCAGAACGTCGGTGGTTCTACCCAGGTGCCCGCCCGTGCTCGAAAATTGACCGGAGGGGCACCTGGGGTCTTCCTCCACCTGTAGAAGCTGAAAAGTCGCCATATTACTATAAAATCCAATACAATCAAGCTGGTTGTTTAAAGCCGTTTATATTATGTCGATAGAGTCTGGATTCTCAAACTATGTAAGTTATATATATATAACTCGTCGTCTGTAGGTTTTGACACAGTCTACATACTGCGTATAAAATATGCCTGGTGATGGCGTGATAGGGATTTTAAAGAATAGCTTCGTAATATGTATGGGTGATACCATCAATAAATTTATTTGAATGTACAAATTCGGCCGAACACGTTCCTTTTTATGCGAAAGAAACCTTTAATGTTTGGCCTATTCTGATCATTCTTATCATTGTAATCACATATATAATATAATTTATTATATATATTATTGATGATATATACGATTATAGTGTGACTAAGAAACTGTTTGCAACGATAATAGCCTTTCTTTAGTATATAAACAACGCATTATACAATAACGTTTTACTACCAGTTTCTGCATAATACTTTGATATGATAGCATTGTTTGATCATTAATGTCATTTTGGAGGACATTTTGAAAATGAGTGACCATTTTGAAATAAGGTGAACATGAAGTGGCTCAGGTTCTTAGCATGATTATGACACTCTAGAGGATCATTCTGTTAACTTCACAATTCTAACATCATACTAATCGTGTGGAACTATTGACAACTATGTATAACAAATATAAACAAATCACCAGCTATGATAGAATGTATAAAACAATTGTGTAAGTATCGAATACGTTTGATTGTTTTGAAAACTCGTATTAATAATTGTGTAGCAAGTTAAATATGTGTATGGTATATAATTAATGAAGTATTGTCTTTTTTTTTTATTATTTTCAAAGCCATTCAATTAATGTTGACATGGTATAAAAAGAAAACATGTATTAAACGAAGCATTATACATTTTTAGTGTATTGATGTACAGATATTTCCGGGATGACTTTTTTTAAACAATCACGGGCATTATAATTTAAAAAAGATGTGCTTTTCCCTTTACGTTTGACCTTATATATTAATTATCAAAGTGGTATCAAAATTGGATATTTTGAAAAAACGGCGTGGCTCTAGATATTGAATGTTTTCATGACATACGCTGCTAAAACTAGAAGTCTATCAGTGTTAAATAGTATCTAGGGATATCACCAGTATCAAAAATCATAATAAGAATTTGTCACCTTGGGTGGTACCGATTGATCAAATTTCACTATGGTCTTTCTCTTACCTTGAACACCCGTAGTTTAAATATATTCATCTTTTGGCTGTAATATATAATATACGTTCAAAACAGACTCGTCAAACTAGTATACGGTAACATTATTATTTACCAGCTTGTGGGAAGCGCTGCTTTTTATATCACGCTTAGACTGAAAATCCACCATTGCGGTCGACACCGATGGCAGCTTCACCACGCTATGTTGACTTTTCACACCTATAATATACATACAAATAGCTTAATGATTGTAAAGAAATGCATAAAACAAACAATGATGTGTATAGGTTTCTATGTCTATTTGAATAAAGAACGTGGCATACGTTAAAATAGTCGTCAAAATGGATTCCTGAATTATTAACATCACTGCTATTAAAATGTGCTTATTCATAATTTTATATTTCTGACAGGTTGATTCGTCTAAGGCGTTTGGTATTTGCGAAAGGAATTTTAAGATAAATTTGAGTGTAAATATCTTGTATACGGACGTAATGATGAACGGGCAATGGTAACACTAAATGCTCGCTCCGCTGTAGTGGCGGGACATAAACAATATGGCTTTATACAACCATTGAAACCCAACTACAGTCATAATGTCTTAATGAAATATTCTTAATAAACTGTCTACCGCTGATACTATTAACAATATAATAAGTAAAACCTATATTTGATCATTACATTAAACAAAAACAGCTTTGAATGCATGGAAATTTTACTTCAATTAAGACATTAAAGGAAAATATACACACCAGAGTTTGCAAGTCCATTAGCCACAAGCAGGATATAATCGGATTCGAGTTCGAATATTTTGGAATTTGTTGATGTCTTTGTTTGAGTATACACGCATTTTAAAACTCCGTCTACAACTGTACCAACGGCATTTGATATTCCTTCTGATGGCTGTAGTATAAATAACACATATATATAGTAATATTAATTTCATTTTATAAAAGTAGCAATAATTAAAGATAAATCTATTATACAATCGTAGTTATAGTCTAACAGCTGTTTTGTCCTTACTAGCAAAATATGTCAACTGATTACATCGTACTACACAATTGATAAACATTTCCAAAAATAGCAGAGTCTTTTTTTAAATATATAACAGTTCTAGAAGGGTAAAAACATAGATGTTTGCTCAGTGCTGTAAAAACAATTATAGGTTTCAACTATTATTACATTCTTTTTATAAAAATGATCATTTTGAAAAACATGATTTTTTATGACAGTGTAGATTTGTAGCAAGTACATATAAAATTAATATATATTACATATATGGCAATTATGTTGTCCACTGCTAAATACAATATATAATTGTGTTTTTCAACTGATAAATATAACATTTTTGTGACAATGATAATTTCTTTTCAAATGCAATTGTTTAAGACCATAATGTTGTGTAACTGTTAATTATACTTTTCACTGTGAAATACATTGTTATGACAATTGCGGTTTGTTCAACTATTATAATTGTATAGAGTATTTGACTGTATAGAAACTATGGTTTTAAAGTATGTAATATATCTGTTACATTTTTGGTTTGCAGCAGTTCAATTTAATATTCTATGACAATGATGAGGTTCAAAGTTTAACAAGAATGTCGTCATGGCAATGTCATGTAAACAAATTATATTATATTATTTATTGTTTTCAATTATTTTAGAAAACAATAGGTCAATGACCTTGAAGCTCTACTTATAGATTTTGATAGCCATATCAGCCATGGGAACCTGTGAAGTTTTATGCAAATAAGACCAACACATTCAGCGAAGTAGACGCCGCAAGTTTTTCCTATATCACTCTATGTAAACAAAGATGGCCAATAGCGGCCATGTTTGACATAGAAACGAAATTAATTTTATTTAGGACCAATTTAATGTCATGTCAGTCATTTTAGTAAAGGTTCCAAATCAATACCAGTCATGGTTTTGGAGAAGTAGTTGCCACAAACTTGTATTTAAGCTGTGGCAGACATCTTGAATTTCCGGCCCATCATGAATTTTACTTGCAATGGGACAAACTGGACATCAAGACCAACATTCCTGTAAAGTTTTATCAAATTCATTTTGGTAAATGTACAAAACTGATACCACTTATGGTTTTAGAGAAGTAGTCGCCACAAACTTGTGTTTAAAATGTATTTGTAGCAATGGTGGCCATCTTGAATTTTAGGCCAACCTGAATTTTACTTCGGACCAACAAGACACCAAGAGCAACATTCCTGTATTCCTAAATATTATGATTTATTATGCAACATTACCTATTCATGAATATAGCAGCTGACCGTGTGTGACCAGGTCACAGGTGGTCATGTTATGCAATTTCTCCTGAGAATTAGGTTACTATCTCACCAGTACAAGCAGACTTGCATTTGTCTCGGTGGTTATATATGGAAATTCAGAATCAATATAAATTCCTACAATTTGTTTTCAGTCTTTTACTAAGAGCCAAAAATACAAAGGCGGCGTGATTCTTACCCTACTATGAATGTATAATGGACTGTCCATTCTTTGAATTCGGACGAGTCCATTTATAGAACAAAGGGGTGTTTCGGTCATATTGACTGATAAGCACTAAGACAGTCTATACTCTGATCAGCTTGCAAGATGTTGTGCCAGTCATTTTTGGTAAAGGTTCCAATTAAATATCACTTACGGTTTTAGAGAAGTAGTCGCCACAATGTCGCATTTTTTAAATATATTTTTAGCAGCGGCCATCCTAAATTTCCTTCAATTGAATTTTTGCTAGGATCAACTAGACATCAAGAGGAACATTCCTGTCAAGTTTCATGAAATTCCATTCAGTAGTTTCCGAGGAGTAGATTTTCCTCTATAACTCTATGTAAACAAAGATGGCCGCTGGCGGCTATGTTTGACATCCAATCAAAATGAACTTTTGTTAGGACCAACTACATGTCATGGCAGTCATTTTGGTAACGGTTTCAAATCAATATAACTTATGATTTTAGAGTAGTCTCCACAAAATCGCATTTTTAAAATATATTTTTAGCCGTGGCGGCCATTTTGAATGTCCGGCCGACCTGAATGTTTGCTAGGATCTACTAGACATCAACAGCAACATTCCTGTGAAGTTTCATGAAAATCCGTCAACAAGTTCAGAGGAGTAGTCGCCACTAGTGTTTTCCTCTATAACTTTATGTAAACAAAGATAGTCACTGGCGGCCATGTTTGACATCGAATCAAAATTAATTTTGGTTTGGACCAAGTACATGTCGCACCAGTCATTTTCGTAAAATGCCAATTCAATTGTACTCTTTATATAAAAATAAGTATAAAAGTCGAACAGGGAATGCAGCTGTCACAGAACACAGTAAACCCAGAAACACGCAAAACGGCAAACACAAATGGCAATGTTAATAACGATTAAAGGCGTATGTCACAAACACCAAAAAAGGTTGAAAATAGGGCTACCGCCTTGGAACGGCCTGTGGCAAAAAAAAAGCCGCTGGTGGTTTAAGTCAGGTACTAGAGTGCACCAAACCTCACACTTACCCTACTGTCATCCCAATAAAACGGGACAGTCCAAATAAAGAAATCCCCGCCATGAACTATTCTATAACCAACAAGGCAGCATTAACAGGCGATATAAGTAAAACACAAAGATGCTTGTGTATATATCAATATAAATAGCAATAGCCTAGAAAGACACAAAGAATGTACTCAATGACTTGGCAGAAGCCAGAGCAACAAAAGAATAAACCATTGAGGGCACGACAAGACAAGATTGCAGACAAACATAAAATGTCATCGTCCTTTTGGGCTTTAGGTAGATGTCATCATAGGGTCCACAGCCTGTCCGGTCATCACACAATTAAAGAGGAAAGCATAGTGACGAACTATAAATGGGTCCATCACCAAGCAAAAACACACAAACACAATGTTTCATGCATGTACCTGTTGTGTCAAAGGAGTATTTATATCACCCACAACTTCATTGTATGACTTGACCACCTGAACTGTGTTGCCGTTCATCACACAGTCTGTAACACTGGTATTTCCCTGAATAACATAATGGTTTTAATCAAGACATAAATACACATTTTAATTATATAAATAATACTTCATCAGTCGTTTAGAACAATACAATAATGTCTGTGAAATAAATATAAAAGTAAACTGAATACAGTATAAATTAACCCTGAAATGAAATAGTAAGAATATGTAAGTATATAGATAATATCAGAATATCAGAGTGAGTCACCCGATCTGTAACAACCAGGCCTTGAATTCACAAACAAACCATTCTTGAGAGACTTAAGCCAACGTATGCAAATTTCAGTCTAATTTATTTCTATAAGTTTAAAGTATAAGCGTTCGTAACAAGCTGCTAAGTATAAAGATGATATTGACTAATAAATAGCAACTGCATACGTTTGTTTATCTTTGAAGTTAATGGAAATATGTGTGAATGAAATTTGAGTACTTGAACTCAAGTCTAAGAATAATTTGAAGAATGGTTGGTGAATTCCAGGCCAAGTGCATATCAAGTGAAATTACTTAATCGGGGTACAGTAGAAGTGTAGTATAGCTTAGGAGAAAAACACATTACTTCTAAATACAAAACAAACAAACCATATGTGTATCATACGAGAGTCCAAGAGCTATCCATTGATCACTACCGCCAGCCCCTAGATAAAGGCTCAGCGTAAAATTAACCGTGTCCCCGTTGTCCATCCACGTGACCACAAACTTGCAATCACCGTTGCATTCTGAAAAACAGCCAAACTCGGTGCCACATCCTTCAGGTGTTGTCTGAAACACGTACAATATGGTTTCGTATTGTGTTAAGCCTTTATTTGATAACAATAAGAAACATAGAAGTAAGACCACCTTAACTAATATTATAAGGTAAATGTGCCTATTAAAAGTATAGTTTATATATATTCACGAGTTCTTAAAATACCCGTGATTGAATAAGTGTAAAATAAATTCCGCGCTCCAGTTTTGGGGTTTTGCCTGGCCGGTTAAACCGTGGCCGAGTGGTTGGAGTCTCTGACTTGAAATCACTTGCCCCTCACCGCTGTAGGTTCGATCCCTCAGGGGCCTAGGAATCTTTATTTGAGGAAGCTATCCAGCTGGCTTGCAGAACGTCGGTGGTTCTACCCAGGTGCACGCCCGTGCACGAAAATTGACCAGAAGGGCACCTGGGGTCTTCTTCCACCAGTAGAAGCTGAAAAGTCGCCATATGACTTTAAAATCCAATACAATCAAGCTGGTTGGTTAAAGCCGTGTATATTATGTCGATAGAGTCTGGATTCTCAAAATATGTAAGTTATATACATATATACCTCGTCGTCTGTAGGTTTTGACACGGTCTACATACTGTGTAAAAAATATGCCTGGTGATGGCGTGATAGGGATTTTAAAGAATAGCTTCGTAATATGGATGGGTGATACCATCAATAAATTTATTTGAATGTAAAATTCGGCCGAACACGTTCTTTTTTATGGCGAAAGAAATCTTTAATGTTTGGTCTATTCTGATCATTCTTATCATTGTAATCACATATATAATATAATTTATTATATATATTATTTATGATATATACGATTATAGTGTGACTAAGAAACTGTTTGCAACGATAATAGCCTTTCTTTAGTATATAAACAACGCATTATACAATAACGTTTTACTACCAGTTTCTGCATAATACTTTGATATGGTAGCATTGTTTGATCATTAATGTCATTTTGGCGGACATTTTGAAAATGCGTGACCATTTTGAAATAAGGTGAACATGAAGTGGCCCAGGTTATTAGCATGATCATGACACTCTAGAGGATCATTCTGCTAACTTCACAATTCTAACATCATACTAATCGTGTGGAACTATTGTCAGCTATGTATAATAATTATAAACAAATCACCAGCTATGATAGAATGTATGAAACAATTGTGTAAGTAGTGAATACTTTTGATTGTTTTGCAGACTCGTATAAATAATTGTGTAGCAAGTTAAGTAAGTGTATGGTATATAATTAATGCAGTATTGTCTTTTGTTTGATTATTTTGAAAGCCATTCAATTTTAAATAATGTTGACATGGTATAAAAAGAAAACATGTATTAAACGAAGCATTGTACATTGTTAGTGTATTAATGTACAGATATTTCCAGGATGACATTTTTTAAACAATCACGGGCATTATAATTTAAAAAAGATGTGCTTTTCCCTTTACGTTTGACCTTATATATTAATTATCAAAGTGGTATCAAAATTGGATATTTTGTAAAAACGGCGTGGCTCTAGATATTGAATGTTTTCATGTCATAAGCTGCTAAAAGTAGAAGTCTATCAGGGTTAAATAGTATCTAGGGATATCACCAGTATCAAAAATCATAATAAGAATTTTTCACCTTGGGTGGTACCGATTGATCAAATTTCACTATGGTCTTTCTCTTACCTTGAACACCCGTAGTTTAAATATATTCATCTTTTGGCTGTAATATATAATATACGTTCAAAACAGACTCGTCAAACTAGTATACGGTAACAGTATTGTTTACCAGCTTGTGGGAAGCGCTGCTTTTTATATCACGCCATGCGGTCGACACCGATGGCAGCTTCACCACGCTATGTTGACTTTTCACACCTATAATATACATACAAATAGCTTAATGATTGTAAAGAAATGCATAAAACAAACAATGTTGTGTATAGGTTTCTATGTCTATTTGAATAAAGAACGTGGCATACGTTAAAATAGTCGTCAAAATGGATTCCTGAATTATTAACATCACTGCTATTAAAATGTGCTTATTCATAATTTTATATTTCTGACCGGTTGATTCGTCTAATGCGTTTGGTATTTGCGAAAGGAATTTAAAGATAAATTTGAGTGTAAATATATTGTATTCGGACGTAGTGATGAACGGGCAATGGTAACACTAAATGCTCGCTCCGCTGTAATGGCTGGACATAAACTATATGGCTTTATACAACCATTGAAACCCAACTACAGTCATAATGTCTTGATGAAATATTCTTAATAAACTCATACTATTAACAATATAATAAGTAAAACCTATATTTGATCATTAAATTAAACAAAAACAGCTTTGAATGCATGGACATTTTACTTCAATTAAGACATTAAAGGAAAATATACACACCAGAGTTTGCAAGTCCATTAGCCACAAGCAGGATATAATCGGATTCGAGTTCGAATATTTTGGAATTTGTTGATGTCTTTGTTTGAGTATACGCGCATTTTAAAACTCCGTCTACAACTGTACCAACGGCATTTGATATTCCTTCTGATGGCTGTAGTATAAATAACACATATATATAGTAATATTAATTTCATTTTATAAAAGTAGCAATAATTAAAGATAAATCTATTATACAATCGTAGTTATAGTCTAACAGCTGTTTTGTCCTTACTAGCAAAATATGTCAACTGATTACATCGTACTACACAATTGATAAACTTTTCCAAAAATAGCAAAGTATTTTTTTAAATATATAACAGTTCTAGAAGGGTAAAAACATAGAATGTTTGCTCAATGCTGTAATGACAATTATAGGTTTCAACTATTATTACATTCTTTTTATAAAAATGATCATTTTGAAAAACATGATTTTTTATGACAGTGTAGATTTGTAGCAAGTACATATAAAATTAATATTATTACATATATGGCAATTATGTTGTCCACTGCTAAATACAATATATTCATGTGTTTTTCAACTGATAAATATAATATTTTTGTGACAAAGATAATTTCTTTTCAAATGCAATTGTTTAAGACAATAATGTTGTGTAACTGTTAATTATACTTTTCACTGTGAAATACATTGTTATGACAATTGCGGTTTGTTCAACTATTATGATTGTATAGAGTATTTGACTGTATATAAACTATGGTTTTAAAGTATGTGTGTTACATTTTTGGTTTGCAGCAGTTCAATTTAATATTCTGTGACAATGATGAGGTTCAAAGTTTAACAAGAATGTCGTCATGGCAATGTCATGTAAACAAATTATATTATATTATTTATTGTTTTCAATTATTTTAGAAAACAAGAGGTCAATGACCTTGAAGCTCTACTTATAGATTTTGATAGCCATATCAGCCATGGGAACCTGTGACGTTTTATGGAAATAAGACAAACACATTCAGCGAAGTAGTCGCCACAAGTTTTTCCTATATCACTCTATGCAAACAAAGACGGCCAATGGCGGTCATGTTTGTTATAGAAACGAAATTAATTTTATTTAGGACCAACTAAATGTCATGTCAGTCATTTTAGTAAAGGTTCCAAATCAATACCAGTCATGGTTTTGGAGAAGTAGTTGCCACAAACTTGTATTTAAGCTGTGGCAGACATCTTGAACTTCCGGCCAACATGAATTGTACTTGCAATGGGACTAACTGGACATCAATACCAACATTCCTGTAAAGTTTTATCAAATTCATTTTGGTAAATGTACAAAACTGATACCACTTATGGTTTTAGAGAAGTAGTCGACACAAAGTTGTGTTTAAAATGTATTTGTAGCAATGGTGGCCATCTTGAATTTTAGGCCAACCTGAATTTTACTTCGGACCAAATAGACACCAAGAGCAACATTCCTATATTCCTAAATATTATGATTTATTATGCAACATTACCTATTCATAAATATAGCAGCTGACCGTGTGTGACCAGGTCACAGGTGGTCATATTATGCAATTTCTCCTGAGAATTAGGTTACTATCTCACCAGTACAACCAGACTTTCACTTGTCTCGGTGGTTATATTTGGAAATTCAGAATCAATATAAAATCCTACAATTTGTTTTCAGTCTTTCACTGAGAGCCAAAAATTCAAAGGCGGCGTGTTCCTTACCCTACTATGAATGTATAATGGACTGTCCATTCTTTGAATTTGGACCAGTCCATTTATAGTATAAATGGGTGTTTCGGTCATATTGACTGATAAGCACTAAATTCACAGAACACAGTAAACCCAGAAACACGCAAAACGGCAAACACAAATGGCAATGTTAATAACGATTAAAGGCGTATGTCACAAACAAAAAAAGGTTGAAAATAGGGCTATCTCCATGGAACGGCCTGTGGCAAAAAAAAGCCGCTGGTGGTTTAAGTCAGGTACTAGAGTGCACCAAACCTCACATTTACCCTACTGTAATCCCAGAAAAACGGGACAGTCCAAATAAAGAAATCCCCGCCATGAACTATTCTATAACCAACAAGGCAGCATTAATAGGCGATATAAGTAAAACACAAAGATGCTTGTGTATATATCAATATAAATAGCAATAGCCTAGAAAGCCACAAAGAATGTACTCAATGACTTGTCAGAAGCCAGAGCAACAAGAGAATAAACCATTGAGGGCACGACAATACAAGATTGCAGACAAACATAAAATGTCATCGTCCTTTTGGGCTTTAGGTAGATGTCATCATAGGGTCCACAGCCTGTCCTGTCATCACACAATTAAAGAGGAAAGCATAGTGACGAACTATAAATGGGTCCATCACCAAGCAAAAACACACAAACACAATGTTTCATGCATGTACCTGTTGTGTCAAAGGAGTATTTATATCACCCACAACTTCATTGTATGACTTGATCACCTGAACTGTGTTGCCGTTCATCACACAGTCTGTAACACTGGTATTTCCCTGAATAACATAATGGTTTTAATCAAGACATAAATACAAATTTTAATTATATAAATAATACTTCGTCAGTCGTTTAGGACAATACAATAATGTATGTGAAATAAATATAAACGCAACTGAATACTGTATAAATTAACCCTGAAATGAAATAGTAAGAATATGTAAGTATATATATAATATCAGAATATCAGAGTGGAGTCACCCGATCTGTAACAACCAGGCCTTGAATTCACAAACAAACCATTATTGAGAGACTTAAGCCCACGTATGCAAATTTCAGTCTAATTTATTTCTATAAATTTAAAGTATAAGCGTTCGTAACAAGCTGCTGAGTATAAATATGATATTGACTAATAAATAGCAACTGCATACGTTTGTTTATCTTTGAAGTTAATTGAAATATGTGTGAATGAAATTTGAGTACTTGAACTCAAGTCTAAGAATAATTTGAAGAATGGTTGGTGAATTCCAGGCCAAGTGCATATCAAGTGAAATTACTTAATCGGGGTACAGTAGAAGTGTAGTATGGCTTAGGAGAAAAACACATAACTTCTAAATACAAAACAAACAAACCATATGTGTATCATACGAGAGTCCAAGAGCTATCCATTGATCACTACCGCCAGCACCTAGATTAAGGCTCAGCGTAAAATTAACCGTGTCCCCATTGTCCAACCACGTGACCACAAACTTGCAATCACCGTTGCATTCTGAAAAACAGCCAAACTCGGTGCCACATCCTTCAGGTGTTGTCTGAAACACGTACAATATGGTTTCGTATTGTGTTAAGCCTTTATTTGATAACAATAAGAAACATAGAAGTAAGACCACCTTAACTAATATTATAAGGTAAATGTGCCTATTAAAAGTATAGTTTATATATATTCACGAGTTCTTTAAATACCCGTGATTGAATAAGTGTAAAATAAATTCGGCGCTCTAGTTTTGGGGTTTTGCCTGGCCGGTTAAACCGTGGCCGAGTAGTTGGAGTCTCTGACTTGAAATCACTTGCCCCTCACCGCTGTAGGTTCGATCCCTCAGGGGCCTAGGAATCTTTATTTGAGGAAGCTATCCAGCTGGCTTGCAGAACGTCGGTGGTTCTACCCAGGTGCCCGCCCGTGCTCGAAAATTGACCGGAGGGGCACCTGGGGTCTTCCTCCACCTGTAGAAGCTGAAAAGTCGCCATATTACTATAAAATCCAATACAATCAAGCTGGTTGTTTAAAGCCGTTTATATTATGTCGATAGAGTCTGGATTCTCAAACTATGTAAGTTATATATATATAACTCGTCGTCTGTAGGTTTTGACACAGTCTACATACTGCGTATAAAATATGCCTGGTGATGGCGTGATAGGGATTTTAAAGAATAGCTTCGTAATATGTATGGGTGATACCATCAATAAATTTATTTGAATGTACAAATTCGGCCGAACACGTTCCTTTTTATGCGAAAGAAACCTTTAATGTTTGGCCTATTCTGATCATTCTTATCATTGTAATCACATATATAATATAATTTATTATATATATTATTGATGATATATACGATTATAGTGTGACTAAGAAACTGTTTCCAACGATAATAGCCTTTCTTTAGTATATAAACAACGCATTATACAATAACGTTTTACTACCAGTTTCTGCATAATACTTTGATATGATAGCATTGTTTGATCATTAATGTCATTTTGGAGGACATTTTGAAAATGAGTGACCATTTTGAAATAAGGTGAACATGAAGTGGCTCAGGTTCTTAGCATGATTATGACACTCTAGAGGATCATTCTGCTAACTTCACAATTCTAACATCATACTAATCGTGTGGAACTATTGACAACTATGTATAGTAATTATAAACAAATCACCAGCTATGATAGAATGTATGAAACAATTGTGTAAGTAGTGAATACTTTTGATTGTTTTGCAGACTCGTATTAATAATTGTGTAGCAAGTTAAATATGTGTATGGTATATAATTAATGAAGTATTGTCTTATGTTTGATTATTTTGAAAGCAATTCAATTTTAAATAATGTTGACAAGGTATAAAAAGGAAACATGTATTAAACGAAGTATTGTACATTGTTAGTGTATTAATATACAGATATTTCCAGGATGACGTTTTTTAAACAATCACAGGCATTATAATTTAAAAAAGATGTGCTTTTCCCTTTACGTTTGAACTTATATATTAATTATCAAAGTGGTATCAAAATTGGATATTTTGAAAAAACGGCGTGGCTCTAGATATTGAATGTTTTCATGACATAAGCTGCTAAAACTAGAAGTATAGGGATATCACCAGTATCAAAAATCATAATAAGAATTTGTCACCTTGGGTGGTACCATTGATCAAATTTCACTATGGTCTTTCTCTTACCTTGAACACCCGTAGTTTAAATATATTCATCTTTTGGCTGTAATATATAATATACGTTCAAAACAGACTCGTCAAACTAGTATACGGTAACAGTATTGTTTACCAGCTTGTGGGAAGCGCTGCTTTTTATATCAAGCTTAGACTGAAAATCCACCATTGCGGTCGACACCGATGGCAGCTTCACCACGCTATGTTGACTTTTCACACCTATAATATACATACAAATAGCTTAATGATTGTAAAGAAATGCATAAAACAAACAATGTTGTGTATAGGTTACTGTGTCTATTTGAATAAAGAACGTGGCATACGTTGAAATAGTCGTCAAAATGGATTCCTGAATTATTAACATCTCTGCTATTAAAATGTGCTTTTTCATAATTTTATATTTCTGACTGGTTGAATCGTCTAAGGCGTTTGGTATTTGAGAAAGGAATACAAAGATAAATTTACATGTTAATATATGGTATACGGACGTTGTGATGAACTGGCAATGGTAACACTAAATGCTCGCTCCGCTGTATTATTAACAATATAATAAGCAAAACCTATATTTGATCATTTAGTTAAACAAAAACAGCTTCGAATGCATGGACATTTTACTTCAATTAAGACATTAAAGGAAAATATACAAACCAGAGCTTGCAAGTCCATTAGCCACAAGCAGGATATAATCGGGTTCGAGTTCGAATATTTTAGAATTTGTTGATGTCTTTGTTTGAGTATACGCGCAATTTAAAACTCCGTCTACAACTGTACCAACGGCATTTGATATTCCTTCTGACGGCTGGAGTAGAAATAACGCATATACATAGTAATATTAATTTCGTTTTATAAAAATAGCAATAACTCAAAACAAATCTATTATACAATGGTAGTTATAGTCCAACAGCTATTTTGTCCTTACTAGCAAAATGTGTAAACTGATTATATCTCACTACACATTTGATAATCTTTCCAAAAATAGCAAAGTCCTTTTTTTAAATATATAAGAGTTGTAGAAGTCTAAAAACATAGAATGTTTGCTCAATGCTGTAGTGACAATTATGGGTTTCAACTATTATTACATTCTTTTATAAAAATGATCATTTTGAAAAGGATGAATTTCTATGACGGTGTTGATTTGTAGCAAGTCCAGATATTATTAATATATAGTACATATATGGCAATTATGTTGTCCACTGCTCAGTACAATATATAATTGTGTTTTTCAACTATTAAATACAATATATTTTGACAAAGATAATTTGTTTTCAAATGCAATTTTTTAAGACAATAGTATTGTGTAGCTGTTAATTACACTTTTCACTGTGAAATACATTGTTATGACAATTGTGGTTTGTTCAACTATTATAATTGTATAGAGGATATGACTGTATAGAAACTATGGTTTAAAAATATGTAATATATTTATTACATTTTTGGTTTGCAGCAGTTCAATTTAATATTGTATGACAATGATGAGGTTCAAAGTTTAACAAGAATATCGTCATGGCAATTTCATGTAAACCAATTATATTATATTATTTATTGTTTTCAATTAAGAAAGCAAGAGGTCAATGACCTTGAAGCTCTACCTACTGATAGATTTTGAGATCAGATCAGCCATGGGAACCAGTGAAGTTTTATAGAAATAAGGCCAACACTGTCAGAGAAGTAGTCGCCACAAGTTTTTTCAATATCACTCTATGTAAACAAAGATGGCCAATGGCTGCCATGTTTGACATTGAATCAAAATTAACTTTGTTTAGGACCAACTACATGTCATGTCAGCCATTTTAGTTAAGGTTTTAAATCAATACCAGTTATGTTTTTTGAAAAGTAGTTGCCACAAACTTGTATTTAAGCTGTGGCAGCCGCCTTGAATTTCCGTCCAACATGATTTTTACTTGGGACTTACTGGACATCAAGATCAACATTCCTGTAAAGTTCTATGGAAGCCATTTTGGTAAACGTACAAAACTGATACCACTTATGGTTTTAGAAATGTAGTCGCCACAAAAGTGTGTTTAACATCTATTTACAGCCATGGTGGCCAGCTTGAAGTTTAGGCCAACCTGATTTTTACTTAAGACCAACTAGACTTTAGAGAGCAACATTCTTATATTCCTAAATATCATGATTTATTATGCAACGTTACCTATTCATAAATATACCAGGTGACCGTGTGTGACCAGGTCACAGGTCATGTTATGCAATTTCTCCTGAGAATAAGGTTACTATCTCACGAGTACAAGAGGACTTTCTCTTGTCTCAGTGTTTGTATTTGGAAAATCAGAATTAAAATCCTACAATTTGTTTCCAGTCTTTTTCTGAAAGAAAAACATACAAAGGAGACGTAATCCTTACCTACTATGAATGTATAATGGACTGTCCTTTCTTTGAATGTGGACCAATCCATTTATAGTACAAAGGGATGTTTCGCTCAAATTGACTGATGAGCACCAAGACAGTGTAATCTCTGATCGGCCTGCAAGGTGTTGTGCCAGTCATTTTGGTAAATTAAATATCACTTACGGTTTTTGTGTAGTCGCCACAAAGTCGCATTTTTTAAATTATTATTTAGCCATCCTGAATTTCCTACCGACCTGAGTTTCGCTAAAATCAACATCAAGAGCAACATTCTATTCAAGTTTAATGAAAATCCGTCGAAAAAGTGTCAGAGGAGTAGTCGCCACAAATGATTCCTATATAACTCTATGTAAACACAGATGGCCGCTAGGGGCATGTTTGCCATCGAATCGAAATGAATCTTGTTCAGAACCAAGAACATGATGCACCAGTCATATTGGTAAATTTCCAAATCAATATCATTAATGGTTTTTGAGAAAATCTGTTTTTAGCCGTGGCGGGCATCCTCAATTTTCGGTCGACCTGCATGTTTGCTATGATCAACTATACATCATGAGCAACATTACTGTGAAGTTTCCTGAAAATCCGCAAGTTGTTTTAAACGAGTAGTCGCCACAAAATAAGTTTACGGACGGACAGACAGACGGACGACGGACGCCGCACCATGAGATAAGCTCTGCTGATCTTTGATAAGTCGAGCTAAAAATGTATGACAATTTATTGTTTTTAAAACAAAGTCAAATGTGTACTTTGAAAGGCTTACCGACATTGTACTCTTCATAAAAAAATAAGTATAATAGTCGAACAGGAAATGCAGCTGTCATAGAACACAGTAAACCTAAAAATACGCAAAACAGCAAACACAAATGGCAATGTTAATAACGACCAAAGGCATATGACGTCACAAACACTAAAAGGGTTGGAACGGTCGGTGGCAAAAAAGGCCGCTGGGGGTTTTAACTCAGGTACTATGGTGCACCAAACCTCACACATATCCTACTGTTATGTCAATAAAACGGGACATTGTAAATAAAGAAATCTCCGCCATGAACTATTCTATAACCAACAAGGCAGCATTAATATGCAAGGAAGAGGAAAGCATAGTGGCGAACTATAAATGAGTCCACCACCAAGCAAACACACACAAATACAATGTTTCATATATGTACCTGTTGTGTCAAAGGAGTATTTATATCACCCACAACTTCATTGTATGACTTGACCACCTGAACTGTGTTTCCGTTCATCACACAGTCTGTAACACTGGTATTTCCCTGAAGAACATAATGGTTTTAATCAAGACGTTAATACAAATATTAATTATATAAATAATACTTCATCTGTCGTTTAGGACAATACAATAACGTTTGTGAAATAAATATACACGCAACTGAATACTATATAAATCAGTCTTGAAATGAAATAGTAATAATATGTAAGTATATACATAATATCAGAATATCAGAGTGAAGTCACCAGATCTTTAGCAACCAGGCCTTGAATTCACACACCATACTTGAGAGACTTAAGCCCACATATGCAAATTTCAATCTAATATATTTCTATAAGTTTAAAGTATAAGCGTTCGTATCAAGCTGCTATGTATATATATGATAATGTCAAATAAATAGCAACTGCATACGTGTGTTTATCTTTGAAGGTAATGGAAATATGTGTAAATGAAATTTGAGTACTGGAACTCAAGTCTAAGAATAATTTGAAGAATGGTTCGTGAATTCCAGACCAGGTGCACATCAAGTGAAATTACTTAATCGGGGTAAAGTAGAAGTGTAGTATAGCTTAGGAGAAAAACACATAACTTCTAAATACAAAACAAACAAACCATATGTGTATCATACGAGAGTCCAAGAGCTATCCATTGATCACTACCGCCGGCCACTAGATTAAGGCTCAGCGTGAAATCAACCGTGTCCCCGTTGTCCACCCACGTGACCACAAACTTGCAATCACCGTTGCATTCTGAAAAACAGCCAAACTCGGTGCCACATCCTGCAGGTGTTGTCTGAAACACGTACATTATGGTTTCGTATTATGTTCAGCCTTTATTTGATAACAATAAGTAACATAGAAATAATAAACATAGACCTTAACTAATGTTATAATGTAAATGTGCCTATTAAAAGTATAGGTTTATTCACGAGTTCTTAAATACCCGTGATTGAATAAGTGTAAAATAAATTCGGCGCTTCAGTTTTGGGATTTTGCCTGGCCGGTTAAACCGTGGCCGAGTAGCTGGAGTCTCTGACTTGAAATCACTTGCCCCTCACCACTGTAGGTTCGATCACTCAGGGGCCTAGGAATCTTTATTTGTGGAAGCTATCCAGCTGGCTTGCGGTACGTCGGTGGTTCTACCCAGGTGCCCGCTCGTGCACGAAAATTGCCTGGAGGGGCACCTGGGGTCTTCCTCCACCAGTAGAAGCTGAAAAGTCGCCATATGACTATAAAATCCAATACAACCAATCTGGTTGGTTAAAGCCGTTTATATTATGTCGATAGAGTCTGGATTCTCAAAATATGTAAGTTATATATATATACCTCGTCATCTGTAGGTTTTGACACTGTCTACGTATTGTGTATAATATGCCTGGTGATGGCGTGATAGGGATTTTAAAGAATAGCTTCATAATATGTTTGGGTGATACCATCAATAAATTTATTTGAATGTAAAAATTCGGCCGAACACGTTCTTTTTTATGCGAAAGAAAAGTTTAATATTTTGTCTATTCTGATCATTCTTATCATTGTGATCACATATATAATATAATTTATTATATATATTATTTATGATATATATATATATATATACGATTATAGTGTGACTAAGAAACTGCTTGCAACGATAATAGCCTTTCTTTAGTATATAAACAACGCATTATACAATAACGTTTTACTACCAGTTTCTGCATAATACTTTGATATGGTAGCATTGTTTGATCATTAATGTCATTTTGGCGGACATTTTGAAAATGCGTGACCATTTTGAAATAAGGTGAACATGAAGTGGCCCAGGTTCTTAGCATGATCATGACACTCTAGAGGATCATTCTGCTAACTTCACAATTCTAACATCATACTAATCGTGTGGAACTATTGTCAGCTATGTATAATAATTATAAACAAATCACCAGCTATGATAGAATGTATGAAACAATTGTGTTAATAATTGTGTAGCAAGTTAAATATGTGTATGGTATATAATTAATGAAGTATTGTCTTTTGTTTGATTATTTTGAAAGCAATTCAATTTTAAATAATGTTGACATGGTATAAAAAGAAAACATGTATTAAACGAAGCACTGTACATTGTTAGTGTATTAATATACAGATATTGCCAGGATGGCGTTTTTTGAACAATCACAGGCATTATAATTTAAAAAAGATGTGCTTTTCCTTTTACGTTTGACATGATGCATTAATTATCAAAGTGGTATCAAAATTGGATTATTTTGAAAAAAACGGAGTGGCTCTAAATATTGGATGTTTTCATGACATAAGCTCCTAAAACTAGAAGTATATCAGGGTTAAATAGTATCTAGGGATATCACCAGTATCAAAAATCATAATAAGAATTTGTCACCTTGGGTGTTACCGATTGATCAAATTTCACTAAGGTCTTTCTCTTACCTTAAACACCCAAAGTTTGAATATATTTATCTTTTGGCTGTAATATATAATATACGTTCAAAACAGACTCGTCAAACTAGTATAAGGTAGCAGTATTGTTTACCAGCTTGTCGGCAGCGCTGCTTTTTATATCACGTTTAGACTGAAAATCCACCATTACGGTAGACACCGATGGCAGCTTTACCACGCTATGTTGACTTTTCACACCTATAATTTACATACAAAAAGCTTAATGATTGTAAAGAAATGCATAAAACAAACAATGTTGTGTATAGGTTTGTGTGTCTATTTAAATAACGTACGTGGCATATTTCTGACAGGTTGATTCGTCTAAGGCGTTTGATATTTGCGAAAGGAATTTAAAGATAAATTTGAGTGTAAAGATATTGTATACGGACGTAGTGATGAACGGACAATGGTAACACTAAATGCTCGCTCCGCTGTAGTGGCGGGACATAAACAATATGGCTTTATACAACCATTGAAACCCAACTACAGTCATAATGTCTTGATGAAATATTCTTAATAAACTGTCTACCGCTCATACTATTAACAATATAATAAGTAAAACCTATGTTTGATCATTAAATTAAACAAAAACAGCTTTGAATGCATGGAAAGTGTACTCTAATTAAGACATTAAAGGAAAATATACACACCAGAGTTTGCAAGTCCATTAGCCACAAGCAGGATATAATCGGATTCGAGTTCGAATATTTTGGAATTTGTTGATGTCTTTGTTTGAGTATACACGCATTTTAAAACTCCGTCTACAACTGTACCAACGGCATTTGATATTCCTTCTGATGGCTGTAGTAGAAATAACACATATATATAGTTATATTAATTTCATTTTATAAAAGTAGCAATAATTAAAGATAAATCTATTATACAATCGCAGTTATAGTCTAACAGCTGTTTTGTCCTTACTAGAAAAATATGTCAACTGATTACATCGTACTACACATTTGATAAACTTTTCCAAAAATAGCAAAGTCTTTTTTAAATAAATAACAGTTCTAGAAGGGTAAAAACATAGAATGTTTGCTCAATGCTGTAATGACAATTATAGGTTTCAACTATTATTACATTCTTTTTATAAAAATGATCATTTTGAAAAACATGATTTTTTATGACAGTGTAGATTTGCAGCAAGTACATATAAAATTAATATATATTACATATATGGCAATTATGTTGTCCACTGCTAAATACAATATATAATTGTGTTTTTCAACTGATAAATATAATATTTTTGTGACAATGATAATTTCTTTTCAAATGCAATTGTTTAAGACAATAATGTTGTGTAACTGTTAATTATACTTTTCACTGTGAAATACATTGTTATGACAATTGCGGTTTGTTCAACTATTATACTTGTATAGAGTATTTGACTGTATAGAAACTATGGTTTTAAAGTATGTAATATATATGTTACATTTTTGGTTTGCAGCAGTTCAATTTAATATTATATGACAATGATGAGGTTCAAAGTTTAACAAGAATGTCGTCATGGCAATGTCATGTAAACAAATTATATTATATTATTTATTGTTTTCAATTATTTTAGAAAACAAGAGGTCAATGACCTTGAAGCTCTACTTATAGATTTTGATAGCCATATCAGCCATGGGAACCTGTGAAGTTTTATGCAAATAAGACCAACACATTCAGCAAAGTAGTCGCCACCAGTTTTTCCTATATCACTCTATGTAAACAAAGATGGCCAATGGCGGCCATGTTTGAAATAGAAACGAAATTAATTTTATTTAGGACCAACTAAATGTCATGTCAGTCATTTTAGTAAAGGTTCCAAATCAATACCAGTCATGGTTTTGGAGAAGTAGTTGCTAAAATCTTGTATTTAAGCTGTGGCAGACATCTTGAATTTCCGGCCAACATGAATTTTACTTGCAATGGGACTAACTGGACATCAAGACCAACATTCCTGTAAAGTTTTATCTAATTCATTTTGGTAAATGTGCAAAACTGATACCACTTATGGTTTTAGAGAAGTGGTCGCCATAAAGTTGTGTTTAAAATGTATTTGTAGCAATCGTGGCCATCTTGAATTTTAGGCCAACCTGAATTTTACTTCGGACCAACTAGACACCAAGAGCAACATTCCTATATTCCTAAATATTATGATTTATTATGCAAAATTACCTATTCATAAATATAGCAGCTGACCGTGTGTGACCAGGTCACAGGTGGTCATGTTATGCAATTTCTCCTGAGAATTAGGTTACTATCTCACCAGTACAAGCAGACTTGCACTTGTCTCGGTGGTTATATTTGGAAATTCAGAATCAATATAAAATCCTACAATTTGTTTTCAGTCTTTTACTGAGAGCCACAAATACAAAGGCGGCGTGATCCTTACCCTACTATGAATGTATAATGGACTGTCCATTCTTTGAATTTGGACCAGTCCATTTATAGTATAAATGGGTGTTTCGGTCATATTGTATACTCTGATCAGTTTGCAAGATGTTGTGCCAGTCATTTTGGTAAAGGTTCCAATTCAATATCACTTACGGTTTTAGAGAAGTGGTCGCCACAATGTCGCATTTTATAAATATATTTTTAGCAGCGGCCATCCTGAATTTCCTTCAATTGAATTTTTGCTAGGATCAACTAGACATCAAGAGGAACATTCCTGTCAAGTTTCATGAAATTCCATTCAGTAGTTTCCGAGGAGTAGATTTTCCTCTATAACTCTATGTAAACAAAGATGGTCGCTGGCGGCTATGTTTGACATCCAATCAAAATGAACTTTTGTTAGGACCAACTACATGTCATGGCAGTCATTTTGGTAACGGTTTCAAATCAATATAACTTATGATTTTAGAGTAGTCTCCACAAAATCGCATTTTTAAAATATATTTTTAGCCGTGGCGGCCATTTTGAATGTCCGGCCGACCTGAATGTTTGTTAGGATCTACTAGACATCAACAGCAATATTCCTGTGAAGTTTCATGAAAATCCGTCAACAAGTTCAGAGGAGTAGTCGCCACTAGTGTTTTCCTCTATAACTTTATGTAAACAAAGATAGTCACTGGCGGCCATGTTTGACATCGAATCAAAATGAATTTTGGTTTGGACCAAGTACATGTCGCACCAGTCATTTTCGTAAAATGCCAATTCAATTGTACTCTTTATATAAAAATAAGTATAAAAGTCGAACAGGGAATGCAGCTGTCACAGAACACAGTAAACCCAGAAACACGCAAAACGGCAAACACAAATGGCAATGTTAATAACGATTAAAGGCGTATGTCACAAACACCAAAAAAGGTTGAAAATAGGGCTACCGCCTTGGAACGGCCTGTGGCAAAAAAAAAGCCGCTGGTGGTTTAAGTCAGGTACTAGGGTGCACCAAACCTCACACTTACCCTACTGTCATCCCAATAAAACGGGACAGTCCAAATAAAGAAATCCCCGCCATGAACTATTCTATAACCAACAAGGCAGCATTAACAGGCGATATAAGTAAAACACAAAGATGCTTGTGTATATATCAATATAAATAGCAATAGCCTAGAAAGACACAAAGAATGTACTCAATGACTTGGCAGAAGCCAGAGCAACAAAAGAATAAACCATTGAGGGCACGACAAGACAAGATTGCAGACAAACATAAAATATCATCGTCCTTTTGGGCTTTAGGTAGATGTCATCATAGGGTCCACAGCCTGTCCGGTCATCACACAATTAAAGAGGAAAGCATAGTGACGAACTATAAATGGGTCCATCACCAAGCAAAAACACACAAACACAATGTTTCATGCATGTACCTGTTGTGTCAAAGGAGTATTTATATCACCCACAACTTCATTGTATGACTTGACCACCTGAACTGTGTTGCCATTCATCACACAGTCTGTAACACTGGTATTTCCCTGAATAACATAATGGTTTTAATCAAGACATAAATACACATTTTAATTATATAAATAATACTTCATCAGTCGTTTAGAACAATACAATAATGTCTGTGAAATAAATATAAAAGTAAACTGAATACTGTATAAATTAACCCTGAAATGAAATAGTAAGAATATGTAAGTATATAGATAATATCAGAATATCAGAGTGGAGTCACCCGATCTGTAACAACCAGGCCTTGAATTCACAAACAAACCATTCTTGAGAGACTTAAGCCAACGTATGCAAATTTCAGTCTAATTTATTTCTATAAGTTTAAAGTATAAGCGTTCGTAACAAGCTGCTAAGTATAAATATGATATTGACTAATAAATAGCAACTGCATACGTTTGTTTATCTTTGAAGTTAATGGAAATATGTGTGAATGAAATTTGAGTACTTGAACTCAAGTCTAAGAATAATTTGAAGAATGGTTGGTGAATTCCAGGCCAAGTGCATATCAAGTGAAATTACTTAATCGGGGTACAGTAGAAGTGTAGTATAGCTTAGGAGAAAAACACATAACTTCTAAATACAAAACAAACAAACCATATGTGTATCATACGAGAGTCCAAGAGCTATCCATTGATCACTACCGCCAGCCCCTAGATTAAGGCTCAGCGTAAAATTAACCGTGTCCCCGTTGTCCATCCACGTGACCACAAACTTGCAATCACCGTTGCATTCTGAAAAACAGCCAAACTCGGTGCCACATCCTTCAGGTGTTGTCTGAAACACGTACAATATGGTTTCGTATTGTGTTAAGCCTTTATTTGATAACAATAAGAAACATAGAAGTAAGACCACCTTAACTAATATTATAAGGTAAATGTGCCTATTAAAAGTATAGTTTATATATATTCACGAGTTCTTAAAATACCCGTGATTGAATAAGTGTAAAATAAATTCCGCGCTCCAGTTTTGGGGTTTTACCTAGCCGGTTAAACCGTGGCCGAGTGGTTGGAGTCTCTGACTTGAAATCACTTGCCCCTCACCGCTGTAGGTTCGATCCCTCAGGGACCTAGGAATCTTTATTTGAGGAAGCTATCCAGCTGGCTTGCAGAACGTCGGTGGTTTTACCCAGGTGCCCGCCCGTGCACGAAAATTGACCGGAGGGGCACCTGGGGTCTTCCTCCACCAGTAGAAAAGTCGCCATATGACTATAAATTCCAATACAATCAAGCTGGTTGGATGAAGCCGTTTATATTATGTCGATAGAGTCTGGATTCTCAAAATATGTAAGTTATATATATATATATACCTCGTCGTCTGTATGTTTTGACACAGTCTACATACTGTGTAAAATATGCCTGGTGATGGTGTGATAGGGATTTTAAAGAATAGCTTCGTAATATGTATGGGTGATACCATCAATAAATTTATTTGAATGTAAAAATTCGGCCGAACACGTTCTTTTTTATGCGAAAGAAACCTTTAATGTTTGGTCTATTCTGATCATTCTTATCATTGTAATCACTTATATAATATAATTTATTATATATATTATATATATTATTTATGATATATACGATTATAGTGTGACTAAGAAACTGTTTGCAACGATAATAGCCTTTCTTTAGTATATAAACAAGGCATTATACAATAACGTTTTACTACAATGTACTGGATACCCAAACTTCACAAAATTCCTTACAAAGCACGTTTTATCGCTAATTCTAGTTCATGTACCACGACCAATATATCAAAACTATTGACTTCCTGACTTTCCGCGATTAAAGAACATATTGTATAATATTGCGGAAAGGCCTTCGAGAACTCAGGAATCAATCTGTTTTGGTCTATCAAATAATCTGGAGAAGTTCTTGACAAACTACGGTGTAAGCATTTTCATGCCTCTTCTCTAAGCATCTACGACTTCTCTACACTATAAACTACACTACCACATAATCTTATCAAAGAAAAATTGCTTCAGCTTATTCAGAAGACATTTGCTAGAGAAGGTACAACTGTTCTAGCTTGTAATAGTGTCAGGGCTTTCTTTACTAACGCCCCGATTGATAAGTATAATATGTGGACTTGTATTGATGTTTGTAGAGCCTTAGCTTTTCTTCTGGATAACATCTTTATAAGATACGGTAAAACTATTTACCGCCAGGTTGTTGGTATTCCTATGGGTACTAACTGTGCGCCACTTGTTGCAGATTTGTTTTTGTACTGCTATGAAAGAGATTTTATGTTGAGTTTGTCACCTGCTAGCCAGAGTGAAATTATTGATGCCTTTAATAATACTTCTCGGTATCTTGATGACATACTCAATATTGATAATCCATTCTTTGCTCATATGGTTACTAACATTTATCCACCGGAGCTCACGTTGAATAAAGCCAACAGTTCGGATACAGTAGCAGCATTTCTCGATCTTCATCTCTCGATTTCAAATGATTGTATTCATGCTAAAATCTATGATAAGAGAGATGATTTCAATTTTAACATCGTTAACTATCCACACCTGGATGGAGATGTACCTCATGCTACCCCATATGGGGTGTATATCTCCCAGCTCATTCGATTTGCTAGAGCGTGTAATGATGTTATAGACTTCAATGATCGAAATCAAGTTATTACAAGTAAACTTCTTCAGCAGGGTTTTCGTTATCACAAACTACGTAGATCTTTCTCTAAATTCTACCGCCGCAACGAGGGCCTGCTGGAAAAGTACAACACCAACCTTAAAACACTTCTGCGACTAGGCATATCACAACCCTCATTTTATGGAGATGTGGTCTATAAACCTCGTAAGTTAAAGGGGTCTGACGGATTTCCTGACCGCTTTACAAATTTAATCAGGAAGTTCGTCAGAAAAGGATATAACCCTTTATTTTTGCAGCGCACTGCATATTTAGTGATTGACCCCTCTACAGTCAGTCATTACGCTTCACTTTTCACTTGTGCGATGACTGGACTACCTCTTGGGACTCTATGATTGTACCTACTGAAACCCCAACTAAGGGAGGTGGGTGCATGAGCTTTCGTCCCTCGGGTTTTCTGGTCGTACCCTAGATTAGTTTTCTCTTTAGCTGCAACTACTATGGTTGTTCAGAACAATTCTGGATACATCCTGAGATGTTTATTATTTTGTATGTGTATCTTTAGTTAGTTTCTCTGGATGTGGACTTTATTGTTAGAGAATTCCATTTGATGGGATGTAGTTTTGTTTACACTGTCTTGTCTATTTGGGCGCTGAAGACAGGATAATAGCGAGGATTGTGCGCATATAAAATTGATTCAAGCTAACCAGTAGGCCTTATTGCATACTGACCGTTCCAAGTCGGTAACCCTGTCTTCACCACCCTTTCTGTTGTTTGTTGTCTCTTTCATTGTAGTTTCTAGTCCTTGTTTGCAGTACAGAGCGGAACTACGATGCCATTGCGTTCGGACGCTGTGGTTTCTATAGGACCCTATATATTATTTTACTACCAGTTTCTTCATAATACTTTGATATGGTAGCATTGTTTGATCATTAATGTCATTTTGGCGGACATTTTGAAAATGCGTGACCATTTTGAAATAAGGTGAACATGAAGTGGCTCAGGTTCTTAGCATGATCATGACGCTCTAGAGGATCATTCTGCCAACTTTCTTGCTTGTATCACAATTCTAACATCATACTAATCGTGAGGAACTATTGACAACTATGTATAATAATTATAAACAAATCACCAGCTATGATAGAATGTATGAAACAATTGTGTAAGTAGTGAATACTTTTGATTGTTTTGCAGACTCGTATTAATAATTGTGTAGCAAGTTAAATATGTGTATGGTATATAATTAATGAAGTATTGTCTTTTGTTTGATTATTTTGAAAGCCATTCAATTTCAAATAATGTTGACATGGTATAAAAAGAAAACATGTATTAAACGAAGCATTGTACATTGTTAGTGTATTAATATACAGATATTTCCAGGATGACGTTTTTTAAACAATCACAGGCATTATAATTTAAAAAAGATGTGCTTTTCCCTTTACGTTTGACCTTATATATTAATTATCAAAGTGGTATCAAAATTGGATACTTTGAAAAAACGGCGTGGCTCTAGATATTGAATGTTTTCATGACATAAGCTGCTAAAACTAGAAGTCTATCAGGGTTAAATAGTATCTAGGGATATCACCAGTATCAAAAATCATAATAAGAATTTGTCATCTTGGGTGGTACCGATTGATAAAATTTCACTATGGTCTTTCTCTTACCTTGAACACCCGTAGTTTAAATATATTTATCTTTTGGCTGTAATATATAATATACGTTCAAAACAGACTCGTCAAACTAGTATACGGTAACAGTATTGTTTACCAGCTTGTGGGAATCGCTGCTTTTTATATCACGCTTAGACTGAAAATCCACCATTGCGGTCGACACCGATGGCAGCTTCACCACGCTATGTTGACTTTTCACACCTATAATATTCATACAAATAGCTTAATGATTGTAAAGAAATGCATAAAACAAACAATGTTGTGTATAGGTTTCTGTGTCTATTTGAATAAAGAACGTGGCATACGTTAAAATAGTCGTCAAAATGGATTCCTGAATTATTAACATCACTGCTATTAAAATGTGCTTATTCATAATTTTATATTTCTGACTGGTTGAGTCGTCTAAGGCGTTTGGTATTTGCGAAAGGAATACAAAGATTAATTTGAATGTAAATATATGGTATACGGACGTAGTGATGAACGGGCAATGGTAACACTAAATGCTCGCTCCGCTGTACTATTAACAATTTAATAAGTAGAACCTATATTTGATCATTTAGTTAAACAAAAACAGCTTCGAATGCATGGACATTTTACTTCAATTAAGACATTAAAGGAAAATATACAAACCAGAGCTTGCAAGTCCATTAGCCACGAGCAGGATATAATCGGGTTCGAGCTCGAATATTTTAGAATTTGTTGATGTCTTTGTTTGAGTATACGCGCATTTCAAAACTCCGTCTACAACTGTACCAACGGCATTTGTTATTCCTTCTGACGGCTGGAGTAGAAATAACGCATATATATAGTAATATTAATTTCGTTTTATAAAAATAGCAATAATTCAAAACAAATCTATTATACAATGGTAGTTATAGTCCAACAGCTGTTTTGTCCTTACTAGCAAAATGTGTAAACTGATTATATCGCACTACCCATTTGATAAACTTTACAAAAATAGCAAAGTCCTTTTTTTAAATATATAAGAGTTCTAGAAGGCTAAAAACATAGAATGTTTGCTCAATGCTGTAATGACAATTATGGGTTTCAACTATTATTACATTCTTTTCATGAAAATGATCATTTTGAAAAAGATGATTTTCTATGACGGTGTTGATTTGTAGCAAGTCCAGATATTATTAATATATAGTACATATATGGCAATTATGTTGTCCACTGCTCAATACAATATAAATTGTGTTTTTCAACTATTAAATACAATATATTTTGACAATGATAATTTGTTTTTAAATGCGATTTTTAAAGACAATAATATTTTGTAGCTGTTAATCACACTTTTCACTGTGAAATACATTGTTATGACAATTGTGGTTTGTTCAACTATTATACTTGTATAAAGTATATGACTATATAGAAACTATGGTTTAAAAATATGTAATATATTTATTGCATTTTTGGTTTGCAGCAGTTCAATTTAATATTCTATGACAAGGATGAGGTTCAAAGTTAACAAGAATATCGTCATGGCAATGTCATGTAAACCAGTTATATTATATTATTTATTGTTTTCAATTAAGAAAGCAAGAGGTCAATGACCTTGAAGCTCTACTGATAGATTTTGAGATCAGATCAGCCATGGGAACCTGTGAAGTTTTATGGAAATAAGGCCAACACTTTCAGAGAAGTAGTCGCCACAAGTTTTTCATATATCACTCTATTTAAACAAAGATGGCCAATGGCGGTCATGTTTGACATAAATTCAAAACTAACTTTGTTTAGGACCAACTACATGTCATGTCAGCCATTTTAGTAAAAGTTCCAATATCAATACCAGTTATGGTTTTTGAAAAGTAGTTGCCACAAACTTGTATTTAAGCTGTTGCAGCCGTCTTGAATTTCCGGCCAACATGATTTTTATTTGGGACTAACTGGACATCAAGATCAACATTCCTGTAAAAGTTATTATGGAAGCCATTTTGGTAAACGTTCAAAACTGATACCACTTATGGTTTTAGAGAAGTAGTCGCCACAAAATTGTGTTTAAAATCTGTTTTTACCCATGGGGGCCATCTTGAAGTTTAGGCCAACCTGAATTTTACTTAGGGCCAACAAAACATCAAGAGCAACATTCCTTTATTCTAAATTATTATGATTTATTATGCAACATTACCTATTCATAAATGTAGCAGCTGACCGTGTGTGACCAGGTCACAGGTCATGTTATGCAATTTCTCCTGATAATAAGGTTACTAACTCACCAGTACAAGTAGACTTGCTCTTGTCTCAGTGGTTATATTTGGAAAATCAGAATTCAAAATGAAATCTTAAAATCCTACAATTTGTTTTCAGTCTTTTCTGAGAGCCAAAAAATACAAAGGCGACATAATCCTTACCCTACTATGAATGGCTAATGGACTGTCCTTTCTTTGAATTTGGACCAGTCCATTTATAGTACAAAGGGGTGTTCCGGTCAAATTGACTGATGAGCAATAAGAAAGTGTATACTCTGATCAGCCTGCAAGATGTTATACCAGTCATTTTGGTAAAGGTTCAAATTCAATATCTCTTACGGTTTTTTAGAAGTAGTCGCCATAAAGTCGCATTTTTTACATTTATTTTTAGCAGAGGCCATCCTGAATTTCCTACCGATTGAAATTTTGCTAGGATCAACTAGATATTAAGAGCAACATTCCTGTCAAGTTTCATGAAATTCCATTAACAAGTTTCAGAGGAGTAGTCGCCACAAATGTTTCCTCTATAACTTTATGTAAACGAAGATGGCCGCTGGCGGCTATGTTTGTTATCCAATCAGAATAATATTTTGTTAGAACCAACTACATGTTGTGGCAGTCATATTGATAACGGTTTCAAATCAATATTACTTATGGTTTTTAAGTAGTCGCCACAAAATCGCATTTTTAAAATATATTTTTAGCCGTGGTGACCATTTTGAATTTCCGGCCGACTTACATTTTTGCTAGAATCAACTAGACATCAAGAGCAACATTCCTGTGAAGTTTCATGAAAATCCGTCAAAACGTTTCAGAGTAGTAGTCGCCACAAATCTTGCCTCTATAACACTATGTAAACAAAGATAGACGCTGGCGGCCATGTTTGACATCGAATCAAAATGAATCTTGGTTAGGACCAAGTATATTTCGCACCAGTCATTTTGGTAAAGTTCCAATTCAAAATGTACTCTTTATATACAAATAAGTACAAAAGTCGAACGAGGAATGCAGCTGTCACAGAACAAGTTAAACCCAAAAACACGCAAAACGGCAAACACAAATGGCAGTTAATAAGGAATAAAGGCATATAACGTCACAAAGACAAAAATGGTTGACAATAGGGCTACAGCCTTGGAACGGTCAGTGGCAAAAAGGCCGCTGCTAGGGTTAAACAAGGTACTTGGGTGCACCAAACCTCACACTCACCCTACTGTCATCCCAATAAAACGGGGACAGTGTACATAAAGAAATCCCCACAATGAACTATTCTATAACTAACAAGGAAGCATTAATGGGCAATATAAGTAAAACACAAAGATGCTCGTGTATATATAAATACAAATAGCAACAGCCTAGAAAGCCATAAAAAATATTCTCAATGACTTGGTAGAAGCCAGAGCAACAAGAGAATAAACCATTGAGCGCACGACAAGACAAAAGATTACAGACAAACATCAAACGTCACCGGCCTTTTGGGCTTTAGGTAAACGTCATCATATGGTCCACAGCATATCCGGTCATCGCACAATTAAAGAGGAAAGCTTAGTGGCGAACTGTAAATGGGTCCACCACGAAGCAAAAACACACAAATACAATGTTTCATATATGTACCTGTTGTGTCAAAGGAGTATTTATATCACCCACAACTTCATTGTATGACTTGATCACCTCAACTGTATTGCCGTTCATCACACAGTCTGTAACACTGGTATTTCCCTGAATAACATAATGGTTTTAATCAAGACATCAATACAAATTTCAATTATATAAATAATACTTCATCAGTCGTTTAGGACAATACAATAATGTATGTGAAATAAATATACACGCAACTGAATACTGTATAAATCTGTCCTGAAATGAAATAGTAATAATATATAAGTATATTTATATAATATCAGAATATCAGAGTGAAGTCACCAGATCTTTAGCAACCAGGCCTTGAATTCACAAACCATACTTGAGAGACTTAAGCCCACGTATGCAAATTTCAATCTAATTTATTTCTATCAGTTTAAAGTATAAACGTTCGTATCAAGCTGCTATGTATATATATGATAATGTCAAATAAATAGCAACTGCATACGTGTGTTTATCTTTGAAGGTAATGGAAATATGTGTAAATGAAATTTGAGTACTTGAACTCAAGTCTAAGAATAATTTGAAGAATGGTTGGTGAATTCCAGGCCAGGTGCATATCAAGTGAAATTACTTAATCGGGGTACAGTAGAAGTGTAGTATAGCTTAGGAGAAAAACACATAACTTCTAAATACAAAACAAACAAACCATATGTGTATCATACGAGAGTCCAAGAGCTATCCATTGATCACTACCGCCAGCCCCTAGATTAAGGCTCAGCGTGAAATCAACCGTGTCCCCGTTGTCCACCCACGTGACCACAAACTTGCAATCACCGTTGCATTCTGAAAAACAGCCAAACTCGGTGCCACATCCTTCAGGTGTTGTCTGAAACACGTACAATATGGTTTCGTATTGTGTTAAGCCTTTATTTGATAACAATAAGTAACATAGAAGTAAGTCCACCTTAACTAATATTATAAGGTAAATGTGCCTATTAAAAGAATAGTTTATATATATTCACGAGTTTATAAAATACCCGTGATTAAATAAGTGTAAAATAAATTCGGCGCTCCAGTGTTGGGGTTTTGCCTGGCCGGTTAAACCTTGGCCGAGTGGTTGGAGTCTCTGACTTGAAATCACTTGCCCCTCACCGCTGATGGTTCGATCCGTCAGGGGCCTAGGAATCTTTATTTGAGGAAGCTATCCAGCTTGCTTGCAGAACGTTGGTGGTTCTACCCAGGTGCCCGCCCGTGCACGAAAATTGACCGGAGGGGCACCTGGGGTCTTCCTCCACCAGTAGAAGCTGAAAAGTCGCCATATGACTATAAAATCCAATACAATCAATCTGGTTGGTTAAAGCCGTTTATATTATGTCGATAGAGTCTGAATTCTCAAAATATGTAAGTTATATATATATACCACGTCGTCTGTAGGTTTTGACACAGTCTATATATTGTGTAAAATATGCCTGGTGATGGCGTCATAGGGATTTTAAAGAATAGCTTCGTAAAATGTATGGGTGATACCATCAATAAATTTATTTGAATGTAAAAATTCAGCCGAACACGTTTTTTTTTATGCGAAAGAAACATTTAATGTTTTGTCTATTCTGATCATTCTTATCATTGTAATCACATCTATAATATAATTTATTGCAACGATAATAGCCTTTCTTTAGTATATAAACAACGCATTATACAATAACGTTTTACTACCAGTTTCTGCATAATACTTTGATATGGTAGCATTGTTTGATCATTAATGTCATTTTGGCGGACATTTTGAAAATGCGTGACCATTTTGAAATAAGGTGAACATGATGTGGCCCAGGTTCTTAGCATGATCATGACACTCTAGAGGATCATTCTGCCAACTTTCTTGCTTGTATCACAATTCTAACATCATACTAATCGTGTGGAACTATTGTCAGCTATGTATAATAATTATAAACAAATCACCAGCTATGATAGAATGTATGAAACAATTGTGTAAGTAGTGAATACTTTTGATTGTTTTGCAGACTCGTATTAATAATTGTGTAGCAAGTTAAATATGTGTATGGTATATAATTAATGAAGTATTGTCTTTTTTTGATTATTTTGAAAGCAATTCAATTTTAAATAATGTTGACATGGTATAAAAAGAAAACATGTATTAAACGAAGCCTTGTACATTGTTGGTGTATTAATGTACAGATATTGCCAGGATGGCGTTTTTTGAACAACCACAGACATTTTAATTTAAACAAGATGTGCTTTTCCTTTTACGTTTGACCTTATGCATTAATTATCAAAGTGGTATCAAAATTGGATTATTTTGAAAAAAACGGAGTGGCTCTAAATATTGGATGTTTTCATGAAATAAGCTGATAAAACTAGAAGTATATCAGGGTTAAATAGTATCTAGGGATATCACCAGTATCAAAAATCATAATAAGAATTTGTCACCTTGGGTGGTACCGATTGATCAAAT
The DNA here is from genome assembly GCA_037043455.1 of Cyrtodaria siliqua. Classification (NCBI taxonomy): domain Eukaryota; kingdom Metazoa; phylum Mollusca; class Bivalvia; order Adapedonta; family Hiatellidae; genus Cyrtodaria; species Cyrtodaria siliqua. Next base: position 351,067 of record JAWPHD010000538.1, on the reverse strand, counting down.
TTCATTATGGTCTTTCTCTTACCTTAAACACTCATAGTTCGAATATATTTATATTTTGGCTGTAATATATAATATACGTTCAAAACAGACTCGTCAAACTAGTATAAGGTAGCAGTATTGTTTACCAGCTTGTCGGCAGCGCTGCTTTTTATATCACGTTTAGACTGAAAATCCACCAGTGTGGTCGACACCGATGGCAGCTTCACCACGCTATGTTGACTTTTCACACCTATAATATACATACAAATAGCTTAATGATTGTAAAGAAATGCATAAAACAAACAATGTTCTGTATAGGTTTGTGTGTCTATTTAAATAAAGTACAGGGCATACGTTAAAATAGACGTCAACATGGATTCCTGAATTATTAACATCACTGCTATTAAAATGTGCTTATTCATAATTTTATATTTCTGATAGGTTGAGTCGTCTAAGGCGTTTGGTATTTGCGAAAGGTATTTAAAGATAAATTTGAATGTAAATATATTTTATACGGACGTAGTGATGAACGGACAATGGTAACACTAAATGCTCGCTCCAATTTAGTGGCGGGACATAAACAGTATGGCTTTATACAACCGTTCAAAATCAACTACAGTCATAATGTCTTGGTGAAATATTCTTAATAAACTGTCTACTGCTCATACTATTAACAATACAATAAGTAGAACCTATATTTGATCATTACATTAAACAGAAACAGCTTTGAATGCATGGACATTTTACTTCAATTAAGACATTAAAGGAAAATATACACACCAGAGTTTGCAAGTCCATTAGCCACGAGCAGGATATAATCGGATTCGAGTTCGAATATTTTAGAATTTGTTGATGTCTTTGTTTGAGTATACGCGCAATTTAAAACTCCGTCTACAACTGTACCAACGGCATTTGATATTCCTTCTGACGGCTGGAGTAGAAATAACGCATAGATTTAGTAATATTAATTTCATTTTATAAAAACAGCAATAATTCAAAACAAATTTATTATACAATGGTATAGTCCAACAGCTGTTTTGTCCTCACTAGCAAAATTTGTAAATTGATTACATCGCACTACCCATTTGATAAACTTTCCAAAAATAGCAAAGTACTGTTTTAATAAATAAGAGTTCTAGAAAGGTAAAATCATAGAATGTGTGCTCAATGTTGTAATGACAATGATTGGTTTTAACTATTATATACCCTGTTTTTATGACAATGATCATTTTGAAAAAGATAATTTTATATCACAGTGTTGATTTGCAGAAAGGACATATATAATTAATATACATTACATATATATACATATATGGCAATAATGGTTGTCTACTGCTAAATACAATAGTAATAACAATCGTGTTTTTTAACTATTAAATATAAAAAAAATTGACAATAATAATCTGTTTTCAAATACGATATTTTAAGACAATAATGTTTTGTAGCTGCATAAAAGTATCAGTAATTCAAGACAAGAAAGAGACTGTTCATGAACAGTAGTGAAAAGTGTTTTCTACCGTGTAAGCCCTCTAGCCCCGGGTTGAGCAGAAATCAATATTTAAAATGTCAAAGGTACAGAAATGTGAGCCAGGCGTATGGTCCCAGTTTCTAACAAAATGCATTGCCCTAAACGAGAAAAATGGAATTTAGTTGGGAGCAGAGATTATGAAGCCTACGTATCCCAGCTTACTGTCAAAAGATTATATTAAAAAGCAGGCAACATATCCTAAGGGTGATTAAACAATACTCAGAATCTTTAAAAGCTGGAGTAGTGGATTCAACATGGATATGTTTAACCACAATCTGGCTACATCCACAACTTCTGCTCAGAAGTTTATTGAAATCTCAATTTGAAATGAGTTGTAGAAGACAGTGATAGTATTCATGGTTGTAATAAATGTGATGTGCATAGATCATGGTAGTAATACATGTGGTATACATTAGTCATGGCAGTTATAAATGTAGTATACACTGGCAATGGTGGCAGTAAATGTGTTGTATAAATGGTAGTAATTTGGTATACATTGATCGTGGTAGTAATGAACATGATATTCATGGTTATAATTAATGTGGTATACATAAGTCATGGTTGTTATAAGGCCATTATTTTTTGATAATTTGTTTTACGAACCCTCCTACGACAAAACGAAATGAGTTTTTTTTTGTTTTTCCCTTCCTCCTACAGCTAATATTGCAATCCTATGAGGGTGACAGTGAACATTTGTCAACCTTCTAAGGCTATTTATTTTATTATACCGAAAAATATGTTTGAAAAAGTAGTTTGGTTCTGCTAAATTGTCCTTTGAAATACATGGTCACTTCTCTCTGTTAAAAATCTCTATTCTCAGCACCAGAAAACATTTTTTGGCGGATGGTTCTTTATGGTCTTTCGGAATCTTCAGCTGTGATTTCACGAGTAAACTTCAAATCATCTTCAGAAAGTTGTGCAAACTGTGTCAGCCATTTTAGTAAATGTTCACTGATTTTCATTTGTGTATGTAGACATACACTTTTCAGCATTGGAAATCCCAATACATAATTATAAACTTGCTTTGACTTCACAATCATAAGACAGTATTATACAGGGGTGACATTACAAAAAAATACTATCATTCAGTGACTCACTCCACATTACAAGCGATATGCGATATTACAAAAATGGGAAAATAACAGTCTTTGAACATTAAACATGGATGTTTGACATAAGGTATATTATTAATAAATATGGTATCAAGTGGTCATGGTAGTAATAAATGTAGTATGCATAGCTCATGGTAGTAATACATGGGGTATTCAGTGTTCATGGTAATAATGAATGGGGTATTTAATCTTAGTAGTCATGGTAGTACTAAATGTGATATACAGTGTTCATGATAGTAATACTTGCAATATGCAGTGGTCATGGTAGTAGAAAATGAGGTAAAGCAAAAGAGTAGCCATGACAGTTATAGATGTGATGTACTTTGGGCATGTTAGTAATCAATGTAGTATGCAGTGGTCATGATAGTATTACAATACAAGGGTCCTGGTACTTATGCGATGGACTTTGTGAATATCATCAACAAGTAAATGGACTTAAGAAGCAGCTTAAGCCACATGCAATGCCAGATTACAGACAAAGCCATGGGTTATATGCCAGTCTTAATAATAATGGTATGGAACATGGTAGTCATGATTGCCCAGTACAAAACGATCCCCGACCAAACAAAACATCCAATCAATTCATAATTCAGAAGAGCAAAAGGGGGCTCACATAGAAATCAGACAAGTACAAGCATAACTAAATATTAACACCAGCACATGAAGTTCTATCCACCAAATATGGAAAGATCCGTATTAAACAAAAGAGCAGTCGAAAGGACAGCATTCTCCACTATTCAAGGTCAATTTTAAACAAGGTCACTGACACTTCTGTCTCACCCATCATGGTGCCAGTTCATTCACAAGGTCCATTCTTAATTGTGGAGGTTAATTGGAGGTGGCGACTGAGGTAGGGTGTAGGGGTGCGGGGTGGGGGTGGTCAGTGAACAGATATACCAAATATCAAAGCAAGACCTTCAATACCCAAGAAAGAATATGAACTTGAAGAGGGTGGGGAGGGGAAGTGAAGTGTTACTGAATAGGGGGAAAAAACAGAAATAATATTATGTTTTCATTGGAGATGCGGGTTAAGAGGGGGTGTTGGGAAGGGGATGGAAGAGAACATGATGGATGCAGACATGGTAACTGAAGAATAGAATAAATATTTGTCTGTCTGGGGAAGGTGTGGGGTTTATGGGGCTAATGATATATACAGGCTTGCCATTGTTATTGGATGTATGCAGTGGTTTCATTGAAATATATGAAGCTGTTTAAAAAACTTTTAACTGAAACTCTAAGTTGAAAAAGAAAATATCATCTGGCTAAAATGAAATAAAAAGTTATGAAACATGATTGTGTCTGTAAGTGATGACACTTGTCAAGTTCCTTTGGCTGAGATATATGGCTAGTGGGTATTGAAATAAATGGACTTGCCAACAAATAAAATAAAAGCAATTCTAAGTCGAAAATTATAGGCTACACATTTTCTAAAATACAATACAGAAAATATTTATCCAGAGAAAGGGCCATAATTTTGCTAAAATGCAATACAGAGTTATGGAACATGTGTCTGCTGGCATTCACGCTTTACTGACGTTGTATTAATAAATTAACAATCACCTATTGAAATAAAGGACTTGCCTAAAAACTTTAACCAGCATTTTGAAGTCGAACAAAAAAAACATAACTTTGTTTAAATGCAATACAGAGTTTGTTGCTTCTAAAATATGTATTAACATTCACACTAACGTTTGATAAGTCTCGTGTAGAGACTGAAAAAAGTCGCACCGACTACAAATCTGTAGTGTTATTACTGTTCCTTTGGGATCATCAAGCCCAATATTCGTGTCTTTAAAGTAGAATATCGTTTGACGGGGTATGAGAGGTGTTGCACCTTATATTACCTCTCATGAACAGATTCAATAAAAGTAGATATAAAATAAGTATAAAAAGTCGAACAGGAAATGCAGCTTTCACAGACACAGAAACCCAAAAACACGCAAAAAGACAAACATATATGGCAATGTAAATAGGGAACAAAAGCACACGACACCACAAACACAAACATGGTTGACAATAGGGTTACCGCCTTGGAACGGTCAGTGGCAAAAAAGGCCGCTGGGGATATAAACCAGGTACTTACCTCACACTTACCCTACTGTCATCCCAAAAATACGGGACAGTGTAAATAAAGAAATCCCTGCTATGAACTATTCTCTAACAAACAAGGCAGTTGATATAGGTACAACACCTCTCACGCCCCTTCAAGCGGTATTCTACTTTAAAGACACGAAGATTGGGCTTGATGACCCCAAAGGAATAGTAACACTGAGTCGGACGGAAAATGTAGTATTCAAGGACCACAGTCAACCAAAAACACGCACCACAGAAACAAACACTATTTTACAAAGACGAATAAAAGGCAAGGTATGACATCACAAACATAAAAAATTTGACAAAAGGGCTGCCGCCTTGGATCGGCCAGTGGCAAAATAGTCTGCTACTTTTCACTATTATTTGATTTATTTTTGTTGCTTCTAAGGGATCCTCTTTTAGGTATTTATTTACAGATTGTACTATTGTACAAAAATATATCAATTTATTTTATGATAATCAATGAAATACTGTGTTTTATCAGTGAAATGAAATGTTATTCTTCCACACTGTGGAATATAGAGTTTTATTTCCACAGTAGCTGCCGGGACTACTTTTTTAATGTACAACCAACATAAATGCATGAACAGTAACACGGATCACAAGATATTTCTGGAAAATGGAAAAAATTACTGGCACTAATGATTTTTAATGGTAAAACGGTATATTTTTATTACAGTGATGGTTTGTAGCTGTTCAATCAAATACTTATACGACAATGGTAAGTTCAAACAATTAAATACAATATGCTTATGACAATGATGATAAAAAATCATAACATGTTCTATGCAAGTGTTGATTTATAGCAGTTAAAACAAACTAAGGCAATATGGCAGTCCACTGTTAAATACAATACTACTAATGATTGTGTTTTTCAACTGTTAAATGTAATATTATTTTAACAATGATATTTTTTTTAAATGGAAACCGTTATGCCATTGATGGTTTGTAGCAGTAAATTAATAATTTGATACTTTTCTCTGCGAAATACATATTTATGACAATTGTGGTGTTCAACTGCTATAATTTAAAAGAATATTTGTATAGAAATTATGTTTTAAAAATGTACAGTATTTCTATGTCATGTTTGTATTGCAGCTGCAGATCAATTGAATATGCTATGCCTATGTTGTTGTTCAGAGTTAAACAAGAATACCATCATGACAATGTGTATACTAATGAATGATTTTCAAAACAAAGTTAAACATGTCAGTACTTTTAAAGGCATACCAAAGTCATATTTGTTATATAAAAAAACAAAAACACACACACACGCATACATACACACACACACACGCACACACACACACACACACGCACACACTCACGCACGCACACACGCACACACTGATTCATACATGTACCTGTTGTGTCAAAGGAGTATGTAGATACCCCTGAGCCTCATTGTATGACTTGAGCACCTGAACTGTGCTGCCGTTCATCACACAGTCTGTAACACTGGTATTTCCCTGAATAGCGGTAATAATGGTATTAAGCAAGAAATACATCCATACTTTTAATTATATGATTAATGTTTCATCAGTCGATTAGAACAATGCAATAATGGTTGTGAAAGTAACATGCATGCAACTAAACAAAATAAAAGTATAATAAAATTCGAAATGTAGCACTCAAGGACCAACCAATACTATGTATCAGGGTGAAGTCACCAGACGTGTAACAAAAGTTGCTAGTGATATTACTTTATCGGGGTACAAGTGAAGAGCAGTTAAGCATAATACAAACATATGTAGCTTCAAACTACATGTAAATACAATGCAACACAGCAACCAACCATATGTGTATCATACGAGAGACCCAGAGCTATCCATTGATCACTACCGCCAGCCTCTAGGTTAAGGCTCAAGGTGAAATTAACCGAGTCCCCGTTCTCCATCCACGTGACTAAAAACTTGCAATCACCGTTGCATTCTGAAAAACAGCCGAAATCGGTGCCGCATCCTATAGGTGTTGTCTGAAAAACATATTAGATGTTTTGCTTTAAAGTTTACGTTGAAGTATATCAGAACTAAATTATGATGATTAGTTGATTCATTAGGTCTCATGGAAGATTTTTTTAATCAATTCTCTCGTTAAATAAAGTCATTATTATTTTAAAAAATATTGAAATGTATAACAAAAGGCAGCACAAGGCTACTATTTCGATAATAGTAACTCAACGCAAACGTTAAAATGTTCAGACAAAGTAGGTCAATGTCGGGCATTGTTAGCTACTTTTGTTAGGAATGTGTAGATTGTAAATATGCGTCCATGAAATTATATATGTTTCTAAGAAATACTGCTGAATATGCGTTGATATGTTCTGACATTTTCGTTAGGCCTGCAGGACGGTCCAAATTTGCCAATGATGTTGAGCATTTGGCTGATTCGGCCTGACAATAAAATATCTATATTGATACACGAGACAATGTGCATAATAATCAATAGTTTAATTATGTTAACATATTAAAATGACATCTTATTACCAAAGAAACAAAAATTATATTGATAAAATAAATTTACATAATGCAATAAGCACAACTGAGCCACTATTTCCTTGAAGCTGCTACAGATGTATTTATATTAAAATGTTGGCACCACAAGGCCATATGTTATCAATATTCCAATACTGGTATCATATTTCAAGAAAATACGAACAGTTTAATAGTAATGCTATCGGAAAATAATTAATAAAAAAAATTGAACTTATACATTTCTATCAAAATGAACAACAATACCACTCGGTTGATACGTGTATACATTGTCAAGAAGATATCTTTAACGGGTTCAAAGCTATGCTTTGGGTTCAAGGCTATGCTTTGGGTTCAAGACTATGCTTTGGGTTCAATGCTATGCTTTGGAAACTAAAAGTGTGATCTGACTTCTGTATAAACCACCAAAAAAGTCCTTTAGCAGGGGTAAAAATGGTAACCATCTATTTGTAACGTAGCGTAGGTTGTTTTGGTTTTTTTAAATAGAAGTACTTGGACATGCTAAAGGAAAAATGTGTAATTGGTATTCTGACAAATTTACATATTCGAGGAATACTCTTCAAGACATCCCCTTCAAAAAAATATATATACTTTTTTAATTAATTTGATATTTAATAAAGACACAAGTGAAATTGTACTCACCAATAGCGCTAGTGCTGGAGGAAGCAATCCCAGTAGGAAAATCACTGCTTTTACAAACGTTAAGACCATTTTCGTGAAGTATGTGTCTGAAATATAAGAAACGTTTATTTAACGGATGTCTTATTTTCGCCTCTTTAGCCGATGTTTCAAAATTTACGCTACATATAGTATGAAAATTGCACCATAACTTAATCCATCTTCACCGAAAATTATATATAAAAGTTGAACAGGAAATATAGTATTCAATTCATAGTAACATTCATTACAATGATAAATAAAAGACAAGGTATATGACATCACAAATCTACAAAGATTGACAATAGGCTATCCCTTGGAACTTTCAGTGGCAAAAAAGGCAGCTGTGGATTTAAACAAGGTTCTAGGGTGCACCAGACCTCAAACTTACCCTGTTCTAACCTATTTTAATGATACCCTATTGAAACTCTTCACCACGTGTGTATACTTTATGTACAGTTTGTTGGATTACTATTTTCTAGTTCACCGAAAATAAAACTCGTGCAGTATGAACTGCAATATGCCATATTGCTGCAGTATACCATTTATAAGGCTCACTGCAGCAGTTTATATGGCTTACTGCTGCAGGATGGCATACTGCGTCGCAAGGTGTAACGCAGTGCTACATGTGTACTTTTTCATATGTAAAGTGCAGCAGTGCTTTTTTAATTTTGAGATTATGGTAACAAAACTTCTTTTAATTTATCAAAATAAAAAAACTTGATAAAACTGTATATATATATAAATGAACGTGTTTCATTATTTCGCGTAATAAAACATAAATCTTTTCTATGTGTAAATCTGAGAACTTATTCAAAACTTGCATGCAATAAAAGTATTTTCTTGATAGTTTAATTGTTTTGTTTGATTTATCAAATATATTGTGTTCGTAAATGTTGTTTGTTTAATTAGATACGCACTATGCCGTGTGGCGTTTTTTCTGGAGTTTTTTCCACATGGCATACTGCGGACCTTCACGATGTCTTCGAGTTCGCCTACTATTGTTTATATCTTAAATAATTTGAACTATTAAGTACAAATCGATTGGACGTGAACAAATTGCTAAAAAAACAGGCATTTATTGCAATATACGTACTGGGATGAAGTTAATAAATCTAGGTAGTGAAATCAGATTGAATATCCGTTCAAAGGAGCTTTCGAAATTACAGTTAAATAAGACTTAAGTCTAGAAAAGTATTTGTTGAATTCGGGTAAACTGACCTTTCCTAGAACAAAATGCAGAAACACTTGCTTCTATAACCCCACAAACGAAGTTTGAGAGAGGCTATTCACCAAGGCGGGCGGTCTGTTGGTCAGTCGGTTGGTCAGTCGGTTGTATATGTGTTCCAGCAATTTTGTGGAGCGAAATAATTCTACATTTCCTAAAGAAATTGGCTTGAAACTTGATATACATGGTTATCATCAAGTGTAGATGTGTCAAAACACTGTATTTAGTACAATCTGGTGGAGCAAACTGCTTTAACAGTTCTCGAGATATTGTTTTCAAACTTGGTATACACAATCGACATAAAGTGGAGGTGTGCGTGACTTAATTTGGTGTGGCTCAGTTTATGCCTTGCGGAGTTATTGCCCTTGGACTTACATGAGGTCGCTTTTTTTTTGCTTAAGCCATATTGCGGAGCAAACTGGAGCAAACTACTTCAACTGTGTCAATGATTTGGTATACATGATTGATAGCATACACAATTTTGGTCTGGTTCGGTGAATGCAATACAGTTATTGCCTGGGGAATTGTTGAATTTAGCATATAAAATTTTGTGGAGCATAGTATTTCAGGAGGTTTCAAGATATTCATTTGAAACTTGGTATACGCAATCAAAGTCACGTGCAAATGAACAATGAACAAATGTCGCTTTTAACAATAAGGGAAGTAACTCTTCAAGATCCTATTAACAGCCACTAGTATTAAAATTGTCGCTATCACATTGTTTTGACACAATCGAAACAAGCGGTAACGCCTGGTGGCGTTAAAGCCATGTTTTTATGTATATTGTTTGTCAGCAAGTTACTGTCCAAGCTTGTAATAACTGGACATGGCAATGTTGACAAATGATAAGTTTAAACCAAAAGATTAACATTTAGTGACAAACATAACAAACTTAAAAACGTTAACGTAACGTATATTTTGGAGAAAGTAGGTCACACTGACCTAGTTTTCAGGATATGGTCATTGCTTCACGAGAGAAAGTGCTGTTAAAGTTTGATGAAGATCGAATATGGTAATACTGAGATTCTGAATGTGTTTTCATATAAATACAAAACAAACAAAAAACATTAATGCAAATGTATGAAAGTTATTGATATTCCTGCATAGGTGTCAAGTCAGAATAGATATCACTACCTTAATATGGATGCGTGGGAACACTCTGAAGTTTGTGCTGAGCAGAGTCTCAATTACAAAAAATTAAAACGTATATATATAATTAGTTGAGTGTAACCTTATGAGGTCTTAAAATTAGTAGAGTGTAACCTAATAATATGTTCACATAATAAGAAAAAGAAAATATGCAACTATTATCTGATTATCTGTTAAATAACGCGACAAAAAATTAAAATATGAGGAGTCTTACGTAAAAATTAGCGGATGGTCTTATAATTAGTGGAGTGTAACCGTATATGGTTTTCCTTAAGTATTTTCACATCATACCAATATGCAAAGCAAGTATGCAACCACGCAACAATTATTTGCTAAATAACTAGAAAGTGATTTCTATACCTTGTATAGAACCTTGTTTCTATAACCTTGTTTGGCAATGGTATAACTATGTGGAAACTTTATGTTAAACATAATGAAGTGTAACCTTATAAGGTCTTAAAGTCATTAGTGTGTAACTTTATGATGTTTTCATATTATGTATGTTAACGTCATATAAAAAGAGAAAGCCAATATGAAACCATTATTGGTTAAATAACATGACAAATAATTACAAAGTTGGTGGAATCTTTCGTAAAGCTAGTGGAGTGTAACCTTATGAAGTATGTATAATTAGTGGAATGTAACCTTATGTGCTTTTCTTAACGTATTTTCACATCATACCAAAAAGGAAAAGCAAATATGCAACCATACAACCATTATCTGTTAAACAATGCAACAGGGCGCGACGGGACACGTCTCGACGTAAATTAGTGGAGTGTAACCTTATGAGGTAGTGTGTAACTTTATGAGGTTTTCATTATGTATTTTCACGTCATAAAAAATTAAAAGAAAATATGAAACCATAATCTGTTAAATCACAGGCGAATCATTAAACACTTAATGAAATCTGATGTAACAATTAGTGGAGTGTAACCTTATGAAGTCAGTAAAATTAGTGGAATGTAACCTTATAGGATTTCCAAATTGTATTTTCACATCATACCAAACATGAAAAGCAAATACGCAACCATGTAACACTTATCTGTTAAATAATAAAACGGGACGCGACGCGACGGACAAAGTGATTCCTATATAGTCCCCACTTCTTCGACGTACATCAAAATGAGCGATGGCATACTGGAGCAGTCCGCCGATACGTATCAAGGAACTGCTGCACTAAGCCATCTTAAATGTCATATGTAGTACTGCAGCAGCATTACTATGCAGTTTGATATCAGCTGCTGCAGTGAGCAATATAAATGGCATACTGCAGCAATGTGGCATACTGCGTTGTCACATAACGTATACAACTTTGGCACATTACATAACTTAGTCGTCTATGTATAGGATAGAGGCTTTGAAGAGAAATCTTCACCATTAAGAAACCGAAAGGGAGGGAGCGTAGCCACCGACCGCGGTTTCTTAGTGGTGAAGATTTCTCTTCATAGACTCTATCCGGCTTAGTGTTTACGATAGGTTTTATCGATAGTCTCTATATAGGTCACACTCTAAACCATGAAGAGCGATAGATAGTAGTAAAATCTTTATGAATAAATGGTGCAAATATTTGAAATTCTGAGACATCTGATTGGTTTAAAAAGTAGAGTAAACACTAAGTACTGTATGGCGTGTTATGCATCTATTTCTATGGTTATTATCAATTATCAATCCGCCAACAAAGTTGTATCTAGTTTTCCTTTGTGGGTCGTGTTTACATATTTATTTGTTTTTTTTCATTCACAATCTGGAGGGAAAGCATTTATAGACTATTAACAAATTGGCAAGTGGTTATAACCCACTCAGAAATGAACACGTATTGTTAGCATATAAAACTATTTAATTGACAGCCGGAAGGTATGATGACCGAGCACCTTCACTCTAGATTGTGGGGGTGGAAACTGCGTACTGATCCATCTTTTTCCCTACATTTGAGTTACAATGACGCACAACAAATTCCGTTTTCATATTATAATATTTGTCACCACAGGAACCTACTCTTTTATTATGGATTTAAGTGTGCTGTATTTGAAATACTCAACCAAATATGAGTCCATACTGTGAACGTAATTGAGCAGAGCTTTTGTACATATCCAAGTTATTTTTGTGATCCTGAGTAGTTATTTTTGTGATCCTGAGTAGGTTATTTTTTGTGATCCTGAGTAGTTTTTTTACCAAATAGTCAGTAATGATATGTCTGCAGGGGATGTAATTTGATTGTATCTAGATGCACGTGCGCAATTGTCATGATATTTCCAGATCATTTGCATTTGTTTATGTTTCAGTCTTTTAGCTGTACACCTGGGAAAATAACAGTATAATAAGTTTGCTTAACGGTAAATTCATACACTGGTCAGTTTATTTACTGACATAAGACAATTGAGTGTAAATAAATAGATTGAGCAATGTCTTAAAGGGACAAACGGCAATCTTGATTTGGCGTCCCGTTAGTTTTTCTCTTAACTTGCATTTGTTCAATAATTAATATTAATTATTAGAATAGTTGAAAGCAAATTGTTTTTATATATTACTTTCTTTTTATAATATTATACCAATAATATATTTAAAAAAATGGTAAAATAACAAAGAAAATTGAAATCTCATTTTTTTTATTTAATTATATGCAACCAGTTTTAAAGTCAAAATGACGCAGGATAACTAAATCGAGAAGAAAATTTTAATGTTTGAATAAAATTCAAGATTGCCATGTGCCCCTTTAAGGTTTATATATTGCCTATGTAAATCACATTGAATTATGTAGGGCGGTTGCTCAATTATAGAACTAACAATGTCTAAGTAGTTTTACACAGAATTTGTTATATAAAGTATGTACATTCCAATCGCTATAAAGTATGTCTAGGTAGAAGGGACAAGATATAGTACAATAAATCCATATCCCGTTTGTAAAATAACATTCTATCTTTCTCAATATTCCCTTGTTATAAGCACACAATTTCATCCCCATACAAGTACACACTGACCATTATTCAGTGATTGATCAGTGAACATTTTGAAAAGAATTAGTGTGTTGACACCAAAGGATGAATAGATTGCTTATTTTCTAAAATCATAACAAGGTTTAAGTAAGTATTCATCAATAATGTACAATGTATATAGTCCACATTTGTAAATAATATGTTGGGACTGGCGATTGAAATCTGCATGACCCGGGTTCAAGCTTCACCAGCGCACCTACATTTCGTCGGTGTGATCTTAGCCTCGTCCGTTGGACTGGGACGTAAACCAGGCGTTCCCGTGTCATGTTACAAATATTTATATTTTTAAAGTGGAATCAGACAATTTGAAGTCTGCAGTTTGAAATAGCTGCACATGTGACACTGCGGGTGAAGAATGATATGCCAAGGTGTAAAGCATATCGACGTTACATAAGATACAGATTGTAAACAAAATGTTGCGTAGAAGTATCAAAAGTTGCCCATTTTAAATGCGTAATATATTTATATTTATTTTGTGTAAAACGTATGCAAATACATCGAGTTTTTAACACATAAATGAATACCTTACAGGGACATTTGATTCTTCCCAATATATTATGTATATTTACTTTACGCGCATAAGAGTGCAGTATCACTTTCATTCACATTATCCATTATAGAGTGATAATTATACACCTTGTATATATACCTGTCAGAGAGTATACTATCAATGTATTAGAGCCACCGTATATCTGTATATATTAGAAATAGTATGAAAGGAGAAATTAACGAATTAAAACATTTGGCTTTAATACTTAACATTGTAAGGAATATACCTAAACTGTTGTTTAGCGTCCCAGCATAACATTATTTAGAGCTGTCCACCGAGAAAGGGGACTGATACAGAAGAAAACGGGGACAATACCCTGCTCTTGCTATCGAATATATTCCAATGGCTCTTTAACTTTCCCGGAAGATTTCCCGGAAGAAAAGGAATGTCTTTCCCAAGAAAACAGCAAAGACGCCCAGTGACTCGTATCGGTGATCCTGGAACCGTGATCTTTAAATTCAAATTCAACCTTGATATCACATGATATTTCAGACAGGTGTGACAAAACTGGTGCAATATCTAATACATTGGTTAGTCTTGCGACAAATTATATCATAATTATAGTACACTTAATCTGACAGTGTTGGTATAAACCACGTTGATACCTATTATCTGTCGGTCGTACGACATAATGCGACTAAACTGATATGTGTTAGAACGAAAAGTTTGTATTTAAAAGTATTTGTTTGTGTTATGTCCCCACACCAAAGTGGCTGGAAGACATATTGGTCTCCCCACCCACACACCCACCAATTGGCCGGGAAATATATTGCTTTTGGTGAATACATATGTCTGTCTGTCTGTCTGTTTGTGTCTGTCTGTGTGTCTGTTTGTGTCTGTCTATCTGTTTTTTTGTCTTTCTGTCCACCACAGTTTTCGCGCCGTCTCAACTTCTATATTTTTTATGAATTTCTTCAAATGTGCATTTGTCTACATTCATGCTCAGATGTGCACCTGGCAAAAATATTTTGATTCGACATTTTGTGCAGAGCTACGGCCATTTTTCGATTGTTTAAATGTTCAGTGCATACAAATGACAACACTTTCGCCTAATTCCACCCCACACACCCCATCACGTCCATTTATTTGCTCATTTGCTCACTGCCTACACATTGCGGATTATTTTCAAACTTTATACACTTTCTTTCTACTGATACTTCACACAATCAAGTTTGATTATCATGTCTCGTCTCCAAGGAAGAGTTTACGATCTTTTTTTAAAGAACCATAGGAATCTATTCGATAATAAGAGTAGGGCACGGTTCCCGGAATCCTATGTATCCTTCCCCTCTCTCTGGGGCGGCTCTAAATAACCTATACTGTGTTGATGGGCCGTTAAACAACATTCAATTCAATTCAATTCACTGACTAATAAATCTTTAGAACTTCAGCGATATATTTAACGTGCACAGGGTATTATTCTCTCTGCACACGGGGACGACGGCGTTACATCCTCTCCGAAGGATGGCATACTTGCACAGTACCTTTCCCGAGTGTTATACTGCGGGAGTGCGTTTGAATGAATTTCTTCAAATGTGCATTTGTCTACATTCATCCTCAGATGTGCACCTGGTAAAACTATTTTGATTCGACATTTTGTGCAAAGCTACGGCCATTTTTCGATTGTTTAAATGTTCAGTGCATACAAATGACAACACGTTCGCCTAACTCCACCCCACACACCCCACCACGTCCATTTATTTGCTCATTTGCTCACTGCCTACACATTACGGATTATTTTCAAACTTTGTACACTTTCTTTCTACTGATACTTCACACAATCAAGTTTGATTATCATGTCTCGTCTCCGAGGAAGAGTTTACGATCTTTTTTTATCACTGACTAATAAATCTTTAGAACTTCAGCGATATATTTAACGTGCACAGGGTATTATTCTCTCCGCACACGGGGACGACGGCGTTACATCCTCTCCGAAGGATGGCATACTTGCACAGTACCTTTCCCGAGTATGATAATGCAGGAGTGCGTTTGAAAAAAAAACGGGAAATGACTCCACCGAAAATCGAACCTTTGACTTCTGGGACGAGATTCAAGAATGTCAACCACTCGACCACCGCAACTCAGCTTGTTCAGCATCATGCTCAGATGTGTACTTGGAAACAGAATTTTGATCTAACATGTTCAAACCGAGTTCATATCGGCACTTTTCCGTCGTAGTCTTAGCTCATTGCCTACAAATCACTATATTTGTTGCTTTCACTCCTCCTATAACTTTAGCACACTTCTTTGGCATTATGCGAAGACATGCTCGTTGCAAAGTATATGTTTAGCAGCGTCATGAGCCGTTTTCGACTAAAATTGTTTATGCGATGATTGCCTACATATGACAACATATGTCGTTGGAACGTCTCGTTAACGAACCGCTTCCAAACTTGGCATACTTCTTAAGCATGATGCGCAAATGTCCATGTGGCAAACTAATTTTGAGCCGAGATATGTGCTTTTACACTTATTGGTTGTATGTCTCCATTTTAACCCTTGACGTCTATACACCACTTACATTTTTGACGGATTGCTTCCAAACTATGTACATGTCTTCATCAGTTTGACAGTTGTTTACCAGGCAACATATATTTTAACGGAAATATTAGTCTTTTCGAGTAACATGAAAACACTTGTCGCTTGAACTCCTTTATCTTTTTACTGATTGCTTTCAAAATTGACACAGATATTTAACATCATGCAAAGTTATACACCTGATAAAAATATTTTGATCCAACATTTATTTTTTACAAAGTTTTTGGGCTTCATTCGATTTGGATTGTGTATGCATCATTGCAACTCGTATCGCCTAAATTTCTCCTACATTTGCACACGGATTGTTTCCAAACGTGGCACATATATTTGGCATTATATGCAGACGTAAACCGAGCAACATATTTAATGTGTATGCGTTCGCTGAAACTCTAGTTGCCTGCACTTCAAGAATTTCATCCAATTCCATGTGCAAACCAGTTCAAAATTCACTTACTTAATTCTAAACTCTGTATTTCGCAAGAATTATCAAGTATCGACTTAAAAGAGGAGTCGAAGGAAACATCTGTGTATGTTCAAAATCAACCCTCAAGTTTTAAAATCTAATTTGTTTCAGTAAACATGTAATTATGACAGCGACGTCGACTGCTGTTATGATATATCATTTTTTCTTGCACACCGACCATACGATAACTATAAGGGGTACCGGGTCGAAACTGTGACCTTCAATTGGGTACTTTACACATGACCTATTATTTGCCTTTGAAATGACCATGTCACTAGAAATGAAGGTTAACTCTTACACAATGCTCCTACCGAAGCAGAAATGTACACTTTATTTTGGAATTTATGTCATTGACCTTTATTTTTACCGATATGACCTACCAACTGAGCGATATTCATAAAACCTTGAAATTTAAATGCCCTCAAAAGGTAAAAAAACAAGGTTAAATTGTAAAAATGATCCTACAATGACACATTTCAGAATATTTTTTTGTTAATTTGGTCGATGGCATCTAAAGTATTTCAATAGCCTAAAAGTAGGCCTATAACCTAAAAGTAGGCCTATAACCTAGAAGTAGGCCTATAACCTAAAAGTAGGCCTATAACCTAGAAGTAGGCCTATAACCTAGAAGTAGGCCTATAACCTAAAAGTAGGCCTATAACCTAGAAGTAGGCCTATAACCTAGAAGTAGGCCTATAACCTAGAAGTAGGCCTATAACCTAAAAGTAGGCCTATAACCTAGAAGTAGGCCTATAACCTAAAAGTAGGCCTATAACCTAGAAGTAGGCCTATAACCTAGAAGTAGGCCTATAACCTAAAAGTAGGCCTATAACCTAAAAGTAGGCCTATAACCTAAAAGTAGGCCTATAACCTAAAAGTAGGCCTATAACCTAGAAGTAGGCCTATAACCTAAAAGTAGGCCTATAACCTAAAAGTAGGCCTATAACCTAAAAGTCGGCCAATGTCCTTATGTTTTATTTTAATTACCATATTACTAATGGACATTTAATATCCAGTGAAATATAAAGCAAAACATAAAAGCAGTTCAATGACCATGTTATCTGTCTATAACGTTAAGATTTGATATATATGATATGCATTTGAAAACTATGGTAAAATGTGGTGACGATGACCTACCATTTAATTTATTAAGTGTTTCCGTTACTTTTCATCCAAGATCGTTTTGTCTCAAATTTGAACAGCTGTTAATGTATAATAAATAACAATATAATTGAAAAGTTCCAATGTCAACGTTAATAAAACGTCTTAGAATTGTCGTAAACAGGCATTATTAAATGCGACTGACAGTCATTTTATGAAAGAAGGTGATCATGAATGTAATGTAGGTCGCTTTACAAAAGCAGTAGTCCACAGTTACATTATATTGGCTGTTTTAATGATACTCTTTGTTAACCCTATTTAATGTAGCCTACATATTAGTTTTTAATAGTTTTTTCTAAAGATTTAACGTCTTCAAAGAGTTGTGTCCCTTTGCTATCATACTGTCTTCAAATAGGCATGTTCACTGTGTTTACTTGATTTAAAGCATTCTATAATTATGACATATCCGTAGAATTTCTGTATCAGTTGTGTTTGTTTAGGCATGTAAACCCTCCAACGCCCTGATGTCGATAGACACTGTCGTCATTTAGATATCATACATTAACCTGTGCAAGGAACAATGTGTGTGTGTTTTCTGTGATTTTCAAATATACCTGAAACCTGTTATTGCGCCTTTTCAAAAAGAAACGTTTTTACGGGGTTTTTTCGTTATTTCGCTCGGCAACTTTTCGCCCGGCGTCTTTTCGCCCGGCGTTATTTCGTTATTTCGCCCGGCGTTTTTTCGTCTTTTCGTTATTTCGCTCGGCGTTTTTCTCTTCTTTTCGTTATTTCGCCCTGCGTCTTTTCGCCCGGCGTAATTCTGCTCGGCGTTATTTCGCGGCAAAATAACGAAAAGACGAGATGGCACATATCAGCCACCATACATTAACCTGTGCAAGGAACAACGTGTGTGTGTGTGTGTTTACTGTGATTTTCAAATCGATGCGCCCCTGGATATCTGAAACCTGATATTGCGCCTTTTCAATAAGAAACGTGATAAATCGTACGTATAGTCGGGATGTCACGACATAATACAAGGTTATTAAACAAACGATATGCAATAAATGAAGGTAGAATAACATCATATATAATCAAAGTTGTTTTAACAAACACTACGTAGTAAACGGGGCGGAATCAGGATTAGAGCGGATGGTAGGTAGACGCAGTTTCGGATGAAAATAAATCACAGTTTATGTTTAACATGTTGTATGCACCTCTCCTTCCCCGTCCCACATATCCCACCACCGACCACACTTATATATTTTGTTTTCTGTTAGCTACCGGAAAATGTGTGTTAGTGTGTGATAGTATTTAGGGTTCAGGAAATATGGTTTCAATTATTAAAAAAAAAAAATTAAAAAACCTCCTTCTCCTGGTGTTATAGAGTTCGGACCAGCTTTTTTTTACAAAAGCCTTACTTCATCTCCTATTAAGTCATATCATGCCTGATCATAAACGATCCGGAGTTGCTTCAATAACTAGGAGGGCAGAATCCGGGAAAGCAAATATTCTAATTAGTCTTAGCGCTGCCGTAAATATGGTCAAATAAAATTAGTACATGTGTTAGAAATGACAATAGAATAAGAATTTAGTTCACCCTAAAACATAGTTAAAAAAAAAAAAAAAAAATTAAAAAAAAATGTGTTCTTTTTTTGGCCATTGACCGTTCAAATACGGTACCCCAGTTGTCTACAATTTATGTTTGTGGTGTCGCAGACATTGCTTCTACTTATCCTTGTAATAGTATTTGTTTTTGTTTTTGTTTTTGTTGTAATAGTATTATTTTTGTTTCTGTTTTTGTTGTAATAGTATTTGTTTTTGTTTTTTTTGTTTTTGTTGTAATAGTATTTGTTTTTGTTTTTGTTGAAGTAGTATTTGTTTTTGTTTTTGTTTTTGTTGTAATAATTTGTTTTTTGTTTTTGTTGTAATAGTATTTGTTTTTGTTTTTGTTTTTGTTGTAATAGTATTTGTTTTTGTTTTTGTTTTTGTTTTTATTGTAATAGTATTTGTTTTTGTTTTTGTTGTAATTAGGGCTTTCCACTTTTCAGTGGAAAGACCTTTTGTTTTCGTTCTGTTTCTTCTTATTATTATTCTTTTCTTCTTCTTCTTCTGTCAGCCACTTTTCATAGTAATACTGGTCGTAGGGCCCTAAAATTTTACACAATAGTAGAACTCTGTCTGGAATAGTGTCCCGAAGGTTTTGGGGTCATGACGTCATTCAAGATGGCCGCCAGTGACGTCATCAGGCAAATCTTGTTATCGCTAGATCTCAAACATTTATAGTCGGATTTGAATGAAACTTTCACAGATTGTAGGGTTTAGGGTCTAGTTGTGCAAGAATGTAAAGACGTGTCTCTATGTAATAACGTCTTGACGTCAGTGACGTCAACATGTTATGAAAAGTCCTTTTTTTCAGTGATTGCATTTTTCATGTTTTTTTTAATTTGGTCCATTATATACCAATCATATATAAATTGACAAAAGGACCGTTAATCGAACGTTGTATTTAACTATTATTACATTACATGGTCATGCATTAATTCCTTTAAGCGATGGGGAAGCTTATATTAGTCAGTTTTACAATGTATATTTTCGACAATATAAACATACATAAAACATGTTTCACTGAAACAAAAATCGATAACCTGTTTAAAATTATATGTTAAATGTTTTAATTTTACAATATGCAGGTTTTTAAACCGAAATTAAGGTTTATTTCATACCCCGTGTTAGACGGGTTATGACAGTTAATTTCCGGCCACGTAATGATATTAATGTTGAATATAATTATGTTATGTTATACGATATTGCAATATTTCGAAATATATTTAAACATTTAACACATTTCTCTCCCAAGGGAGATATTTCCCGTATCTCAAAAACACTGGTTATAGCTTTTCTATTTCCAGTATTTCCTATACAAATCACAGACAAATAAAAAATAGGGAAGCTCACCCGAGGGGTCAAAATGGCAACCAGGGACGAGGCTCTGCCGAGTTCCTGGTTACAGTTCTGATCTTGAGGGTGAGATTTCCCTATCTCACGTGGATAACTCTTAATGGATTATTTTTCTCCCAGTTTATCAGATGTGCTATATTTTGCCAAAAGATCGTAAATACAAGGCTATAATCATACAAGGTTGTAAGTGGTAGATACGACATTAATATTTATAAACAGTTGGGTCTTAACTGGTAGATACGACCTTATTATGCTTAAGCTTGCATGTAAATGTACAACTGCTACGATGATATAATCTCGTTGTTTGTGGATATTTAACCTGCGTCATTATTTTGATGGTAATACAATCTCTTGCACCCAGATCTTTTCACAATGGGGCTTTCAAAATGCACTAAAAGATATGCATAATTAACGTCGCTCTTCTAATTTAAAGCCAGACATATCAAATTAAATGTCTGGTTACGAATTGAATAGTTTTACATTTTCAAAATATAGTCGGTAGTTATAGACTACAGAGGGTATAGGACCATGTGTTCGTGATTGATTAGTTGTCTTGTCATTAGTTAAATCTCTGTTATTAAATGTTATAATTGTTACAACAATTAATTTGAAACATAATTCGTGTCTCTATTTGTATGTTACGTTACCATTACTATTTAATTAAATTAATACTATGTGTATGTTAAGTGACCATTACTATTTAATTAAATTTATAATAATAAGAGCTTTTTAGGGCTTTCCACCTTTCAGTGGAAAGACCTCTTGTTTTCGTTCTGTTTATTCTTATTATTAGGGCTTTCCACTTTTCAGTGGAAAGACCTTTTGTTTTCGTTCTGTTTCTTCTTATTATTATTAGGGCTTTCCACCTTTCAGTGGAAAGACCTTTTGTTTTCGTTCTGTTTATTGGGGCTTTCCACCTTTCAGTGGAAAGACCTTTTGTTTTCGTTCTGTTTATTAGGGCTTTCCACCTTTCAGTGGAAAGACCTATTGTGTTCGTTCTGTTCTGTTTATTAGGGCTTTCCACCTTTCAGTGGAAAGACCTTTTGTTTTCGTTCTGTTTATTAGGGCTTTCCACCTTTCAGTGGAAAGACCTATTGTGTTCGTTCTGTTTATTAGGGCTTTCCACCTTTCAGTGGAAAGACCTTTTGTTTTCGTTCTGTTTATTAGGGCTTTCCACTTTTCAGTGGAAAGACCTTTTGATTTCGTTCTGTTTCTTCTTATTATTATTCTTTTCTTCTTATTCTTCTTCTTCTTCTGTCAGCCACTTTTCATAGTAATACCTGTCGCAGGGCCTTAATATTTTACACAATGATAGAGCTCAGTCTGGAATAGTGTCCCGATGCTTTTGGGGTCATGACGTCATTCAAGATGGCCGCCAGTGACGTCATCAGACAAATATTGTTATTGCTAGATCTCAAACATTTATAGTCGGATTTGAATGAAACTTTCACAGATTGTAGGGTTCAGGGTCTAGTTGTGCAAGAACGTGCAACCGTGTCTTTATGTAATAACGTCTTGACGTCAGTGACGTCAAAATGTTATGAAAAATCCTTTTTTTCAGTGATTGCATTTTTCATGTTTTTTTACTGTAAAATCCATCAGTCATTGTTTCAGTCGACGCTGACAGTTTTAACGTCATGACGTCATTCAAAATGGCCGCCAATGACGTCATTTAAGAAATCTTGTAATCGCTATATCTCCTTCATTTAAGATCGGATTTTGATGCCGCTTTCAAAGCCTGTAGGGAATTAAGTTGGGTTGTGCAAAATTGTCTAAAATTGTCGTGACGTCATCCAAGATGGCCGCCAGTGACGTCATGATGCAAATTTTGTTAGAACTAGATCTCAAATATTTGTAGTCGGATTTGAATGAAACTTTCAAAGATTGTAGAGTTCAGGGTCTAGTTGTGCAAGAATGTAAAAACGTGTCGCTATGCAATAACGTCTTGACGTCATTGACGTCATAATTTTATGAAAATCCTTTTTTTTCACTGATTACATTTTTGAAGTTGTTTTACTGAATAATTCATCAATGTCATTGTCTCAGTCGACGCTGACATTTTTAACGTCATGCGTCATCTAAAATGGCCGCCAATGACGTCATTTAAGTAATCTTGTTTTGTCTATATCTTCTCTATTTATTATCGGATTTGAAAAAAACTTTCACAGTGTAGAGTTCAGGGTCCGGTTGTGCAAGAATGTCATACGGTATCCCGACGTCATGACGTCATGACGCCAGTGACGTCAAAATATTCAGAAATTCGTTTTTTTCACTGATTCCATGTTCGAAATTATTTCCGTTATAAATCAATCAGTGTCTTCATCTTCGACAACTCCGACAGTTGTGACTCCATGACGTCATTAAGACAGGAAAGCCCGTTTGATCAGGTTCTGATCAAAATCTAGTTCTTATTATTATTCTTTTTCTTCTTCTTCTTCTCCCCAGCACTTTTCATAGTACGACTGGTCGCACGGCCTCTAAATGTTACACAGTGATAGAACTCAGGCTGGAATAGTGTCTCGAAGCTTTTGGGGTCATAACGTCATCCAAGATGGCCGCCAGTGACGTCATGATAAATATCTTGTTAGCGCTAGATCTCAAACATTTATGGTCGGATTTGAATGAAACTTTCGCAGCTGGTACAGTTTAGGGTCTAGTTGTGCAAGAACATAAAAATGACGTCAAGACGTCATTAAATGTGACGTCGGCCGGTGACGTCGTAAGTCATAAAAGGTCATTTTGGTGCAAATTGTATGTTTCGACCAGTTTTGCCTGTAAATCAATCACGGTCATTGTCTTTAACGTCACCGATCATTGTGACGTCATGACGTCATCCAGTATGATTTTACGTATTTTCCTATATAACTGTTTAAAAATGGAAATTCTTGTTATAAGTGTTTCTCGTTATCACTTGTTGCGTAAGATCATACTGCGGATGGTTTACTTTTTCGGCTTTATCGCTTTTTCGGCTTTATCGCTTGTTGTGCAACATCATACTGCGGATGGTAAGAATGTTTAGGTTGATCACGTGTTGTGTTATGTGACACAGTTGTTTACCTGACGTCACCAACAAACACAGTGTCTAAGGAAGAATTTTTATTTTTTTTAAGTCCACCGCGCAGCTTTTTAGCTGGACAAAAGATGCGCAGTAAAACTTGTATGTTTTTTCCTATTTATTAACGATTTCTCGTAAATTTCTTTTCTTTTCTTTTCTTTTTTTTTTTTTTTTTTTCTTTAGGTCAGTGCTGCGGATGGAGGAGGTGGGTGGGTGGGTGGGGGGGGATTTCGGGTTACTTTGTCGGTGTGAGATGGTGTTGCTGAGAGAGGGCGTTCCCTTTCCAACCTTTCTCCGTCAGTTTTACAGTAAATCAATCAAGATCAATGTCTTTATCATCACTAACCATTGTGACGTCATGACGTCATTGAGTATGATTTTACATGTTAAGCCTGACATTGAAAGCCCATGTTTGATCAGGTTCTGATCAAAATCTAGTACGGACTTACCACATTGCTGTAGAAACCCTTATTGCGTTTTTCTGCTTATTAAGGCTTTCCACCTTTCAGTGGAAAGACCTTTTGTTTTCGTTCTGTTTCTTCTTATTATTATTCTTTTCTTCTTCTTCTTCTGTCAGCCACTTTTCATAGTAATACTGTTCGCAGGGCCTTAAAATTTTACACATTGGTAGAGCTCAGTTTGGAATAGTGTCCCGAAGCTTTTGGGGTTATGACGTCATTCAAGATGGCCGCCAGTGACGTCATCAGACAAATCTTGTTATCGCTAGATCTCAAACATTTATTGTCGGATTTAAATGAAACATTCACAGATTGTAAGGTGCAGGGTCTAGTTGTGCAAGAACGTAAAAACGCGTATCTATATAATAACGTATTGACGTCAGTGACGTCACAATGTTATTAAAAATCCGTTTTCTTCACTGATTGCATTTTTGAAGTTGTTTTGCTGTAACATTCATTAATATCATTGTCTCAGTCGACGCTGACAGTTTTAACGTCATGACGTCATCCAAAATGGCCGCCAAAGACGTCATTTAAGAAATCTTGTAATCGCTATATCTTCTTCATTTATTATCGGATTTGGATGCAACTTTCACAGCCTGTAGGGAATTAGGTTGAGTTGTGCATGAATGTCGAAAATTATCATGACGTCATCCACGATGGTCGCCAGTGACGTCATGATACAAATTTTGTTAGCACGAGATCTCAAACTTTTATAGTCTGATTTGAATAAAACTTTCACAGATTGTAGTGTTCAGGATCTAGTTTTGCAAGAATGTAAAAACCTGTCTCTAGGTAATAACGTCTTGACGTCAGTGACGTCATAGTATTATGAAAATCAGTTTTTTTTCACTGATTACATTTTTAAAATTGTTTTACTGTATGATACATCAATGTCATTGTCTCAGTCGACGCTGACAGTTTTAACGTCATGACGTCATCCAAAATGGCCGCCAATGACGTCATTTAAGAATCTTGTAATCGCCATATCTCCTTTATTTATCATCTGAGTTTGATAAAACTTTCACAGTTTGTAGATATCAAAGTCTAGTTGTGCTTTAATGTGGAATTTTGTCATGTCGTCATCAAAGAGGGCCGCCAGTGACGTCATAAATGAACTCTTGTTTTGTCTATATCTTCTCTATTTATTATCGGATTTGAATAAAACTTTCATAGATTGTAGAGTTCAGGATCAGGTTGTGCAAGAACGTCATACGGTATCCCGACGTCATGACGTCATGACGTCAGTGACGTCAAAATATTCAGAAATTCGTTTTTTTCACAGATTGCATGTTCGAAGTTATTTTCGTGATAAATCAATCAGTGTCTTCATCTTCGACAACCACGACAGTTGTGACGTCATGACGTCATTAAGACAGGAAAGCCCGTTTGATCAGGTTCTGATCAAAATCTAGTTGTATTTGTTTTTGTTTTTGTTGTAATAGTATTTGTTGGTTTGTTTTTTTGTTGTTTTTTTGTAATAGTATTTGTTTTTGTTTTTGTTTCTGTTGTAATAGTATTTGTTTTTGTTTTTGTTTTCGTTGTTATAGTATTTGTTTTTATTTTTGTTTTTGTTGTAATAGTATTTGTTTTTGTTTTTGTTTTTGTTGTAATAGTATTTGTTTTTGTTTTTGTTTTTGAATGCGTGTTTTTGTTTTTGTTTTTGAATGCGTGTTTTTGTTTTTTGTTTTTGAATGCGTGTTTTTGTTTTTGTTTTTGAATGCGTGTTTTTGTTTTTGTTTTTGAATGCGTGTTTTTGTTTTTTGTTTTTTGAATGCGTGTTTTTGTTTTTGAATGCGTGTTTTTGTTTTTGTTTTTGAATGCGTGTTTTGTTTTTTGTTTTTGAATGCGTGTTTTTGTATGCGTTTTGTGAATGCTACATATCCTGTTCGACGTTCTAATCTTTTTTGAATGGCTTTTGAGAACCAAACGTGTATAGTATGCCATATATATTTTCTTGCTTTTAATTAAAAATAAAAAGATGACGAACGTATTGCCAATTTCAATCTGTTACAATGGGATAAGACTGTGCAAGAAGCATTTGTATTCAACTTGGACAAACATTTATTTAACACTTCAACAGTAGCGGATAGTCGCTAATTGTTAAAATTTATAATTCAAGTATATTCTAAAGGGATAGATTATTCTAATATACACTGAACAAAATTCCTAGTTACTCACTTGTGTATCTGATAAAACGCATAACATTAATCAAATTCCACTTAAAGATATAAACTGTTTTAAAACTGCTAGGAAATAATACAAAAAATATATTGACGTTTGAGCCTTTTCTTGCAGATATTAAGAAGAGCTGTCGGAGAACAGCGAGGCTCGACTATTCGATTTTTCAGAGAATAATAAATTATATAGCCTGTGTATACCATCAGAAAACAAGGCTAAAACAATGTTGGGGTGGGGTTGGCGGCGGGGCAGGTATAGAAACTCGGGCCGATATAATATTTTGTTAAAACATCATATAAATAAAATCGATAAAACAAAACAACATAGAATTATGTAAAAAAAAAATTGGGTGGGGATTGGAGTATAGGTTAGCTATAAATGTAAGAATTGACCAAAACAACACTACAGAAACATGTAAAATAAAAAAACATGGCTTTCAAGTGCGGGGAGGGTGAGGTAGCCCATTTCCCAATATGGGTGAAGTATGAATAAGATGAATAATGCTATAAGATATCCCAAACCAACATTTGGGTGACATCATACTATAAAGAAACCAATTCCCAAATTTGGTTGAGCTAGGACAAGAAATTTAAGAGATACAGACCTTCTATAAGGAAGCTCATCGCCAAATTTGGTTGTGTTAGGATAAGAATTGTAATAGATATAGACTTGTAAACACAGCTTACACGCAAAATTTGATGTGAAATGGGACACATTTTAAGGGCTAGCATAATTTGGGTTCCATGGGAGCCCATGGGTTACAGGAACCAAACACACTTATGCAGCCCTTAAGATAATGCTATAAGGAAGCCCATGGCCAAATTGGGTTGTGCTAGAATACGAAATGTAACAGACATATACTTATGAACACAGCTTACATGCAAACCTTGATGTTGGACGCCGACGCCGATGCCGAGGTGATTACATAAGCTCTCTTATTCTTCGAATAAACATGGATAATACTAAAATTACCTCCCTTTTAATTGAATATTGTTGGAAATTCAAGTAACTGTAATTCGGTGTTAACATTAAAGCAGTTCAACCGTGTTTTCTAATCAAGCGGGAATTATACATAACACTTAGAATAATATTGACATATTCTTAGGTGGGTATTTGGAATTTTGAACAGTATAAAGATTGTATTTAAATTTAAAATATATTAAGAAAGTTAAGCGTATATACTCTCGTTTCGGTAGGTCAATCATTTAATTCCACGGTAAAGAAAACATGCCGTTGTTTACTGAATTTCGAGGCCCTCGCAGGGTGTCCAAGTTCCTTTGTTCCCTAAAAATAAGACCCAATGTTCGTTCCCTTGTTCCCCAAAAGTATTACTAATAGACACTGTTCCCTTTTTTCCAAAAATAAATGGTCATGTTCCCTTGTTCCCCAAAACCCTGGGAGACCCTCAATTTTATTGTTTTAGCTTGGCATTGAGTATAGAATACCACGAATACCGTTGGCGCGGATAATATGACACCTGAAACTGGTGCAATTCAATTACAAATACATTCAGGAGATTGTCCCAGTATAATTATTCTAACCTTGTCCGAGCCATTGCTGTGGTTATCGACCCAAATCACTTCAGATAATATATTTACCTGCCATAACCCTCTTATTGTTGCACTGACAATTTTACAAAAATACAATTAATGACGATCACTTTATTATAATATTTCGGTCAAAAAATGAAAGATATGCAAAACTTCTCCATTGAAAATCTACGAACCATAGTCAAACGTGATACCTCTATTATGCAGTCCTTGACATTCACGTGGTCTTAAAATAACTAAAATTGTCACGAAATTGTCACGAAACATTTAAAAATAACATATATGAATGGAAGACCATAAATGTAATATCAATAGGACAGATCACGAAATATGCAATTTCCATGTGAACGTGACATTTACGAGCTATACAAAGTAACACGATATGACTATGTTCAAGTTATAAAAGTAGACCAAATGACTAAATGCGTGATTTGGAGAGTTTATGAAAAATAAATATCTTAAATCTCTAAAAGAGAAACACACAATACATATATATATAAAGAAAGGCGTCTTTCAAGTTTGAAAACATTCATTTGAAAACATTTCATTTTAGTGTGAAACACTTAAATAAATTTAATGTAAATTAATCAAAGAAAGAAAAGCTTTAAAGGAAAAATAAAGATGTAACTGTTTCATGGTGGAAAATGTATGTACTTTATGGAGCCCTTGTTTTAAAACAATGTTCTTTTATGTGTTATAAACAAAACGTAACTAAAATTCAGGTTAAATCTTATAACAATATTGTCCTTATATCTTAAATGTTAGAACGATTAAGCGACCTAAGCAAATGTGAGCCGGGGAAGGGTCAAATTTGGCCCCAGGGTCAACATTAGCTGCCCGGTCATTGAAAAAGCATAACATACGTGCTGATTTACTGGCTTCAATAAAGGCCTATTTATATGGATTATAGGGGGTTTAATAGCATTGCCAGATTATGGTATTGCCATATAATAATTTTTATTTTACGAGGTAGGAAAAAAAAGATAGCAATTACGCTAAACTAAAAACAAGGTTTTTTCTGATTCGTTATTGCTTTTAGGACAAAATAAATCAAAATTAAAAATAAAGAAAAGCCTCTTTCTATGTTTTTTTATATGTTTACTATGTGCAAACGATTGTATGTATGGGCCTTTATTTTGAATAGCACCATTTGCTCATGTCTAACAGTGATTTACTGTTACCTGTACAAATGTTCCTCGCGCACCCTCCCCGTCCCCACACCCCAACTTCCAAATACAATAGGTTGCTAATTGGTTCTAAAACACACTTGGTAGAGAACTATAAGCTACATGCAATATAGGAGAGCTCTTTGCAATGTGGTCAGGGTTCAAATTTAACATGTATTTACTTGCTAAACACTTGCTAAACTTTTCAAGAAATAATAGAAAACGACGTGGTCTCAGTCTACATTTATTCACTGAACATATTTATCTAATTTAGTTTAATGGTGGATATAAGTCAGTATGAGTATACATCATTACATTCCTGCATCTAGTTTAGTGTAAAAATGTCATTATTTACATGTACAGCAATTCTTCTAAAATGAATCCAGGTTTTAAATTACTAGTACAAGTGCCTTGATTAAAAAATGTTTAGCAAGTGGCTAAATATATTAAATTTGATCCCTGATGTGGTATAAGAAAATAAGATGTTCGGTTTTTTCCCTATTTAAGTCTATGGAGAACATGTGAAAAAGCTGTAAAAAAAGCGCTTTTCTTGCTGACCTTGCTCACCTCGCCCGCCTTGCTACCCTTTCTGACCTTGGTTCCCTCACTCCTGATTCTCTTCGTCTCTGATGGACGTTTTCTACCTTCCGCGCGTGTTACGCTGCCTTTAGATTATTCCAGTAGGCTTACTTGAAACAAAAACAAAAATCCTACATTTGTAAAATTCTTAGTTTCTCAGAGAAACAATCTTGATGAATAAATAAGTTTCTACCATGTGCCGAATAGCAAAAATCCTACAATATCATGCAATAACGGTGTGTAATCATCTTGCTAAATAAAATAATGCAAACGTACTTAGGAATCCTGATCATTACACAAAACAAAGGTAGTTAATGTTACAAACATGATTACTCATGAATGCATATTGATCGCAGTTAACCTTAACACTACAGTACATTTCAAAGTATTAATTGCATACTAAAACATAACATGGCCTTGAAATACTACGGTGTCCTGTTAGGGCCATATTACCATCGCATCTTACCCTCGACCATCGACCTAGGTCGATGGTGGCAAGATGCGATGGTCGATGGTAAGATGCGATGGTAACACGATCCTTACAGGACACTGTAGAATACTTTTTGTACATACATATACTTAGCTGAAGCGAGAAAATACTTTCTTGGTGTGACTGTATTGGTAACCATAAACATCAAAGGAAAAATATATCGTATACTAAGGTGATTAAACAAGAATCATTTTCAAATATTAAAAAATGTGCGCCTAAAATCAAATACGCCATCGAAACATTTATCTAGTATCTAATTGTGTGTAACTATTTGATTAAACAAATACAGTGAACGTTATACTTACGTTTTTAAGTGCATAGCCTTGCTATTTAATTAAATTCCAATATCATTTATCTGTCGCAGTTGGAGTTACGAGGATATCCGTTGGTTGTAATGGTTTGAATTTGTCAACTGCGTTGTATGTTCTTTGTTTATTGAAAACATAAAACTGGTATTGACAGTTTCACTTCGCTGATTTTTTTTACATCCTACTGCATTCAAAAGCGTTAACTGTCTACTACAACATGCGATCATGATTTATAAATATTTTGTTTACATTCTACTGCATTCAAAAGCGTTAACTGTCTACTACAACATGCGATCATGATTTATAAACAGAATGAATGAATGAATGAATGAATGAATGAATGAATGAATGAATGAATGAATGAATGAATGAAAGAATCAATCAATCAATCAATCAATCAATCAATCAATCAATCAATCAATACTGCTATACGGTGAGTTATAGTCTGGCGCAAAAAAATGATGAGAATAAAAAATGAATTATTTAATTATAAATAAATACTGAAAAGGGGATCCCTTGGAAGCAACAAACACAAAGAAGAGATAAAAGTAACATACTCGATTATGTAGAGTCTGTCCATCAGAGGTAATATCGTGCAATACCTCTCACGCCTCCTAGCACCGGCTTAAGCTTCTACTTTCATGCCACAAGGAGTTGGCTTAATGATCCCAAAGTTCATTATTAAAAATTTCAAATATTTAAAGTTAGTTTAAAAACTTAGGTAAAACTATTTATAAATAGGATATGACATTGTACTATATATATATAGTTTTAAAGAGAAACACGGCACTCTTGCTGTTTGTATCAAGTTAGCCTCTCGATTCATTAATGCAGTATAGGATATATATATATATATATATATTTAAAGGCAAACACGACAATCTTGCTGTTTGTATCAAGTTGGTCTGATTTATTAATCCAGTATCATTTTGACTTTCAATCTGCTTGCATGTATTTAAATACGGTTGTGAGTTTTCAAATTTTTCTTCGTTATTCTACCATAGGTTTGAATATATTATTGGTAAAAAATAATCAAAAGTTAGTAATATGCACACAAAAAAAATGTCTTAATACTATTCTAATAATTAAATTAATGGTTGTCCAAATGCAATTTATGTAGAAGACTAAAGGGAACTCATGCTGGATTCCTATGTATTCTTCCCCTCTCTCTGGGGCGGCTCTAAAAAACCTATACTGTGTTGATGAGCCGTTAAACAACATTCAATTTAATTCGTGAGTTTTACAAACTTCAAGATTATTGCCTGTATCGTGCAATACCTCGAGCGATGACGTCACGAAAATAAACAACGTCTAGTTAGAGGCACGTTACGGGGAAATTGGCGCAATAAAAATGAAAACGCGTTTTTGGCTGTGTTTTTTTCTTAAATAAATGGTAACAACTTTGA
This sequence comes from Cyrtodaria siliqua, assembly GCA_037043455.1. Taxonomy (NCBI): domain Eukaryota; kingdom Metazoa; phylum Mollusca; class Bivalvia; order Adapedonta; family Hiatellidae; genus Cyrtodaria; species Cyrtodaria siliqua. The sequence goes on along the minus strand of JAWPHD010000538.1, from coordinate 319,032 downwards.
AACTAGGATTCTTGACAGGGAACATGGGCTCACATTCACTGTCTGGAAAGTATATTCCCCATCGCCTAACGGCTCGGGTGAATATAATTTCCAGGCAGGCTCGGTTGAATATAATTTCCAGGCAGGGAATGTGAGTCCATGTCCCCTGTCAAGAATCCTAATAACTAATAATGTCCCTTTAATATATTACTGTTTTGATTGTTTAAAGGCAGAATATATTTAATAGAGCATAACATGACATAGATAGTATTCGGAATCCACGGGCGGATTCAACCGGGAGCGCATCAGGCGCAATCCCCCTCTCGCCCCTGTATTTGCCCTTAAAATCAACAGAATAAACCACGGCAAATGCGCGTACACTGTATCTCCTGAACGTTGCAGGTCCTTGCAGGTTACGTGCTGGGCCAAATGGTTTATTTATAGCACAGGTATAGATTATGTACAAACGGAGTTAAACACTTTTATCGAAGGGTACATCGGGTGACACATTACGTGGTCCGAGTATTAATTTGCATACCCCATCCAACCAACCCCTTCTCCAAGAAGGGAAAACGGATTTGGCTAGGTATGAAATAAAACCTTAGTTTTGGCTTAAAATGTTTGCATATTGTAAAATTAAAGCATTTAATAGGTAATTTTAAACAGGTTATCGCATTTTTTTCAGTAAAAATGTTTTTAAACGTTTTTATTGTCAAAATATCTGTTATAAAATCTTGCTAATATAAACTTTCCCGTCGATTATTGGAATTAAGGCGGGAACACGTAATGCGTATCGACGGTTGGATTATCGTACACGTATAATTGACACAACCGACATAAACAGGATGCGGCTTACTATGTATCAGTCTATAAATTAGACTATAAATAATAAAATTAGACAAATTAAAAAATAAAATAATACTCTGCATAAAAATTATTTTATTTCAAGCTCTGTTTCTCTCCATGACTGAATTTAATTTATTGTTGAGATAAGACTATACAAGTTATAAGTGGAGAGTTTTGCCTCTTTCAGTGTTAAGGAAATTCTATAATGATAGGTTATAGTTAAAATGTTATAATATTAAGGACTAATGCCAGTCTACTTTATGACAGAATCACTTTCAAATCAATGTAAAACGTACGGTATCTGATCTGTCTTACTTTAACAGTGTTAACTAGTTACATCAACGCTTTCAGATTTGTTTTCATTATAAATGGACTATTTCTTACTGAAACAACATGCATGGAGTATCCATATTTCAGAACACAATCGGGCATCTGACCAATTGCTTTGTTGGGCAAGCTCGTTATTCTGTGTATATTGAGATCACAACGCTGTCAGCTAGGAGTACATGTTGCGAGTTCATGCGTTCGGTTACGCTTAAAATGCGCCTGTCACTAATACATTTACCAAAATAATAATCAATTTTTTTTTTTAATATTTGCAAACATAAAACTGCCAGAATATTATAAAAAGCAACGCTCTTGCATGATAATATGGATCCTTTGAAGGCAACATACACAATGTTTGTATGGGTTTAACGTCTCTTTTAACAATCGCTCAGTCATATCACGACGGTGTCTCTGTTCTCAACTTTATATTATTATACCTCACGTTTACAGTCCTGTATAAATTGTCCATATCCCTAGCGTGAAGCAATTTTTACTGTTCACCGGCAAACATTTTTTACTGTTACACGATTATGACGTCACGGGAAGTATAGGTTGTTTTTTTTTTCCAATTACGACACGCTTTGCGCAGTTGGAAATCGGTGGACGCTTGTTAAAATACAGTTGAAGTTATTTCAATTGTAAGACGCTTGGTTTACCAAAGGACAATAAATATTTTGTTACTTTAAATCAAAACTAGTATAAAAAAAATAATAAAAAATGTTATTGGGATTTTTTGCCCCTCATATATTATAATTTTAAAACAATTTTTGTTCGGTATAATAAAATAAATATTGCATCCCAGTGAGGGTGACAGTGAATATTGTCAACCTTCGGAAAAAGCCTCGGTTGACATTAATTTCCTCAGGTTGACAATATCCAATGTCACCCTCACTGGGATGCAATATTTATATAATGCTGCCAGGCTGGAATACCACATGACCAAAAAACACCATTTAGTCACAGAATTCTGAAAGCGAGTCGACGAGTCCTAGAACTAAACTCTTAAATGAGTTGCATGTTGTACTGTATGTTACACATAACGTATGAACTTCTTCATATCCCATTTATTTGCTTAAACAAATGGTGTTATTTACTTAAACAAATGGTGAAATGGTTTGCTTTATTGCAGACGACATATGTATACGCTTTTGGCGTTCTATGAACATTTCCATAATGCTTATTCCACGCCAACGTAATGATATATGTTCATGGCAAGTTTTATGCAACTGAATTTGTAGATGTGTAAACAATATTACTGTCAATCTCTTTGACTGACGTACTCCGGCGTTCGCTATCTTTTCAATGCAACACCGTGTTCAAAATATGCGACACCGTGTTTCGATCTCGACAGTCTGTATATGTTTTACCTTAAAGCAAACAAAATCCATGATCTATGAATAAGATATCAACATTACACTAACAATGTTTGTATACGGCTGAATCAAAACCGGCGCTTTCATAAGTGATCTAGTTTAGTATTTTTCTGAATAAAACACAATTGTGAAAAGGAATGTTCGAGTCCTTTGAAGAGCCAAGTGTGTTTAAATTAAATTCAATGGATGTAACGATCTCGCACTTAAAATATGTATGTCGATGTTATTGATTGATTCGTTTTGTATTGGGATACGGTCAGTGACCCGTGTAACAAACATTGTAGAATCACACGGATACGATCGGAAACGAGTGTGATGCGGGATTTCAGTCAATTGAATTGAATGTTGTTTAACGGCTCATCAACACAGTATAGGTTATATAGAGCCGCCCCAGAGAGAGGGGAAGGATACATAGGAATCCGGGAACAGTGCCCTACTCTTATTATCGAATAGATTCCTATGGTTCTTTAACTTGCTCGGAGGATAGACAGATTTCAGTTAAATAAAATTCGATTTCAGTTAAATAAAAGTTCATCAGTTAGTTCCACAAACACCCTTAAAGGGACACATGGCAATCTTAAGTTTTATATCAGGCATTAAAATTAGTACAGCGATTTATTAATCCTGTATCATTTTGACTCTAATACTGCTTGCATATAATTAAATAAAAAAATGAGAATTCTATATCTTCATTATCTACATATTTTTTAAATATATTATTGGTGCAATATTATCAAAAGTCAGTAATATGTAAAACCAATTTGCTTTGAACTATTCTAACAATTAATATTAACGATTAAACAAATTCAAGTCAAGAGAAAAACTAAGGGACGCCTTGAGTTTTTAAACCATCAAGATTGCCGTGTGTCCCTTTAAAAATCACGTAGTCAATGTTTGTGGGAACAATAAACGGAGGGAAATTGAACTATCACTTGATTTTGGATTTTGCTTTTGCTTTCTTTTTTGTTTTGTTTGATGCCTACCGAAATACAACTGTTTTTTGTGTCTCACGTTGATTAGGAATATTAGAAAAGTCCGAGACATTCGTAATTGGACCTGAATTGGAAGGGTTGTGACGAATTATTGTTTAAATAACGATGTTTAGGAATAAAATGTATGAACAAAATCATCAAGCAAAATACCATAAACAGAGGTTCTTAAACGAGTTCCCATTTCATATAAGATTTATGAAACGAGTTAAGATTATTTTAATTTTAACGAGCCTTTTGGCTCTAATATGGAATGGGAACGAGTTTAAGATCCTTTTTATCACATAACATTGCAATCAAATGAGTAAAAATTAATTCAGATGAACATAGAACCGCAAGGACGTCAGACACACTTTAGCTCCAAAACGTCATAAATATGTGATGTCGTAACGTCGCGTCTCACACATAACGTTGCGTATAAAAGAGTTCGTGTTTTACCTCTTTACAAAATAGCTGTTTACGCCAACTTTTTAACAAACCAACAACAATGTTTTGTATAACGTGCATTATTTTTATAAGCTGTCGCAAATAATAAGTTTATGACTCAGATCTGGGTGAATTTGTAATTAATAAAATAGTTTCAGTTAATAAACTTGCGTAGTGTTACAGGTTTAACTCAACCAATCAAAATCGTTCCAGGTTGAATTACACGTGTGTCAAACAATAGAATATTCAATGGGTTTTCGACACTGCTAACAAGGGACGTTATGTGATAAATATTAATATAGATGTCAGAAAAGCACGAGAAACTGAAGATGTCGTTGTTACGTTTTTGACGAATTATGTTTACTTTTATTATTTTATTCATATAAGTTCAACATTTTTTGGGGAAAACAAATGACCATACACAATCATCCTATGTATTTAGGCTACCTACCTCTTGTATATTGCATAATATGGAATGACCACATTGAGTTTCATATATTGCTTGAATGTGTCACACCAAACTGTGTATTGTATGCTCTTATACATGTAAACGTATACATATGGTGTTTTATTGTAAACTCAACATACATAAAATAATCTCTTCACATGAAACATTTAATACGAAATACAAATGATAGGTTTCATAGGAAATCAATAGTAAACTATTACTGCCGTGACAAGTGCCTGGTATATTTGTGTAAATAAGGAGCAAGTAAATGTGAGTTTTCCATTTTTGTGCCAAATCCAAATCTATACTTGTACAAACGTACACGCCTTTTCCTCATCGTGACTTTGGATACTCTCATCAGTTACTTTTGCAGTCCTAGACCCTGGTTTAAACTCCCAGAGGACGTTTTTTGCCAATGACCGTTCCAAAGCGCTGTGTTCAACACTACTGGAAAGACACAACCCAAAAACATTGTTGTACAGTTGTTGTACAGTCTCATTGACATATTGAAAGAGATTTCACAGGAATTGTTATGTTTCATTTAGGCTGTCATTTTAAGATTCGTTTTAAAGATATCAGGCAACAGAGTCATACCTAACAACGTAAAGATGCATCTAACACGCTGATCCATTTGATATGTTTATAAAAAACTATTGGTAACCAGTTTGTTCAAATTCAAATTTCAATGGCAATCGTATATTTTATCTGACAACGCTGAAAAACACACACTGGTAAAGGCCAATGAAAATAGTTCATTGTACCCAGCGATCAACTTGCCAGCATATTTTTGGTTCTTGAGATTTTGGGAAAAGTGTGTTATACTTCTATTTAGCGTGTAGAGCAGCTGAGCTTTACATAATAGACAGAGTATGGTCTCATCGAGTTGGTTGATTTAAAAAATCAAGATGGATGTAGCCCATCGATGTGTTTAAATCAGCCAACGAGAAGCAACCATCATCTATTTGTTGAATAACATGTCCATCTCATTTGTCTGCCATACTCATACTCAAACTTCCGAAACTGGTAGCTGTAGTATGGTCGGTGAAATTGCATTGAATGTATGTAGCATTAAATCGTTTAATTCAGGATAAACAGAGGGGCGGCGCTTTACCATACTCTTACTTCCGATAAATGGAATTTAGAATACGGACTAAGTACACCATACTTCAAAACAGATGTCTGTCACAGCTCGTTTGTTAATAAACGTCTCGATGGGCTGGCTACTATGCACATATCGGTGTTTAAATAAACCAATTCTCTGAGACCAGACTCAATCTATGCTAAGAGTACACTAGTTATTCTGACAAAAAATACAAGACCTGGCCCCTAAAGATGCATATTGAAAGTGTAAACTATTTGAAATATTATGCATAACATAATCATTGTACTGGACATTAACGTTGAGTTTCAGTGCATACTCAAGTCCGAGAAGTTTTGTGAATACAGTGCCAGTCCTGGCAATGGCCATTTTCCTCCAAAGTCTGTGATGTGACTCGACTGGGTATCAAACCCCGCGACCCTCCTGCATTCGAGGCGTATGCTCTACACTATGGTCACCATCTCCTTCAAAAAGTAGTAATTAAGTTCCAAATGTTTACCGAAAAAGACTATGTTAGCATTATTTAAGCATGTTTAGTCAATAGGATCAATTAAAGTGTAATGGCATACACATTTGGGGATAGTTATATCATAAGCGTATGGGCAGTGGGGTTTGATGCCGGTGGAATATAACGGCACAAGTATATGTTATTCCAAACCAACACTTCAAACGTGAAGCCAATTGACTAACCATTCGAAGAAGTACACACTTTTGAACCTTACAAACATCTATTTATGGCGTTTAATGGTTTGAGTACCCTGAGTTGTGTACACATGTATGCAAATAACTTTTGTATGTTTGGAACGTTCACTCTTAGAACCCAGTGATTCAATTATGAGACGTTGATGCTTGCATTTGACAAAATTGTAGATGAGAATAAAATGATGCGTTTGTTTGAATATCATTTTTATCGTTTTAAATGTTGTCCATATTTTTTTAGTCCTGATAAAGTCTGTATCTCCGGATTGACAAATAATCTATTTAAAAAGGGTATAATCGAAAGCTATATGTTCACAGTTTATCGAACATTTCCTGTATCGTAAATAAACAGGAGTCACTGTTAATGCACCTGGATGAACAAAACATATTTTTGTATTGGTATTATTATTTCCTTCCTTGACTTATGTGCACATGATGACTTGTTCCTTTTATTTGTCTAATTAATTTGAATAGCAAGTACGTGAGGATACCATCTCCGTATTCAGGCGTTTAGCAACAACCTGGTCGAAAAAGAGATAATTCATTGTCAACCCTAAGCAAGGCCTAACTACCAACAGCGGGTATATATTAATAGTTAAAGATAGTAAACTTTAAAAACAACGAAAACTTTATACAGAGCGGACAGACGAACGGTCGGACAGATGTACTTGGATTTACATCGAGGCGGCTGTTATATTTCTTGAACTTTTCGGATGGTGAATACAGCGTACAGGCACAATATCAGAAACGTACGTCACGGGCTTCTGCAAATCCGGTAGACACACCCTTGTCTCGATTCGGAGAGTAAAGTGATGAAATCCAAACTGTTTTTAATACTGAAGTAGAGCAATGACAGTAGCTTGCTCTCAATTATGTGAATGCAATTGCTTAACTAAAAATACTATTATTCTGAAATCAAATAAGTTTACACAAACAACTCCTTATTCGAAAAGCTGGTACATTTATTCAGCGAAACAGAAGCCGGTGGCTGTAAAGTTAATGGATTTGCAGGTGCCCTTGGCGTACGTTCCCGCCCCCCTTGAGTCTCAAACATTCATAATCACTAGGCCCCGTTTTATGAAACAACTTACGACCATTTTAATCGTAAATCAATTTCTTAATGCTTAATTATAAAATTCACTTTACAGATAAACATTTCTTTTCTTATACAGGTGATATTTCTGAACTACGTGCACACATAACTGTCTACATTGAATGCTTATGTGAAACAAAGTAAACGATTTTAAAACTCGAGGCTTTTCGTAAGATGTTTACTAAAACAGGGCCCTGATGACTATGTAGATAGTTATGGTTAGCTAGTTTTTTACGTAATATATGTCGCTATTTATTGATTATAAGTTGTTATCGTATATATCGTCACGCTAAAGGTGAAATTTAGCGTGTTTTTTTAGCATATATTCTGAAATATATGTATATAATATACAATTTGTTCAAATATTACACTTATTGGTTGTTCCCGTTTTCTCACAGTAGCCAATTTTATCTCATAGCGCACAACGCTTCGAGTTTCGCCCTTTTTGAAGACAGGTAAGTGTCACGTGATCCTGTGACGTCATTGGTACCAAACGATTAGCGGTGTGGCATTGAGTTGTATAGTATTATCTATGTAGATTAAGTTTTATGGTACGTGTTAAACCTGCCGTGTGCTGTAGCTGGGTGTCAAAGTGTGCATAAAAAAGGACAATCTACTAACATCAGTTTCTTTCGTTTTCCTTATCAGGTAATGATAGATTAAGATTTGAAGTGTGGGTGGACCGCTGTCGACGAAAATCGCCCGTCGCGTCAAAAAAATGGGAACCTTCGAAAGACGCGCGAGTTTGTAGTAAACACTTTGAGTTGGATTCGTGGGAAGCCCATCCTTTGGTTTCATTTTCATTGAATTTGGAGGACAGATGGCCATGCAGATTAAAAACAACAGCGTTACCAACAATATTTTCTTACAAAATTGAGAAGGGGCCTAACCCCGCCGTCTCCGAGCAAGTTTTATTCGCCGATTAGACCGGCGTTGAGGAAGAAATTATTAAATGAGGTAAGATAGAAGTTTTTGTTCAGTTATCTTAGCAATTCCTCTGGTATGTGTATGATACATTGTAGAAAGGTATATAGTCTTAGATCTGTACATCGTGATTGTTTAGCTGTTGAATTAGATGCATGCGTCTTACGTGAACGGCGCAATATAATGTAGCCGTCTTTTTCAAAAGATTGCTAAAAAGGTTTAGGCATATAGATGTAAATGATTCGGTGAAATAAACACTGTGTCGTTGTTTCAATATATATTTTGTAGTATTTTTTTTTTTGTTTGTTTTTTGTTTTAAAATTATACACTTTCTTCTGCAATAGTGTAATAGATTTATATAGAGTTATATACCGGTCTCTGGATTTGAAAATAATGACAAATTGTTTCATGGATAGACATTCAAACGGCAGACAATGATCAATGTTACTAGCTATTATATCTAGTTCAGTAATGTTGTATGGCAAAACAACAACAATAACGGCTTTACCTCATGCAGTAAGTAAATAAGTGCTTTACAAGCATATATATATACGCTTATATTCTAATCTAATTTGATCTGTAGGTCTGTTTTTCGATCTCTACATGTACATAATACATAATGTCGTGCTCATAATACATTTGACCTATATTATTTAGATCATAGTATTTCGCTCTTCGTGCGCGATGAACTAGTTTCTCACGCATCATATATCCGTCTTGTGCACTACGCGGCTCGCCGCGGCGGTATTACACCGCTCACGGAATTGCAATATACAGGAAATGTAGGCATATCATAAAACTACGTTTCCCTAAATGGTGCGTGATTTTGTCATATACCGACGTATGTACCCTGATTAGGCTGTACTTCAATAGGGCACCGCAATGGTTGATTAGTCGATGTGTGGTATATTGTTAGTTAGGGGCACGTGGAGAGCGTGTCATACTGCAAATCCGAATCTCATGCATACACCACTATAGAGTGTTTGGAGGCGGCGGGGACTTATGGTATATAGAATACTATAGAAATTAGATGCTGTTTCATTTATTTATTTATTTATCAATTATACTTACTAGACTCTAAATATATTTTTCAATGTCTACTTTTTGGCAAAAATAAAGTCGGTTGATGAATCCGAGGTATTTTCATCCTCAGACACGAATTCTGGCTCAAAATCGTAAGGTTCTACATAGTGCAACCGTCTTATCATGGGCATTTCATCTGACTCCGCATCATACTCGCTTAATTCCGACATTTTCACACACACTATACTGCGTGCTTTCCCTATATACAAATGGTTTCGTTTTGTTCCCAAATGACGTCACATCCGGTTTTACGGGGAAGAGTTTTCCCCTTTGATTTTTTTTCAATTTTTTAGCGAAGCCTGTTCGTCTTTTCGGTTTTTATCCTTAAAAACATATTTTCACTAAACACACATCAATAGCATAGTAAACATCGTATTTATAATGATATTTAATAATTAAAAACATATCAACAACGGATGTGTTGATTTAGGACAATTTCAACTTTACGTTATAATTAGAATGTTATTAGAAACACGTTTTGCACTTTATAAATAGAGAAGATTTCACGAAACCTTCAGCATGACTTTGGCCTACGTTTATGGAGTTATCTCGAGACTGAAGGACACATCGAGGAGTGAACGCGTAAAAAGTGTAACAGTATATAAATAAAGATCAAAATACAATCGTTTTTATCTGAGCATGAACCCGCCCATTTGTGTTTTGTCAGAATTGTCCTTAGTATAAATTATAGGGAGAATTATTTGTGAACTACCAACGACAGACAACCTTCAGACAAACTACGGCAGGGCTTATCATTACGTGGTCCCGTCTTAGTTCCATTAAGCGATGGGGAAGCTTATATTAGCAGAAATTTATAACGGATATTTCGACCATAAAACACGTTTAAGAACATTTTTTTAAAGAAAAATGCGATTGCCTGTTTAAAATTACATATTCAATGATTTTATTTTACAATATGCATAATTTTTAAGCCGAAATTAAGGTTTTATTTCATACCCCAGCCAACCCCGTTTTCTCTTCTTGGAGAAGGAGTTGGATGGGTATTAACGTTAATACTCGGACCACGTAATGTATTTTACGATATAGGAAATGTAAATATCAATGGTTAAAGGCTGTAAAACTGTTCATAAGTGTTGCAATCTAAACTCATTACTATAATTACAATGGCAACTACATGTAAACTATTCTGAATAGCAAAAATAAATAAATATGACCTTATATAGCCTCTCATGAACAAACTCAATAAAACGGACTACTTTCTCTCTTATTTGTTGCTTCCAGCGGATCACCTGTTCAGTATTTAATAAATACTGTTCAGATATCCGTATAAAAATTATATAATATAGTTGTAATTCAGAATAATAATGCAAATAATCAGGTTTTGTCCACGAATGTAACAAATTGAAGGAAATCTAATACGGCTGTATGAATTGGAATACAATAACAACGTATGTGTGGATGTACTTAAATATTTTTAACGACACATTATTAGAAAAAAGAACACCAGACAGTAAACGAGTTAGTCAGTTATGTATTTACTGAAATTAGAAAGTTTCATATGAATTCTTCTGTGTTGATTGTAGAAGTGTTATATATTTGAACATATTAGCCTTTGTATATAATATATTACCGATAAATTTCTATCCGATATCAGCTGCACAAATTAAAACAAAGTGAAATTCGTCTTGACTTTCAGTTGAAGTACACACTTGGCCAACTATTTCATTTCTTTCAATGCTATTACTTGCATCACGACGTGTTTCGATTCTTAAGCTAGTGAACATTTTTGTAAATATGGCTTCGTAGTCTTTTGTACTTAAAATATTCACAATTAGAGTAATATGTCAGTAACAAGAGTAAAATCAAAGATTTAGTGTCAAGTGATACATCACAATCTTCTCTATTTTACAGATAAAACTCTATATCTTCAATATACAATGCAAACATGATCGGGCGTACTATCTCACCTTCCCTCTAACCGACTGTGATAATCTCAAATAATCCGAATAAAAAACACAACATGTATAATGCATGATTCGACAGTGGTATATATAGAACGAATGAATTCTTAGTATTTTGCCGTTTATCACAAATTTGTATAATTTTAAACACATTGTATTTCTATGAAAGAATCAAACTTCTTTTTAAAGAGATACAAAGCAAAATCAAAATACATTTTTACTATGTAACACTTTTTTCAATTTTACCACGAAGTACGAATTTGCAATCAACAATTAATATTCTTTTTGTAAAACTAAATTGCGAAGTGTCATTTTCATTTTGTAAAACTAATTGCGAATTGATCATCTCATACCATTAGATTTTATGAATAGCGCGTTCAAAAGTGTATACAATATTTCACCATAAAACTAACTAGAGTTATTCCCCTGTACTTACTAACCATGTTTTTATCACCTCGCGTGTGCAAGGAAATCATAAAACCTCCTGTCAATTCATCAGGAAAATATCCTGATTTAAATTTTTGAAAGTGTCGTTTATACGCCAGGGTATGAGTAAAAGTTGCAATAAAGTTGTCATGTCAAATAGTACCGACAGCCACTTAATTTTGTTTAAAAAGAGTATGAAAGGGGACATTTGGAACTCACCAAACACGATTAATATAAAAATATTGCAGTCTCGTTTGATTGAGACTGTTCATGAACAGTAGTGAAAGGTGCTTGCTACCGTTCACGCCCTCTAGCCCTGGATTAAGCAGAACTCAATATTTAAAATGTCTATAGCACACAAATTTCAGCCATCCCGAAGATGGCAAGTGTTAGAACTAGAAACATCTTAAAAAAGTATGAAGGAGAAATTTGGAAATCGCCGAACACGATAAATACAAAAGATATTGCAGTCTCGGTTTGATTGAGACAGTTCATGAACGGTAGTGAAAAGTGCTTGCTACCGTTCACGCCTCTAGCCCTGGATTAAGCAGAACTCAATATTTAAAATGGCAAAATGTCAATAGTACAGAAATTGGAACCATCCGAGATGGTATGAATATAACGGTGAACATGGAACCTTCAATGAGGTATTTTCATACGATTCCATGGCAAGCGGCGTATGGTCCCAGTTTCTAACAAAATGCTTTAAGACTCGATTTCTCTCTCAGTAAGCCGTAAATCGAGTTATAATACTGCATTACAAACAATTAATTATTATTACACTTTTAAGTTTTAGTACTTAGTTTCCGAGGTTCATTCTCATTTGCGCGGTTTTATCTTAAACCTATATATCTATCGCAAATTCGGCTAAATCGACTCTTTAATATGTTCTGTTTGTCCTTGCCCATGTTTGTTTTTATTTATGTCTTCTTAATATGGACCCACGAAAGGTTCCCCAAAAAGAATCTTTTTGAAAATTACGTCATGTTCGTTAGATGTCATTCATTGAAATCCATTTAAATTACATTTTTATGTTTTTAATGTGAGATAAAATATTCACACAACTCTCTCTGCCTTTATGTAAAAATAGAGGGTGACCAGTAATATCGATGACTCTACATTCAGTCACTATGCTTTAATTTTCATTTGTGCGGTGACCGACCTCGTGGAACTCCATGATTGCACCTTCTGAAACCCTGAAAGGGGAGGTTGGTGTATAAACTGTTGTCCCTCGAGTTATCTGATCGTCCCCTATGTTTATTTTCTCTGTGGCTGCAAATGTTGTGCTTGTTCAGTACAATTCTGGAAGCATTCTGAGGTTTTTCTAATTATATGTTTTGATGTAGTTTTACATTAACATAAATTATACGTGTATTGTTTCTTAATTTCTCTGGATGTGGACTTTATTTTTAGAGATTTCCTTTTGATAGGATTTACTTATATTTACACTGTCTTGACCATTTGAGCGCTGGATATAGGATAATACAGCGAGGTTGTGTACACATACACATATTTAAGCTAACCTGTAGTCCTTATTGCGTACTAATTGTTCTAAGTCGGTAAACCTGTCATCACCACTCGTTGTGTTGTGTATTGTCCTTTTTATTGTACATTTAATTTGCACTTTTTTGATGCAGTGTGGACCTACGGTGCCATTGCGTTTGGATGCCTTCATTTCTATTGGACCATTTTCTCATTTTATCTTTTGTCATGCCCATATACGGGAATGGAACAAAAAACTACTCTTTTTTTAACTTGAAGTTGTATATACCTCGTAAAGTTATTAAACCGATTATATAATTATATAATTGCGACAGCGTTTAACTATTCTGATATTTTATAAATGTATTCCTCACCACAGTAGTGTCTTACTCCTTGACAGATAAGGAACACTTTTTTACAGTTTAGAAAATGTTTTATTAACAAAAGAGGTTTTCACATATAATATGAGCAGCGAAAAAATAACTTTTCAATGTATGACTTTAAACCAACTTAAATGGCTATTCTATATTTCAAAATTACAACCATATCAAGCCATGATGGTGTGAGACCTTTATATGAACGAGAAGTTGGTATAAACTACATTTATACTGTATTAGAAGCAATGATTTTTTTTCTTCATATATAATACATAATTATATAGAGATTAGTTAACTGCTCCGATCGATTATAAGGAAATCATTCACGAGATGGTAGACGTGTTGTTCTTTTCACGAAGGAGCGTATGCACGACTACCATCTAGTGAAAGATTTTCCTATAATCGAACCAAGCAGTTAAAGGGTCCTCCAAATTGAAAAATAAAGTGATTTTAAATGAAAGCTTATTATAAAAGAATGTCAGTGTCATCGTCCGTTTTCTCAAAAACCGTTGATAAATGCAAGTTTTACAGGTATGAAGTTTACCTGTACACAAAAAAAACTGGTGCGCGATCGATCTTCGGAAAATGACGTCATAAGGGACGACCAATCACATCTTCCGTACAAACTACCTAATTTACATAATCAATTATGGCGCGTATCTATGTGTAAACAAACCGTTACTCTTGTTGGATGTCGTTTTTCTCATATAGCCTAAGTGTTTTAAACCCTGGAATAGTATTGATGTGTTCGTGTCTTCATCATTTTTTTTTGTTATACAATGTTTTATTTCATCATCCATTTTATACATTATACATGCACATATGGTATATAATAAATACTATTTAAACTACAGTTTATATTTATGATGAAATAATTTTCTTGTTTACAGACGAAGGTTATTAAAAAGAGAGTTACCTCCGAGTTATTGAAAGTATAGAAGAGTATATTTTAGTATGCAGTTGGTAATAGAATTATGTAAGGTTTGAAAGAAGAATATGGAGACTAAAAAGAAGAGAAGAGAATTCGGACAGAAAAGAAAGTTGCTTTGCTTTCCCTTTTGTTGTTTTTGGTATTGTATTATATCGTACTTTAATTAATACCAGTTTATTATTGGAAGTTTCGCCATTTAATATCATGGCTGTCTAATTTGTCGTGGTTCATCGCTATTTGCTTTTCTATTTCTATTTGTCTTAATAAATATTTCTTGAATTTGTTTGATTCGGGCAAGGATTTTAAACATTTGTTAATGAATATAAAATATTTCGCACTTAAAATAATGAAATTCTTCATATCTATAGCATGTTCTTGTCTTTGAATTCCGAAACAGACGGTTCTTAGATTGAAATCGATGTTTACGTTTAACGTATTTAACAATATGTGCAGCTCATTCCAAAATTGTTGAATATGCATACATTCCCAGAAAAGATGATTTAAGCTTTCTATGTTCATATTGCACCATTCGCATAGACTTGAGTGAACGATTTTGTATCTGAATAGCGATTTATTTGTGGGTATTATTCTCATTAAATATTTATATTGAAAGTTCCTTAATTTTATATTTATTGTCGATTTTATTGGTGTGATATAGACGTCTTTCCATTCTATATCTGTAAACATGTTTTCCCATTTTTTTTGTGGTTTTATTTCCATGTCAATTTCTGTATCTTTTTGTATCTGGACATTGTATAAGAATTTATTTGATTGTTTAGTATTAAGAAATTTATTTAGGAAACTTTTATTTCTTTCTGCATTAATATCTTCATGTTTTATCTTTTCTTTCCATTCTTTAGGTATACTTGCTATTATCGAGGAGTATTTTAAAAAGTCTTTGTTTGGTATTTGATATAATTCGCTTATTTCCTGAAATGTATAAAACTCTTTTTTTCTATAGTCAAAAATTTGTTCTAATAGTTTAATTCCTCTTTCTAACCAATCATTGTAGAAAATAGTATGCCCACCTGCTTTGATATTAAAATTATTCCATATTATTTCTTGACTAACATTTTCGTTACATTTATTTTCTTTTATTTCATTCCATGCTAATATAATATCTCTATAAAAGTTGTCTTTTGGAAATAATTTAAGAATACATGCTTTATTTAAATTGCAATCTAATAAGAGCTGTCCTCCGACTTTGTTTAATTCTTTGGTGTAAAATATTTTCCATTTGCCGTTATTTTTATTATCTAGTATTCGTTTTATCCAGTTTGCTTTTAATGCATTATGAAATTTAGTTATGTCAATCATTTTTATTCCTCCATTTTCATAATCCTGAATAATTGTTTTCCTTTTTATTTTATCTGGTTTATTATCCCATAAAAATGAGAACATTACATCGTTAATTTGTTTGATCTTTTCTTTTGGAGGGTTAGGCAGAACCGTTAGAGGATATATAATTTTTGGGAATGCATAACATTTTATGACAGTAATTTTTCCTAGTAGCGTAAGTTTTCTGTGCTGCCAGCTTTCAAACAATTTTTGAATTCTTCTACCTTCGGATCTAAATTTAAGGCTATTATATTGTTTCTATTTGTATGAAAATACATTCCTAGTGCTTTTGCCTGATCAGAACACCAATGAAATTTATTTTTTGGACAATATTTAAAATCCGAGTTTTTCAGTGAGCCTGCCCTTAACGCTGTACATTTGGAGTCATTTAATTTGAGTCCTGATATATTTGTAAAATTATTTATAACATCCATTAAGGTTTCAAAAGATTTCCTTGTTCCATCTGTGAGAAACGATGCATCATCTGCGAATAAAGTTTGTTTAATTTCTTGATCATTTATAACTATTCCTTTAATATTTTTGTTATCTGTTATTTCATAAGATAGAAGCTCAATACAAATAATGAATAAATATGGGGACAAGGGGCATCCTTGGCGAACACCGCGTTCTACTGGGAAAAAGTCAGAAATAAATCCGTTATTAATAATACAACTTTTAGCATCTGTATAAAACATTTTTACCCAATTTATCAGAGAGTCACCAAAATTAAAATGTTTCAAGCATTTAAGAATAAACTCTTGGTTCAAACTGTCGAACGCTTTTTCGAAATCTGAGAAAAATAACAATGCCGATTTATTGTAGTCTTCAACATGGTCTAATACTTCAAATAATAACCTTATATTCTCACCTATGTATCTACCTTTTATAAAACCAGTTTGTGAACTGTCTATTAATGATGGTAAAACCATTTTTATTCTGTTTGCTATGGATTTTGTAGCTATCTTATAATCGACATTTAAGAGACTGATTGGACGCCAATTTTCTATATAAGCCGTATCTTTCCCTGGTTTAGGTAGAAGAGTTATAATGCTTTGTTTTTGTAATTCTGTCATGTTATTAATTTGCAGAGAGTAATTAAGTGATTTTAAGAGATATAATTTGATGTCGTTCCAAAATATTTTATAAAACTCGGTTGTGATGCCATCCGATCCTGGACTTTTATTATTGCTCATTTGTTTAAGAGCTATAGCACTTTCATATTCAGTTAGTAGCCCATTACATTTAATCTTATCTGTTTCATTCAGAGTGTTCATTGATTTATTATAAAAGTCGTACTTAGAGGATGTTGTTTCTCTTTTTTTGTAAAGATTACAATAGAAATCGGTTTGTGCGCCTCGTATTTCCTTTTGATTCATAATTAGTTTATTATTTACGATTAATTTTGATACTGATTTTCTCTCTGCCTTCTTTTTTTCTAAATTTGAAAAGTATTTTGTATTTTTTTCACTTTGTTCTATAATTTGTGCTTTTGAACGTATTATTATTCCTTTTACTTTTGTATCTATCAGTTCATTCATTTCTTTTTTTTTATTCTCTAATTCGATTTTTGTATTTTCTATATCATTATCATTTAGTACTATTTGAAGTTTATGTTCTATGTTCTGTATATCTAATATCAATTTACTCTCTTTTTCGCGATCCAATCTTTTTTTTGTTGTAGCATATTTTATTGTTTCGTTTCTAATTGTGCCTTTAAGTATTTCCCATAAAGTGTTCGGGTTTGAATCTTTGTTTATTTCTGCAATTTGTTGAATATTATTTCTTATGACACTTTGGTATTCAGTTTTTAATAAAAGACTGTTATTTATTTTAAAGTATCCAGGTCCTTTAATTATTTTTACAAAGTCAAAGCTTATGATAGTAATGGAGTGATCCGATTTATAACCGGGTTTTATAACACTTTTATTTGAATAATTTACCAGATTATCAGATATTAAAAAGAAGTCTAACCTACTAAATATTGGTGGTTTAGTATTTGAATGCCATTTATATTGAAGTTTTTTTGGGTTAAAAAGTCTCCAAATATCTACAAGATTGTTTGTATTTACAATTGAGTTAATTTTTTCCCTACATTTTTTATGCGTGTCTTGTCTGCCATTTTTTTTATCCAGTGTTATGTCTAAAACTGTATTAAAATCGCCGCCAAGTATAAAGGAATTTTCGTCATTTTGTAAAATAAAGGTTTCTAATTTTTCAAAGAAAGATGCTTCGTCTACGTTCGGGCCGTATATGTTTATTAATGTTAATTCTTTGTCGTCAACACTTATTTCCAAAGCTTGAATTCTACCACTAACTACGTCCGTATATTTTATAAGGTTGAATCGAAATGTTGGATTTATTAATATACAGATGCCTTCTTTATTTGTATTATTACCACTAAAATATGCTTCCCCTCCCCATTCCTTCTTCCAAATACCTTCATCTTCCTTAGTTAAATGTGTCTCTTGTAAAAAACTGATCGCATATGATTGTGATTTAAGCCAACTGAACATTTGATCTCGCTTGCTTTTACTTCCCAGCCCTCTCACATTAAACGAACATATAGTTGTATCCATTACTATATTTGTATATGTTTTCGAACTTAAAGGGAAAGCAAAGGGTAGAGTACATGGAGGATGAAAGTGGAAACGTTATTAAACACATTTCGATGTTACATACAAATAATAAGCAAGAAAAGTCGCCGCCCTATCGACGTAAATTATTCCTGTTCCGTTAAAAGGCCTCTATTATGTACAATTATTAATATAGATATATATACACTCGCACAACAAACAGTTGGTATGATTTTTTTTTTCCACTCAGCATAACTTTAACGTCAATAGAGATCGTAATTTTATACATCTATATATTTACCACACTCCATTAAAGAAGTGTGATGTTTTTTTTCTCTCACACAGCATAGGCACCCTTTAGAACTATTATAAACATTAAATAACAATTAGTAATCTGTTGCGAAGGTATTCATACACACCACAAAAACAACAACGTAGTGTGTCTTCTTTCTCCCACAGCATATAAAACACAAATACACAAAAAGACAAAACAACGGACACGTGAACAATATGCATACTACTTAACTATAACGGAAGTACTCCTGAATATACTCTATGTATATATTTTATAGAAACATCTTGTTAACCACAGTCATATACATTAAACAATGATTCTACTATTACGAATGTACTCGTGGGTGTATTCTATGTACATATCGTTACAGAAGAACATTACATACTTTTATCTTTACCACGTATTTAACTTTACAACAATATTCATGAAGACCAAAAAAGTGAAAAAAACATGAAAAAACATATAGCCAGCACCATCATTTATTAATATTAAAAAAAAATAATCTGATTTATGACATTTAACTTGTCCCTTACTTTGAAAAACATGATATATCGATCGTTTCACATGCGCTCACCATATGGCCGTATTTGTGCACCACATATTGGCCAGCACTGTATATCAAAATGACAATGGAAGATAATATCACTGACAGGTAGCAAGCGTTTTTTTTTTTAATACCGCTGTCCATGGTGTTACATTGTTCATTGTATATATAATGAATCACTATGCGCTTATATAATGTACATTGGACATTTTGAGTATACATGTATTAAAGTGACCCATACTGTTGGGCTCGTTATACTCTAGAATTTCCCTTTATTTTCGGATGTAATGATGACAGGCGCACTTACGGTAAAATGTCCGGTATCAATTCACTATTAGTCTAACAACTGAACAATTTCGTTCACGCCTTTCGGCTTGTGAAACCTTTGTTCAAAATTGAGCTTTTCTAACGGGATATATTAATTTTATTCTCTACAATTTATCGTAATCGACACTCTAAATGTTCTATAAACCTACCTACCCTTGACTAGCCGTACAATGAAACAAAACTAGAATAAATGATAATGTTAATATTACTATTGTATATGTTAAAGCTTGAACTAGAACCAATCCGATATTCTTATATTATTTAGCAATAGACTATTACACTATTCCCTTAAGATCTACCTTTTTCTCGAAAAAAGAAAGTTGAAAAAGGAAGGTCTAGGGAACGATTTTCACTTTAAATGGACTCTTGGCAAAACTAGATTGTTTTTACTAAAATTCGCAGATCGAGATGTTAATTTTATTTATCGAATATTATTCAGAATTGCCTTGTGTCCCTTTAAAGAGTATGTTATATAGTTTATACGGATCATTCTTATATTAGTTAGCAATATACTATTACACTATTCCCTTTAGATCGACCTTTTTCTCGAAAAAAGCAAGTTGAAAAAGGAAGGTCTAGGGAATGATTTTCACTTTAAATACTAGATTGTTTTTACTAAAAATCGCGGCGTCTCGATTAACATATCGAGATGTTGATTTATTTATCTATTATGATTCAGGATTTCCTTGTGTCCCTTTAAAGAGTATGTTACATATAAAGTTTATACAGATCATTCTTATATTAGTTAGCAATAGACATTTTTATATTAGTTAGCAATATACTATTACACTATTCCCTTTATATCGACCTTTTTCTCGAAAAAAGAAAGTTGAAAAGGAAGGTCTAGGGAACGATTTTCACTTTAGATGTACTCTTGGCAAAACTAGATTATATTTACTAAAACTCACGGCGTCTCGATTAACCCGATCGAGATGTAGTTTTATTTATCGACTATGTTTCAGGATTGTCTTGTGTCCCTTTAAATATATAGTTTATACAGACTTCATATCGTGTCTTCATCATGGTGAAAAGGTGCTCATTAAGCTTTTGTAGAAAAAGTAAACAGGAAGGACCATTTTACTGAGAAAGATTTTGATGACTCTTCAGTAGGAACGCCACGGACCTATAACATATCAGTTCTGTTCGCATTTTAACTCCGCGAACATGGACTATTTCTTTGTATTTTACGGACTATTTTACGAATTTTCAACTAAAACAGACGCCATTTTTTTACACCCTAAATTAGGCGCGCTACGTCGGCGAGCACTACGGGTACCTATGGAGTCTAACAACACGCGTACAGTGTTTCATACCGTATATTATGTAAACACTAATACCTTACCGGACGAAATAACGTCCCATTATGTGTCAACACGATGCAGTGTTGGTGACTGACAGGTCACCGTGACATAACTTGACACGTGAAATTGACATGTTGTTGCAAGTTGGATTTGGGATTATTGTCTGCTGCTGGAGGTCCATGATCAAGGTATTTGTTTTGTCATTAAAATGTGTTTGTTAATAAACAGTACACCCCCTTTTAGATCGTGCATATTTAGACATTGGCCAAATACAGTGCCTAAAAAAGTAGTGTATACTGTATAATAGAAAGTTCATAATCACTATAAGTGATTTCGTGTACTCCGATCTTTCCAGTAACAGGATGTACTGTAAACTGTAGAGCGTTTCGTGGAATAAAACGATTGCTAGTAGAAATGCTATCAATGTCCCCCGCACCCCACCCCCACCCAAGTACGGTAGATGGGGGTGTGGGGGTAGATGGAGCTTGCATACCGAAAACAAGGAGGGGGTAAAACAAACTAGAAACCCCCTCCAACCCCACCCCTCAGATGCATGAATTTAAATAGTTAGCGTTGTCTCTATATCGTTATGTTATCCCCATTGTCTCGCACATTCGTGAATACATAACCCGATACAACTACCATTGAAACAATGTAATTTGACTGAAATCGGTCAGATTCATATTTATGTACAGTAAAGTTTTGAGGCAAGGAAGTGATTTTGAATTTACATTTATTTACATTTACTACATACTTTCTGTTGCGAAAAAAAACAACGCAATTTCGAGAAAGTACATTTCACTTAAAAGCCTTTAAGACGGTGGAGCTACTACGCTTGCCTCCAGTGTGTCTCAAAAGAAATGACTATTCCATGGGCTGGAAATATGCTGTGAAAGTGGAACAATGTTTTAATGGATCTCCAGTTGGGCTACATTATATTTTACATGTATAATGAATGATGAGAGATGTTTTTATTACATTAACCGTGTTATTGAGCACAAGTAGTATTCATGCTTTATTCAATTTAGTTCTTCTTTTTTCTTTTTTTTTTTTTAAATATGTTACATTATGTATAACAAAGGATAAACTATGTCTGTTTGATCATTGACATTGGATTGATGTTGTTTTCAGAGAGGCCTCAAATGTGAATCGTGCCCTTGAGCAGCTCTAAGTGAATTGTACTGACGACTTCAGACTGTCAAGCCGTATTAAATGCCATTGGATCATATGGAGGTAAGAGCCTTTTTAAAAATTGTTTGCACTTGTGTAGTTCTTTAAATGGAGCTTGTGTTATGCTTGCACGGTGCTGTTCAAAGTTAGAGTAAAAAATAAATCAGTGATAGTGCAGCGTGATTGTCATATGACTACATGTACTGGATACATGCGAAAACAAGTTGTGTTAAAGGGACACTAGGCAGTCTTTATTTGTTTAAAACTTCTGGAGTTCGGTTAATTTTTCTGCATAGTTTGCATTTGTGCATCATTAATATTATTTATTAGAATAGTTCAGAAGAAATTGTTTTACACATTACTTACTGTTGATAATAGTGCACCTATAATATAGTTAAGTATTTGATAGAATAACGAAGACAAAATGAAACACTTGTATTTAACTTTTAATGCAAGCAGGTTTAAATTTAAAATGTTACCAGGTTAACAAATGGAGATGCTAATGTTAAAGCTTGATAAATACTTCAAGATTGCCCTTTAACATCATCTAATTGGTCTATGTGATGGGTCCCCAATTTATTAAAGGGACACAGAGCAAATTTTCAATCTTGTGTCTGTTTTACACATTTTCACATCAGAACAGACCACACATCTACAAAAGTGTCTTCTCAACTGCCCTATTTAATCATGTTTTATTTCTAAAACTAGCGGCATCACCAGGTTTTGAGAGAGAAAATAAATAGTTGTATATTAATGTTTTCTTCCCATGTAAATTACCTTACTAAGTCATTAAAGTAAAATATCCTATGAACAAAACGTGTAAAATTTAACAATTTTAGATTTTTGGCAACACTTGTATTTTATTCCCCTTCTAGTAAAAAATGGCTTATAGAGCATTGCACCCTCTGTCAGATTTTACTTTCCATATAATAGATTCTTGCTGTACTGTTGGGTGAAACATACATTAAAATGGTTCTATAATCATGTCAGTTCAATCATATACTCGTATGATACACAATATAATATGTATTGACCCTTTACTTGGTGTGCCATTTACTCAGTTTTGGTCAAGGGACGTTTATAGCATATCGGCTTTGAATCCAGTGAACACGGATTCAATTCTTACTTGCGCCAATGGGTTACTTCGATGTGTCCTGCTAGCCTCGTTCGTCTGATGGGAACGTAAACCGGGTGGTCCTGTGTATCGGAGTCTGTCCTCCAAGCACGTTAAAGAACCATAGGTATCTAATCGGTAGTAAGCGTAGGGCAGGGTTCCTGGATGCCTATGTATCTTTCCTCCTCTCTTTGGGGCGGCTCGAAATAACCTAAACAACGTGTTGATGAGGCGTTAAACAATAATTAAATTTTAAACTGTCCCATTCCCCTAAACATGCCCTAGCTCCCCTCGCAACACCTGATTCAAATTGAATACTCTGCTCGACTTATATTAACTTTTTATTCTATGTCTTTCTTTTCTTTCAGTCTGCACGTCATGTGGAAGAAGACTCCATGTACACCACTGGCCAGAGTCAATGCTGAAGTTTATGTTCGCTCAATTATTTGCTTAATAAAGTATACATATGAACTAAAATATTGTCTTTATATGTATGTCTTCCACCACAATGTGGTAGGTGAGACAGATTATATTTGGCCTTTCCGTTCGTCCGTCACAAATCTTGTCTGCGCTACTTGTTGGATTTTGACGAAACTTTGTACAAACTCTTTATTACTTTCTCTGAAGCTAATTTCAAAAAACTTCATATTTTGAATGCCTTTGGTGAAATGATAATCCCTGTTTATTTTGAAGTCAGTAGTTGAAAGGTCCGTTACCATGACCGGAAAATGAAAAGTATTGCCCACACAGTTTTTCCTCTTACCTAAAGCAAATTTCATGAAACTTCATTGGTGGACAGTGGAAAGAGGATGATCGTTTGATTTTTAGGTAAAAGGTCAAGTTCCCTGCAGACATCCACTATCCAAGGATAAGCATATGTTACAACACACATGTTATAATATTAATGGTATAATATATGAATATTTTCTTGCACGATGTTGAATCCGGTAAAACAAGTGGTTTTGTTCACCGATACTGTCGCCTGTGAACCAAACCACTTGTTGTTAAATTACAGGATTCAACAGTGTGTAAGACATATTCCGATCATCCAATTTTTTTTTAAATCATAAATTAAAAAAATAGATATTTTAAAACAAACAAAACATGCTATTTGATGAAAACAGACGTATTCAAATTTTCAAAGTAGCAATATTCGCAGAATATAGTAGATTTCAACTGCTGAAAACAAACATGTGTTTTTTTTCCAGGAAATAATAATTCTATGAATATAGTATATATGTTCAGGGAAATGTTTAATATGTCTGTTTTCAAATACTACAGACCGTAACGCACCGCACATGTATATTCAGTATTTACTTTCAATATAGTAGTGAGTATGACTGCGTTCTGGGACCATATAAATATAAAAGAATAATATATATAAATATATATATATAACTATATATGCCCTATAAATATAAACGACCCGCACTTTTTGGATTCACGCGTACAGTGTTTCACAACACCACAAATCTGGCAAGTGCTCTATTGACACAATGTCATGTCCACGTTTATGTTATGAAATCTTCGAGTCTACACATAATCATGTTTGTTACTGACAGTAGCATGTATGTTACTCGTCAGTCATTTATTTACTTGGTTAAAGGGACACATGCCAATCTTGCTTTCTTTAAAACTCGAGTCGCCCCCTCAGTTTTAAAAGAACAGTTAATAGAATATACTTCTTTCTGCCTGTTAAACTTATATTAGTTGATCGCTTTTTCTGATTTCGAAAATTAACTCTGCAACGTATATGTTGCCGCCATCATGATTTCATTTTCCGATATACCGTTGCAACATTGTTTGTTAAAATAAATTGGCCACTCTGACATAAACCCAAAGCATGTACAGATAAAAAAGTTAGTGTAAAATACATGAATACATACATTTTAAATATATGTGTTTACATAACGAAATTATTTAATTGTTTCTGTAGCCGGTCGTCTTTCCTTAATGAATATGAATGTTGCCGTCTTTGGGTCGGACGGTCCTGTTACTTAATTAGTACTTGTCTCCGTTTATTGAAATTCTACATATATACAGAGGAGAGATGTATCTATATGATTTTATTATTATACTCGCTTCTAAAATGACGAAATAAATCGATTTGAATAAAAGGCGCATTCTCAGCAATACACAACGTAATGTGTGTACGGGTTGGAGGGGGGAAGCCCACGGGGTTGGAGGGATACTACCGTAATGTTGCTCTCATAAATACTGTGAACATACTACATCAATAATATAACAACTACTGAACAATGCTGAAATCGATTTATCTTTATAACAATTGTATTCCGTGCGAACATCGATTTGGAACGTCGATTCGGCGTATTTAAACGATTACGGTGTACTTCGTTAATTTTCGGGGGAAGAAAGTACTTGCCTCCGAATTTTTTTATATTTTACATATCTACAGAGGACTGATGTATTTACGCGTACATGCTTTTGTTTTTTTCTCTTGCTTCTAAAATGATGAAATAAATCGAATTTGATTAAAACTGCGCATTCGCAGCTATATACAACTTAATCAATACGGTATGGAGGGTGGTGGGGGTGGAATGAGGGGCGGGGTTGCAGGGATACTACCGTAATGGTGTCCTTGAGAAAAACGGTGAACATTCTACTCTAATAATTTATTAAATACAGAACAATTTTGAAATCAATATATCTCTTAAAAAGGATTTCACAATTTCATGGTTTTATATCCCGCGTGTACATTAACTTCGAAAGGCGATTGTTCATATTTAAGCGAACACGGTGTACTTTGTTAATTTTGGGGGAAAAAAAGTACTTTTTTCTGATTGACTT
Organism: Cyrtodaria siliqua; assembly: GCA_037043455.1. NCBI lineage: Eukaryota > Metazoa > Mollusca > Bivalvia > Adapedonta > Hiatellidae > Cyrtodaria > Cyrtodaria siliqua. Next base: position 293,138 of record JAWPHD010000538.1, on the reverse strand, counting down.
TAAATTTTGGGTTTTAATAATAGACATGTCCATGAACACTTTCAAGAAAAAAAATTCATTCTCGTTGTTAAAACTTTTTTTTTTTGCATTTTTTTCGGATTCAGAAAATTAGCACTGCAACATATATTTCCACTATCCTCATTTCCTTTCCCGATGTACCGTTACAATTTGGTTTGTTAAAACCTATTCTGAGCACTCCGGCATAAACCAAAAGGATGTATAGATCAGAAATTTAATCTGGAATGCATGGATACATACATTTGAAATATATGTATTGAAATAATGGAATTATTTCATTTCTTGTGTACCCGGTCGCGTCTGTAAATGTATATGCATTATGCCGTCTTTGCGTCCGTGGGTCATGTTAGTTAATTTTGGGGAAAAAAAAGTACTTGTCTCCGATTTCATTAAAAATTTGCATATGGACAGAGGAAAGATTTATCTACGCGTACATGCATTTGTTTTTATTCTCGCTTCTAAAATGACAAAATAAATCGATTTTGATTTAAAAGCGCATTTTTAGCAATTTAAACCTTAAAACAACCTAAATTCATCCCTTTGAAAAATACCTTTAACTATTAATGGGAATTACACGAAGTGAAGAAATCTGACCAGTGACAATTTTCCCGATAATGTCATTTTGTTATCGATTTTATCACGTGACCTTGTTTGATAAATATTCATATTTGATAAATATTCATACGCCATAGGGCTGGCGTTCCTACTGCTTATGAAACGAAAAAGAGATTACATTTACTCAATCAGTTCAGACGGGATAACATAATTTTATTTTGTGGTGTCCGGAAATATAACTTTCCAAAATTAATTCATATTTGCCAATGTCCGAATATTTTGAGAGGGAACGGTAAATTAACATTCTACGGTAAGTATTTTCAGGGAGTATTTTTAACTGTGATGTTCGGGGCAATCTCACCTTCGTTGTTTACGGTAATTACGAAAATCCATCCATTAATGATCACTTATTGGTAATTATGCGGCTATTCTATAAACTGTCTAAAATTACGGTACTCAACTTGGGCAAACTGTAAAACCTGTGAAATCAGTACACCGAGACACACTTTACACGCGGGTAGAGTGGGTTTATTCCTTTGAATTTTGCGGTGAGTGAGCAGTACACTGTTTGATCTGTGGAACTGTCACGTTCTAGTCACAAGTGTAGTTATATGCTGGCTAATGCGGACTGTGTAATAGTATACTGGGCTATATGCGATTCAATCCAAAACAGTGAACTATTAAAAAATGTGTAAACAATGAACTAATGAACAATTATGACATCTAGTTTATCATATTAAATTATTATATTTTGTTTGAAATGTAGCAATGAACTTTATTGAATAATGAGACAATGCAATTTTAAAACATGTTGGTTATTTTATAACAAAATAAAAACATACAAGGTATTGCAGAAAATAAATTAAAATTATAAAATAGTCGTGTTCTTTATTCATTTAATTGCACCATCATGTTATTACTCAAATCGAAGCTAAAAAACAAAGCATGCCATGCTTATAGTATGAAATAAAAAATAGTTCATTTGTCTGGACAAACAGACAACAAATCGCACAGCACTTTACCTGTGTGAGCGAGACCGTATTTTTTTGTTGGTAATGCCAGATAATGGAATGGCCCACTAGCTACGACAGCGACAACACAAAACAACCCGTAACACCTACATTGGAACTGTCACGTTCTAGTCACAAGTGTAGTTATATGCTGGCTAATGCGGACTGTGTAATAGTATACTGGGCTATATGCGATTCAATCCAAAACAGTGAACTATTAAAAAATGTGTAAACAATGAACTAATGAACAATTATGACATCTAGTTTATTATATTAAATTATTATATTTTGTTTGAAATGTAGCAATGAACTTTATTGAATAATGAGACAATGCAATTTTAAAACATGTTGGTTATTTTATAACAAAATAAAAACATACAAGGTATTGCAGAAAATAAAGTAAAATTATAAAATAGTCGTGTTCTTTATTCATTTAATTGCACCATCATGTTATTACTCAAATCGAAGCTAAAAAACAAAGCATGCCATGCTTATAGTATGAAATAAAAAATAGTTCATTTGTCTGTACAAACAGACAACAAATCGCACAGCACTTTACCTGTGTGAGCGAGACCGTATTTTTTTGTTGGTAATGCCAGATAATGGAATGGCCCACTAGCTACGACAGCGACAACACAAAACAACCCGTAACACCTACAATGGAATGGTTTTACCTGGTTTAGACAATTGTTTCAACACGCGCCTGACCGATTACACAAAATTATAGCATGGGTCAGTAATAATTAATTGTTTCAAAATGGCTCGTTAATAACAGTAAAAAATCACGATCAAAAACTTTTTATTTAATTGCATCAAACAAGTTACAATTAAATTCATTGAAGTATATTATGCTGCCTCTGTTGGTAATTATCGGGATGCAGTCAGCAATTAGAAGTCGTTGATCGTAATTTTAACCTGTCATTTTCGGCGAATAATTCATCTTTTCCCGATGTCCGAATTTATAAAAGCATCAAAATTATTGAAATAAGATTGATTTCTTAATATGTCCGAGCACTAGTTTTATTATTTTCTTCAATTAATTAGGTGTCCGGAATTAATGAGTGTCCGGACTCATTGAGTAAATACAGTAGGTATCAAAACTTAAAACCAATGCTGAAACCTGACGCAATTCACCGATTCTCCGATTTGCAGACCCACAGACGGAGACACAGTCACAGGATGAAGACATTGAAAAATCTAATATCATGAGTTTATTTGTATTATTCGTTTATTGTTTTCATTTATACTTCATACGCACAGAATCAAAGTGGATGGGGTACGCAAAATGTTGATTGTCCACTTCGCTCGCATTGTTTACTTGGTTTGTGTCCGCCATTTTGGTTTCTAACGAACCATAGGTAATGCGTGACGTCAACGGGGTTTTTCCATTCGGCTGTTTCCGTGAAACCTCAGTTACGTTTCCGTGACAGGTGTGATGTGCCGTATGGATTCGTGATTTAACGATGAACGAATAGGTTTACGATTTTGACCGAAGTATTTTTAGAAACTGCTAATCATTATCTTTGTAATACAAAGGAAAGTTATTTCAATTTGGAGGACCCTTTAAATAATCCATTTATTACATTTTAAATAAGTTTATGTATACTTTCAACCTACATAATTTGCTTTATTGAACGTTATCGGCGGATAACGTCGACGTGAGCAACACTTTATTGACGTCATAACTCAGCGTCACAGTTAGTTATTTTTGTGCTCGGAGTTAGTTATTAATATTTAACGATTATAAATATTCTTTCACTGAGAAATCCCAATCTTTCAGCCATAGAAATGTAATAAATGCATATACACATGCGTGCAGGTATCAACAATATTGTAACTATTTTAATTCTTCAGAATTTATTCAATCTTTAACTTTGTCTGAAAGTGTGTGTGATTACACATTTGATTATATATGGTGTTAATAAAAATCCACTATGTTCATGTATATAGCATTTTATATTGTGGACCGATGGCCTTTGTCACTCAATAAGTTATGCGTCATCGTCATTGTCATTTGTCGTACTTTCATCCTTTAATAATGAAATAGAAACGATGGATTAATGAACACATCCCATATTCTTTAATTATATAAACTAGAAATGTATTTGTAAAACAATATGAAAATGAATAATATTGCACATTGCTGAAAGAGGCCAAATATTAAGCGCAAAGGCTATTATAGTCGTCCTTAGCGAGTTAAGTGTTAAAGTAATTGGACACAGTTAAAGGGAGAGTACTTTGAGTTGTATCGATAAGGTCGGAATGATGGGGTCAGTATCGTTATAATTATATAATCCGTTTAATACATGTGTATGCGTTTCCCTTACACACGGTAAGATTATCTCATAGGACAAATCTTATAACTTAAGCCCGGTACACACGGTAAGATTATCTCATAGGACAAATATTATAAGACAAATCTGATACAATCTATCATATGAGATTGCCTGTACACACCGTGATATTAATTTTATGGGATTTTCTGGTGACCTTCAAATAAATGCATACTGGATCTTTCCAGAATGTAAACGAATGAAAGCGCCTTGTCATACATCTTTATTGTGATAGTCTTTGTGCGTGACTGTCCACAAAACTTCCTCTTCCTCATAATATCCCAGCAATTCATCAATTTTATCATTCGTCCAGTTTCCTGCCATGTTGCTATGTATGAACTAAAATACCCGCGTGTACAATTATACAATGCATGTAGCCCCTATGCTGCGAAATTTATGTCAAATCTGGAACGCAGTACACCTTGGCCACAGTGTCACCATGTGTGGTTGGATGGCGGTGCTTTTGATCTTGTCTTATGGAAATAGAGCATGTTCTATTTCTGGAAGACATCTTTCAGGTCATAAATTGTGTCTTAAGCCCCTGTACACACGATGTAATTTGTCTCACAAGACATATCTTATAAGATAAATCTTACCGTGTGTACCGGGCTTTAAAGACACATTTCCCAACGCTACTTGGTCATTGAAAAAGCACGGGAAGCTTGAATATTTACAGCCAGCACGCTTCATGGCTGATCAACTCAGGTATATAAGTTGAGGCCCGCACTTAGTTTTTTATTTGTATAGCATTGCTATTTTGAGGGTAAAAATAGCTTAACAACACTTTGTAATTTACTTTAATGAAGAAATATATGTTCATAATTCAGCTTTTGAATACAAAACCTATCTGGTATTTCTTAATTGTTTTAGACCAAAAATCAGAGCACCAACACAATAAATATACAACATTCTTTAATGTCTTATTATGTGTACTGGTCACAAATGCTTTATTGGGTGGGCCTCATAATCTGAAGAAAAATGAAATATCACATTTTGCTCATGAAATTGTTTGGCTAACAGTGATTTACAGTTACCTATAGAAATTCTCTCCTCCCCCCACCCCCCCCCCCCCCCACCCCACCCACCCAATACAATAGGCTCGAAATGTGTCTTTAAAAGTATAATGATGTTGCCAAAATATTACTATTATAGCATATATGCCATGTAGAAACAGTCTGGACATACCCCTACCCCCCACCCCCCCCCCCCCCACCCCCAGTAGTCTGGACTTTTATGAAGTATACCAGTGAAGTAAAGTATAAAGTGAAAATAGGAATCGTTACTATTACAACACCAGTAAGAAGCAATAACATATTCTAAACGTTCCGCGTGCATATTGTATACATGTAATATTATATTAAACAAATATTGATTTCAACAAGGAATTTTAGATAATCGTTCTTTTTTAACATTCGTTATACATGGTTTAATTATCATTTATTGTATAGGGTCATTCTCACTTATATTTATTTGTGGACCTGTTATTCTCTACTTTTTTAGAGGTATAACCCTTAATATTCGTATAATAACCTTACTATTGATATCGTATATATATATACAAAACATAGACAGAAAATTAACTCAATAAATAATTCTTATAAATCATTATGGGGAGGAAAATAAATGGTTGTATTCGTTTATGTACAGCATAAATGAATAGTATGACTACATAGTAACAATATATGTCAGTGCAAACACAAAGTAAGTGTCATTCTTCAGCATTAGTTGACGCAATATTTCACATTTGTATGTACACATGTAGCACGGAAGATATGCCACAAAGCATGTGCAAGTAAGAAGTATGCACACAGTCATTCTTCATCCTCAGTTGATGCACAAGATGACGATGCATACCACGGTGAATGCAGTAATAATGATAATGTGGAGACCCAGCACCACTTTCTTCAAGGTACTTCCTCTCCGCTCCTTTATGCTTCCATCATGACGATATTTGTCACCTGAAATTATAGGTAGCAATAAACACAGACTTGTATTCTATACACACGAGTTCATACAAACATGCATATTTAAACAGAATAAATGAATGAATGAATGGTGTTTTATGGCACGTCGTAATAACTGTCGTTTCAGTCATAATAGGTCAAATACATTAGGAATGTTTTACTGTTTAAACTTACACATGCAGTAATACACAATAAAACAAATGAGACAATAGCATGTCTACTGATATTGTCATCGTCGTTTCTCCAACATGTATATTTCACCCAAAACAAAAGTCCAGCACCTTGCGACCGTCTGCGGCTGACTGCCGGTACAACGCAACCTTCTACGGCTACCACATTGCATTTTGACAGAACAAGCCGGTTTTTTGATACGGCAAAACTGTACTGGGTGCCATCATAATGTGGCATCTACGGCGGTCAGCGTGCACTAACTGCCAGTTCAAGAAGACTATCTACAGTATGTTGGTCACAGTAGCGTCACGTTGGATGGAAAGACACAAACATGGACTCTTTAGCGTTTTTTAAACCAAGAATTTCTAAAGTATAATAATTATTAAGCAACATTCTCCAATTTAAACTGAAAGGCTTTTTCATGACCACTAGTATTAGCTGAAGAGGAAATCTACACTCTCTAATCAAATCACAAACTCTCATCAATTGAATTTGAGTGAATTAAACAGAGGGTGCAATTCTGTAGGCTTTTACAAATACTAGTTTATCTAATACTAGGTGCTCAAAATCAATACAAAACATGGTGGATATATACCATACGTATTTCTGATTTCAATGTTTGACATTGTTTGAATAGTCATGATAATGTCAATATAAGGTCGACTTTAGCCATTTAATTTACTATAGCGCATATTGGCATAATAATAATTAGAATATTAACCTACACATAAAGCAATGAAATATACCAAGTATATATATATTAAAATACTTACCTTTTCCGACGATCATACACTCGTGCACCTCCAGGAACAGTTCTACAACTAACTCGTACACCGCCCAGGCAATAATAATCCAGACAATATAAAATGGAACAGAAGCCTTTGCCAGGGTGACACCAAGGATCAGTGCAATAACTGCGTTGACAAAAAATAATATCAATTGCAACAGAGAACGTGATTTATAATAGCATACAAACTGATATAATCTAAACCAAGTAGTCAGTAAATTATTTATTGGCATAGTATGTTTGAGTCTTCATTAAGGCCCTCTTTAAAGTATATATACATATAACGGTATATATTACAGTATGAAATGAAATAAAACAGTGGAATATTGAAGAGTTTCTAAAACAACAACATCTCTTATAAACGAGAATATTGAATTTAACATTATGGAGTTAGCAATGTTTTGTTATGCAGTGCAGTATGAAAGGTAAATGGTCATTGCGAAAGGTCATTGCGAAAGGTCATTGCGAAAGGTCAAGAATATCGACGATACAAATCAAACAAATAAGTCATTGAGTACCTTCATTGTGGCTTTCTAGGCTATTGTTTTTTTGTATTATATTTACACGAGCATATTTGAGTTTTACTTATATTGCCTATTGATGCTGCGTTGTTGGTTAGAGATTATATCATAGCGGGGATTTCTTTATTTACACTGACCTGTTTTAATGGGATGACAGTAGGGTAAATGTGAGGTTTGGTGCACCCTAGAACCGGTTTAACCCCCCCCCCCCCCCACCCCAGTGGCCTACTTTGCCACTGACCGTTCCAAGGCGGTAGCCCTATTGTCAACCCTTTTGTGTTTGTGATGTCGTTTGCATTTATTATTGCTTTTGCCTTCTTGTTTGTCATGTTTGCGTGTTTGTTTCTGTGTTTTGTGGTTTACTGTCTTCATTGAATGCTACTTTCCCTGTCCGATCTTTTTGTATTTCTTTGCATTATTGATGCCGAGAGATATACGTATTTTGACTAGGGTTACAGAGCATTCATAATAAAACCTGCATAACTACCAAATCTATTTGACATATTATAGTTTTACTGCGACTAAGCGCAGATCGTGGACGTATCGTTGATTAATTAATAATACTGCATACAATAACGTTAGAGCAAGTTTGATTTAACTGAAAAAACACATGTTTACCTGAAAGAATCTCTGCAACTGTCCCGACACCCCAATGAGCCCAGTTGAAGATGACACGGCGCTTGGCATCAGGATGAGGTCGGAAAATAGCCATTATCGGCTGAGCAAATAGAACAAAAATAGAAAGATAGCAATTAGAAAAGCAATAGTAAGAAAGAACACATTTAAAGAAGTGACTAACTCTCAAATGTAACACACATATGTAAAGGCTCTATAGAATGTTCTATATTCTGTAGAATTCATCTCAAATACTAGAAATGACAAGGCGTGCCAAAACGGCATGATAAGTATTAATCATAGTTCAATATTCAATCATCCAACACTTATCATATAAACTCTTTTAGAATGTCTCACTAACCTAAAACATAATCGATATTTTATAACATTTACATAGTTATGTTGCCTATCTTATCAAAACAAAAGTATTTGGGTGTTAAATTATCGTAAATCATTTGAGCTCGCAGTGAATGACAATACCTAGTCCATATAATTAAACGTGTATGGAATTTAGTTTAAACAAGATATCGACGGATGGATTACACTAGAATATGCCCCATTAGTAGAGAAATATACCAAACGTGCATATAAAATATATAGTTAGATGGTTCCATTCTCCTCCAATATGACGAACTGACAGATCGTTTTCGTTCATTGATATGTAATGGCGAGCATTTTGTGTGCGTGTAAAGGTGTGTGTTTAAGGGGTATCAAATTTGATTTAAATAGGCTTTTCAGCACTACCATTTCGGAATGTCAAATGATGACCAATTTACCAACCCCGCCTAACTCTTCCCACACTACACACTTTAAATGTAATCCGCTTCAATCCGGGATGATTCTGGCAAAACAATTGAACAGTATTTGCATTGAGATGGTTGTTTCTGTGTTTGAATTTTTTTGTTTTTATTTCAATTAAGGATAGCCAATCATCAAGTTTATCATCGACCAACTAAACCAACAGGGATAGCCCATTATATCGATATCAACTATAAATAAAAGAAGTTACCTAAAAATATGATGGTTGAGACGAAGCGTGTTACAATTACGACCAAAATTGTTTACTTTTATCACATCAACATTGTATAATCATATTGCTACAACAAAAGTATGACTTTATGCTTACGTTGAGCATGACCAAGAATGTAACAACAACACCGATATAGGGATGGGCCTTCTGCCAATTAGAATGTCCAGACAGCTGAAATAAATCATACATACAATGATGCATGTTATACAATAGTTAATAATAAAAACAGGCAGAGTGGCGGGCAACCTGAAATAGATCTCACAGAAGTAAAAGAAATGGTTAGGATTTAACAAGTAACTCATTATTAAAAAACAAAAGCAAATGAAAACAACACATAATTTAAAAGAATACACTTGTTATTACAATACAGTAGAGTTTCAATAAGTATTACTATATAATAAAACTTGTTCATTTGTTTGCATATAAATCATACCTAGATATAATAAAAGTACGTAAATTTCGCTCAGTGCTATCAAGACTTAGAATGTCTTCACATAGGTTACAAATTGAAACAGGACGTTGGCACATACCACAAAGAATACCTGTAAGTGAAAGAAAATGCATCGTGTGTAATAAACTTGAAGATGAATTTCATTTCATCATAGAATGTGCACTGTTTAATGAACTAAGACAGACGTACATTAAAAATTATTTCTGGCGACGACCAAATATTCCTAAATTCATCGAATTGTTAACATCTGAAAACGAAAACATTATCTCGAATCTGGCAACATATATTTTTAATAGTTTAACTAAATTAATGTCTGCTCTCCCATATTTCTTTAACAAACCATATTGTCAAATATTGATTAGACGCATATGTGTGGGGCTTAGAGTTTATAATCCATTTTCATTGTGTGACTTGTTATCATTATATTGATATTCATAACTATATGTATTGTTTGTTAAACATTTAAATATTTCATAATCTTAAACTGTAACCTGCCATTGACTATATGTAAATATGTTATGTTAAAATTTATACTCAGGAACCAAATGGTCTTTTATATTATTGAATAAAGAATATAAGTGTATACATTCAGTACATTATAACTGACGGTAACACAATCTGATCTGTTTATTCGACGTTTTCTGACTGTATATGACACATTTACCTCATAGCGAGAGTTAGAAAAGGTATACATGTGTTGCGCAGTTCACTTACTCAAACTACTGCGTTCTTCAGAAACGGACACTAAGCAGACGGTCCCAAAAAGAACCCTGCAAATCGTAGTAAAAGTAGGCTTATGACCCTATCATTTTGCAACGTACATCATGTTCAGTGGGTGATCCATTTACAGTTCGCCACTATGCTTTCCTCTTTGATTGTGCGATGACAGGACATATTTGGGACACTATGATGACGACTACCTAATTCAAAGGACGATAGCGTCTGATGCTTGTATAAAATATTGCCTTGTTGCACCGTACCCTTAATAGTTTGTTCCCGTGTTGCTCTGGCTTCTGCCAAGTCACTGAGTACTTGCTTTGTGGCTTTCTATGCTTTTATTTTTATATTTACATGATCCTTTATGACTGCACTATTTCGTTTTTATCGTGTTCTGTCGCTTCCAAATGTCCATTACCATACTCTTTTATACTGCCTATTAATGCTGCATTGTTTGTTAGAGTATATAACCTGGCGGGTTTAGCTTTATTTACACTGTCCCGTTTTATTGGGATGACAATAGGTTAAGAGTGAAATTTGGTGCACCCAAAACCTTTTTGCCACAGACTGTTCAAAGGCGGTAGCCTTTTTATCAACCCTTTTATGTTTGCGTTGTCGTGTCTTGCCAATTAGTCATCTTTAAAATTTCTGTTTGTTTCGTTGACTGTGGTCCTTGAATGCTGCATTTCCTGTTCGACTTTTATATCTATTTTTTAGGACGATATTAAGTTCCTTGTGACATTTACTTGTGTCTGTAAGAGTCTATAAAAACTTAATATGTTGATGGGCCATTAAACAAAAGCGCATTTATTCACAATGTATCGATACTTTCTGGAATCCACTTAATACCTTTAAATTCAACGACTGTAACATAATCAATGATATTTCTGGTCACTTAGAAATCTTCATGTCAAAAACAAAATGACCGTAATAAATAAATTCGTTTTTATGTTCTTCTAAAAGACAAGGTCTGTTGAATCCCCCTACCTCTGACCATGCTTTAACATCCACAAAGATAATGATGAAACCAGTTACACATGTCAGCAGGGCCGTTACCATGATTATTCTGTGAAACTGGAATGAAAAAGAAAGCGATTTGAAATATAATTGCAATGACATTCCTCGCAATAGCAGCCATAGTTAACCTTTTAGATGATATCTGCTTTTCATAAAGTGAAAGTTTTAATAAAAGGAAATATAACCCAATGAACAAACAGTTCAAACGCAATTAGAATACGTGCGATTTCAAAAAAGTGCACAAACGACATTTGTTAAAAACAACATTGTCCTTGTCCAGTCATGAAATCATAAACATCAGACACTGTCGGCTTTAACTGATGTGGCGTTGTTGTGAAAACCAATGCTCTGTTATGTTACATATAATGATGATAAACAGCTAATTTAGCAAATGTTAAAAGACCCAGAGTCTAACACTCAAATATCGACCCATGATCAGCTCTTGTTGTCCCTTTCTATATGCAAGACAATAGTTCAGCTTCTTTTATTGTTAGACATTGCAAAGTAAGCCGGTAGCTATGTCGATAACAGTTATGAAAGCTTAAGACAAGACATATGGAGATTATAAGAATACATCATCCATGTGACATAAAGAAATCCAACTCAAGATGGCAGCATTTAGTTTAATCAGAGGGTGAGATTCTTTATCCCACATATATAAACTCATGATTAAATATTGTTCTCCCATTTTTGTATGATTGACCATAAGATACGAACTTATAAAAAAAAAACATTTAGCGTAATCATGTGGTATGGACGACATATGGATGTCATTCCAAGTATAAATAAAGCCACCATAATGTGTTCCATCATAATTTGATTCAGTTGCATAATATATGCAAGTGATTTTTATCTATCCTTCTGTGTCATAATCATAATTAGTAATGTGTATAAGGAACGCATTATAAAAATATATAGAGAATAATAAATGGTTATTTTCATATCACACCCTATATCAGGCCTGATACGCCATATCAAGCTCTCGGGCTCATATGGGTCGAGGGCCTGATTTAGGGTGTGATATGAAAATACACATGTTTTATTCTATTTATCATATACTTCAGCTTTGTCGAAATGTCAGCTCACTCAATACGCTGTTTTCCAGGGAGAAAAAAAAAGTTTTTATCAAAAGATCTAGTCCATTCTGATATCAAAAGATCTAGTCCATTCTGATGTGCTCATGCCTGTCGCGTAAGTGGTACACAGCATTTTTTTTGTCCGAAACCTTATTGAAAATGAATTCCATTGCATTTGAAATTGTCTAATCAAGGTGAAATGTCATAAGTGGTTATTTCATCCACAGATAATGGTTCTATAGCCAATAATCTGCCGCGAAAACAGGATAAAAGTAATTAATGAAACGCAAACCATAGCCGTGACAAATCGTATACAATCGTACCTAATCGGTTATGTGTCACTCCGGTAAAAGGATCGAGATGAACATTCAGAACTCATGTAAAACCATAAAAACCATACCCTTTTGATAAAATAGATCAAATAAAAACCATGCACTTCATTTCCATTGAGACTTACCGAAAACCATACTTGGTTATTTAGAACTTTACTATTGGGCCACATAGGCTTGTAGAATCTGGCCAAAACAATCCCTATACTAGCACAGAAAATCCATGCAAACATCATTAATGAACCTGGAAATATATTGGACAGTAATATTTTAATAACAAGAGGACCAAGATAACATGCATCGCTCTACTTGTTAATGTAAATAAAACAAATGATGGAGTTTATTTTATTTAGTGGCATAACATATTGCTACAAAATATAACTTGTGCAAAACAGTATAGATCACTGGTCATGAATAAATGTAATTAATTATTTACATCAAAATTAATTTCAATCGCAGTAATGGACGAGACACGAACATTTTACATAATCAAGGGCAGTAACTATGTAACACATGTTCGATTTTTAATTCAAGTTTTGTATCAAGCCATTTATTTAAGCTATTGTATAAACATCTCAAATTCCCTTATGTTGACATTACCAAGCATTACGTGGTCCGAATATTAACGTTCATACCCCATCCAACCCCTTCTATAAGAAGCGAAAACAAGGTTGGCTGGGGGTATGAAATAAAACCTTAATTTCGGCTTTAAAATTTTGCACATTGTAAAATTAAATAATTTAAGAGTTATTTTTAAAAAGGTTATCACTTTTTTTCAGCACACATTTTTTAAACATGTTTTATTGTCGAAATATCCGTAATAAAAGCCTGCTAGTACAAACTTTCTCATCTCTTAATGGAATTAAGGCGGACCCACGTAATGAGGGTAATACCTCTGTATTGCAGACATTATTGACACACGCCAACAAATAAAGTCTTGTAAAAATCAGAAGCCGTTTCCAAAGTTATTGTGTAATAAGCTAAATTAACCCAATTTTTTATATAAACAAGGACAGTTGCTCCATAAAACATGTGTCAGAGATTTTATTAAAGCAAAACCTTGAAATCATATTTAGTTCAAATCTCAGAAACCACCTACCCGAAGTGTTACACATTGCTCAGTTTTAGAATTGCAGCAATGATAACAATGATAAGTAATAGATAGAGTATGGTTTCATTGAGTTGGTTCATTTAAACATCGAGATGGGCGTAGCCCATCGAGGTGTTTAAATTAACCAACGAGATGAAACCATACTCTATTTGTTTTGTAGCATGTCCATTTCAGCTCTATTTCAGTTATTCTAACTGTTATTCTCACTGTTATTCTCACAGTTATTCTGACAGGTCTTATTCTGAATTAAACGATTTACACCTGTGTCTGAACAAAGAGAATTGCCTGTGAACATGCTACAAAGGTTATTGTAGCATGGTCACAGACAATTCTTTTTGTTCAGACACAGGCGTAAATCGTTTAATTGAAAATAAGACCTGTCAGAATAACTGTGAGAATAACAGTGAGAATAACAGTTAGAATAACTGAAATAGAGCTGAAATGGACATGCTACAAAACAAATAGAGTATGGTTTCATCTCGTTGGTTAATTTAAACACCTCGATGGGCTACGCCCATCTCGATGTTTAAATGAACCAACTCAATGAAACCATACTCTATCTATTACTTATTTGATTTTAGATGACACCAATCACTCTTCCAGATCTCAACAAGTCCTTTTAAATGAAATGAAAGTAATAATGCGCTCATATTCTAATGTTGTATAACGTCCATGTTTGTATTGCCAAACTATGCACTGCAAAATGCAAACGATTTATACATTACTTGCAAAACATACCGTGAGCTTTGACCAGCTTGTTAACAGCACTGCCTGATATATCAGATTTAGACTGTAAATCCACCTTGTCCGCCGTAATGGATGGAAGCTTCTCCAAGCTGTGTTGCATTTTAAAACCTGGAGAAGAAAACATACTAGATCTAATATTAAAACAAATAGACAGCATACATTAAACACACATATTTATAAAATAAATACGTTCAATTATTAAAATAAAAATCGACAGAAAGAGTTCACCAAGTACTAATAGCACTTGTTTGCACATACAATGTGTTATAGTCATACTTGTACATGTCTAAGATGTGTAAAGCAACGTTTAAGCCTGGTTTAGACACACAGCGGCCTTTATACCATTGAACGTTTCAAAGCGGAGCGTTCCCATGTATGTGGTTGGTGTCGCTAACGTCGTTACCCTTGTATGTGTTTTTTGTTTTGAATACTTGGTTCTGATTGACCAGGCCTAATATTCATCAAATTTTTGAGCACAAGAATCGGACTCAGACTCAAAATCTCAATTTGTTTAATTCCAAATAGAAACAATTATACAAGAAATTATTATATTTACTTACAGAAACGAGTAATTTTAAAGGTAATTTAACAGAAAATGTCAGAAAATCACAATCTTACCCATACATTTGTATTGAAAGTGTTTGCAAAAAAATGAGATTTTGAGTCTGAGCCTGATTCTTGTGCTCAAACATTTGATGAATTTAGACCCAGGTCTTGAATTCACCAACCATTCTTGAGAATATTCTTGCACAAGTATGCCAATTGGTCATGGGTATATTTGTGAAAGAAATGTAAGTACTTGAGTTCAAGTACAAGAATAGTTATATGGTTGGTGGATTCCTGAACTGGTCCTATGACAGACATAATACCAAACAGATTGGAAACTTCCTATCTGAATCAATGAAGAAGTCAAAATATCACGTGGCACTTTAACTTTTCTTCTAACTCCTCTCTCATAAGATCATTGTTCCTGATGAGAATGCATTTAAAACGTTCATAATGAAGAGCAAAATGGGATTATTATAATATATGTTGATGAGAAGGCATTCAAAACATTCATAATGAATAACACAAATGGGATTATTCTAATGTATCTTGATGAGAATGCATTCAAAACATTCATAATGAATAACAAAAAAAATGGAATTATTCTAATTAATTTGTATTTTCATAATAAGAATTTTATAAAAAGATGTTCAAAGTAAAAAATATCATAATTTTTTCCCCCTAAAAACCAAGCAATTAATGTAATGAAACTTTCCTTCAAACTCCGTCTTTGCTTAAAATGTTAAAGTAAGGAAAATATCATGAATAACATAAATGGGATTATTCTAAATTATCTTGATGAGAATGCAATCAAAACATTCATAAGGAATAACATAAATGGGATTATTCTAATGTATCTTGATGAGAATGCATTCAAAACATTCATAATGAATAACATAAATGGGATTATTCTAATGTATCTTGATGAGAATGCATTCAAAACATTCATAATGAATAACAAAAAAAATGGAATTATTCTAATTTATTTTTATTTTCAAAATAAGAATTTTATAAAAAGATGTTCAAAGTTAAAAATATCATAATTTTTTCCCCCTAAAAACCAAGCAATTAATGTAATGAAACTTTCCTTCAAACTCCGTCTTTGCTTAAAATGTTAAAGTAAGGAAAATATCATTAGAAAGAGAAATAAACTTGGGATGGATTTTGACAGAAATGAAATGTAGCTGCATAAAACTCTGCACGATATGTTTAAAGTCAAATAATTGTTTGATGAAATTTAGGCACTGCGTCACCTGTAGTTTAGATACATATTCCTATCTATTTGTTATTAGGTCTGTGGTTCTATGAAGAATATACTTTGTGTTTTTTTCTATTATTTACATACTTTCTCTAGCTATATATCTATCATATTGACCAATTACGTGTTTTCGTCATCTACAATCTACAAACAATTAGACAATCTATATTTGGAAACTGCATGTATTCATTGTGTTGATTGCATACATGGGTAAATCGTCTGAAACTCGGTAAGTAAATATTTACCATGCCTTTGTGAGTTTCAGATGATTTACCCGTGTTTATAGTGTACCATACTCAGTTTCTGATGATTTTCTCATTAATGTTGCAACGCAATGAATTGATTAATTTCCAATTTTAGAATGTGAGTTTTGTATTTGCATATATTCTTGTTCTCCAAATATTAAATGTTGATGAGACTATTAAAGAAGAATATACAAACCAGATTGGGCTTTTCCATAAGCTACGAGCAAGTGGTAATCGGAGCTGAGGTCGTATATTTGCGCATTCGTTGACGTCTTTGTCTGTGTATACGTGCACGTTAAGACTCCGTCTACAACTGTACCAACGGCATTTGATATACCTTCTGGTGGCTGAGGTCGAAATTAAAATATGCGAGATCGACATGTCATAATTTACTAATAACAGTAAAAATAGGACAATATCAGTCACTTAAACGATCATAGTTGTAGATTCGCAGTGTTTGTGTCCTTAAAAGACAATTGCCAAATCTGTTAATTATCAGGTAATTTGGCATAAACCGTTTGAATATCTTTCCACACTACTGTCTTTAATTAACGTGCTCGACACTGTGATACGCATGTTGCCCTATGACAATGATATCAAAACATGACACTCGATAGATGTGTCCCTCTTCCACTTAACTTCAACTGCCTATTGATATGTAAGCAGTTTATAGCTGCCTCCTAATGTGTAAGTAAACTGGCACATAACAATAATAACAATAAAGAAACACAGATTTGAATTAAATAGATTCATCCAATAATTATTTCTAAAGTTAAACCTAACACTTTCAAGAAAAGTATGATGTTCAATATTAAATGCATTGTTTTATGACGCACGTTATTGTTCTGGTAGTTCATTGATTCTTTGGACAATAATATATAAATATCACATTATGAATGTGATATTTATTTTATTATCCCGAAATCCGCTCGTGCCAAAATAAAGTTCATTTTCAGTACAGATTTCGCTTTGCCGGATTTTTTCTTATTTTTTTTTTTCTTTCAAAAACAACTTTTTTTCAAAATGTGTCTATAAAGTAGCATTAGCTTGTAAATAACGTAACTAAAAAAATGAGTGGTAGTTTATTAAAATCGGTCAACAACTTTCGAAGTTATGATGAATTAAAAATAACATTTCACCATACTGAGCCGATGACGTCACCGAAACAGTACGCACTCCAACGCGCATCAAAGCTGCGCATGTGATAATTGATTACTATCACCCTGCGATTTACTATCACCCTGTACTATCACCCTCGCGTGAGATAGTAAGAAATTACACATGGTTGTCTATGGGGATTTAGCATGGGCGTTTTATGTGAGGTATAATAATGGTTTTTAACAGTGTCCGATGAAAGTGTTTTCAACAGTAAAATAGAATAGTGGTTTGACAATAATATCATTTAACATCTCACGTTTCAATGTCTTCTTGGTTGATTAAATCTTGTTTTACATCATTTTCAGCACATGTTAGGCTATATATGACGATGTGTTCGTGTTGGAGGCAGACCTTGCAATTGTTCGTGGGTAGAACCAGTACTATATACATACCACCATCCGTAAGAACTTATAAAATATGTTATGATCATGCTTGTTTCCAATAGTTACATGAAATTGTTAAGAACATGAATGGTTTTCAACAATTTTCACAACAGACACTCTTCGTTTTTTTAAAAACACAATGCTTAATAAATAAATGTACCTGTGCCAACGCGCTATTCGAATTTTCAACATTGTATGATTTGAGCACGTCAACTATGCTACCGCTCATTACACAGTCCGTTACACTGTCTTCAGCCTGTTAAATATAAAGCGGTATAAAGAAACACAGTTGTCACTTGTATAAGACTGTTTGGGTTGATCTTAGTGCATACAATAAAACGCACATATAACACTAAAATATATAATAATTGTTGAACAAACATATAGGAACAAAATTCTACATGTAACACGTATCAGTGTAAAATCATTAGTTATTTAGTTACAAATCAAATTACCGTCTTGGGATTAAATTGAAATGTGACAAAGTGTTACAGCATCGAACTATGTTTTGGTTTATAAAAAAACAATCAAACTACTTAACCTCCCAACAAAATACAAAAACAAACCAACAAACCATAGACGTATCTTGCGAGAGACCCAGAGCTATCCACTGTTCACTACCACCAGACTCTAGAGTAAGGCTCAATTTGAAGTCTACAGTCGCCCCGTTGTCTAACCACGTGACCACAAACTTGCAATCACCGTCACATTCGGAAAAACATCCCAAATCTGTGCCACATTCCGCGGGCTTAATCTGAAACCAATATTAGATGATGGTGTATGTGTGTTTGTTTTACTTTAGGTTTTTATTTTAATTAATCAAATAATACAAACGTTCAATACGAAAATGATAAATTGACTCGAATATATTGATTAGAAAAAGCACAATAAAGAATGCATGCGAATGAAAACGTCGAACACTGCCAGAATCGAATACGTGTACATCAAATCTAGCTAGCTGCCAGTTAAACACTCATTGGTAATTCTTAGACAAAAGGACAGCGGTTTGTTATTTACTTTGGGGAA
Source organism: Cyrtodaria siliqua (assembly GCA_037043455.1). Classification (NCBI taxonomy): domain Eukaryota; kingdom Metazoa; phylum Mollusca; class Bivalvia; order Adapedonta; family Hiatellidae; genus Cyrtodaria; species Cyrtodaria siliqua. Next base: position 274,070 of record JAWPHD010000538.1, on the reverse strand, counting down.
AAAAGTAGAACAATTTAGAATATATGTCAACAACTGAACTGTTTTTTCAACTGAACTACACACAGTGATTAATTCATGATAAACCGATGTACATTTGTATTATAATACCTCCCAAATACCTTTTCAAATGTTTTTTACTTTTAAAATAGAGTTAATATGTTTTTAAAGCCATAGTTATTAAAACAGTTAAGTATGTAGGTAATTAAATGCAAATATTCACCCATTGGGCCCTGTTATATTATATGCCTCTTGTGTATATATATTTGTTGTATATTCCTGTTAGTTTAAACTTATTTATTTGACTTCGATTATAACGAACGCTCTTTGAACTTATTTGAATCCCTCTCGATGTCTTCCTGGGTAGAACCAGTACTAAGCAATGCCGATAAAGTGTCTTGCTCAGGGACTCAACACATATGGTCATGGCGTGAATCGAACCCGCGACTTTTCGATCATGGGTCGAACGGTCTACCACTAGACCACAGCGCACCACAATATATATATTCCTTCTGCATTATATCAACAGTGGTAAATAGATGATGGCTAGTTAAGTGCACTCATAGGTTATGAGTGATATATCGAAGAATTAAAGAGGATATGGTATAGTAAAATTGGTATTTTATACTTAAAGGAAAAAGAAACGCATAATCAAAAAGGTGCCTATACTACACTAATATATACACCTAATTCAACGGAATATTCAAGATATATTTCAACGTGTTTTGTACAAAAAGGGGCTATAACTAATTACAAAAAGGACAACTCTGTCACGTAGTAGACATTTTAATCAAAGAATACTTTGTTACACGTTATTCATAAATGTTAAAGTTTCGCTGGTAAAAGTCAAACCATATCCGTATTGTGTTTAATGTTAAACGTTTGCTGCTCACCTGCTTCAACCAAATGCGCATTCTGTCAATAATGAAACTTTAAAGGGGTAACCATTGGTGTGTTTAATGCTGTTTAAACCTTCTTTCCGAAAGGATATGCCTGACGTCGCCCTGTACCATTAGATTAGCAGTAGCATATTAACATATAATATATAGCGGAGATACCCATTATGCGTCTCTTCTTCTTTTCAGTATAAATATACTGAAAGGAAAAAGAAACTCAGGGTGCGTATTTCCTCTATATATTGCATATACTGCACACTTTATTCCATATATATTCCAAGGAAATCCTAAGATGTTTTGTAAAAAAAAAAGTGCAGTTAGTTAGAGAAAGGACACAACTGTGATGTTGCAGACGTTTTAATCACAGTACACGTTGTAACAAGAAATTCATAAATGCTGAAGTTGAGCCAGTTCAGTACTGTATTTAATGTTAAGTGATTGCAACATTTAAAGCCTAAGTTTGCTCACCTGCTTGAGCCAAATGCGCATTCTGACGATAATGAAACTTTAAAGGGGTAACCATTGGTGTGTTCAGTGCTGTTTAAACCTTCTTTCTAAAAGGACAGGCCTAATGTCGCCCTGTACCATTCGATTAGCAGTAGCATATTAAACATACAATATATAGCGGAAATACGCACCCTGCGTTTCTTTTTCCTTTCAGTATATATATTTCGTTTATGATTGTTTAAGGCACTGTTAATATTCGGTGGTTTTACATTCACCTAAACACTTACAAAACTGAATTGGTACTTACCAATGCCGCATGCCCTGTAGAAAGTAATCCCAGTAGGAGAATCGCTGTTTTAATGAAGGCCATTTTCGTGTAATCGGTTTAATTTCTGAAACATGTATTTGCAGTTATGTATTTCATAAGAAATCATTTAGGGAAATGCTTACAAGAAGCTATTGCAGTGTGCAAAAAAATAATTTAGTTGATTTCGTTAACAATTTATAAACAACTAATAAAACGTGTGTGTTTCTTTTACAATAAATCAATGAATAATAAAAGGTTTAATGTTTTAGTCATCTTTAAAGTTGTTTCTGTATGTGTTTGCGGTTGACTGTCGTCCTTGAATGCTACGTTTCCTGTTCGATTTTTATATCTACCTTTACGGTGGGTTTCGTTGACGATGAGTGTATAGTTATCAGAACGTAGTTTCACAGATTTTCTACGCAACAATTTAAATAAAACAAATATTTGTAAGAGTATGAACAGTATGAAAGTAGTTCATAATTGAACCAAACAGAGCATATGATGACCCGAGCACAACACACATATATAGCTGTGTTATCATTTAAATCCATAGACAACTCATCTAGGTTCCGAGATTTTGTGCCGTGTGGCGACCGTGGAAAGGCTCCCCGTACATCCAATCACTATTGTTATCTTTTCATCCCACAGGGATTGTATGACATTCATTGATCTCTGCATACTAATTATTGATTAATAAAATAATAATTATCAATTAATATAAGTAGATATACCATTCGAACACGAAATGTAACATGTACAGAATGCAAAAGACCAACTCAGGCATTCAAAACAAATTACGTCGATAACTTTTATTTTAGAAGGGAATTACGCGATAGGGTTGACAAATTGGAACAGTCATAAACAGAAATGCCGCTGTGTGGAGGGTGTGGTTAAACAATTTCTGCTCCGAAATCATGCGTGATGGTGTTAAGTATTTTCAATCAATTTCTCGTAAAAGTAAAATACATAAATCCGGACACTTTATACATCCATCGTACTTTAACTGGGCGTTCCGGTATATATAACTCAATGCAAATTATTCATTCATAACTCTAATAAATCTTCTTTTGAAATGTTGAATATTAGAAAATATTAACACTCTAAGCTATATGTAAATGTTACTGGGTGTTGTGCTTCTTTTCCTTATTTCATTTCACGGTTAGGTGCTTTATGATAATACGAGTACTGATTAGGTTACGTGTATGGCTGTGTGTATAGTTATCTATGGTGGCATATAACTGCCGTCGTGATAATTTAGTCGCGATACTTTTTTCAGCTATTAAGACGACTTTAAAGCTCTTATAAGTCGACTTATAAGGAAAACTACTCCAAAAGGTATCGTGACAAATGTCTTTGCTAAATCGCCGTAAAGTCGCGATAAGGCTCTGGAATGACAGTCAAATTAGAATGCTACACAGCGATGAGTGAAACGGGACATGCGCAGTGAATCAGTCTATACCCTACCTTAAAATCCGAGTAATCCGAAAATTAAAAACTAACGCGACATAGTAATCGAGCATGTCACTCAGGAGCATTATCATGACTTCATGGTTAAAATGTGTCGTGATATTTATCTAACTTTGTTCTTATAAGTCGTCTTAATATCTGAAAAAATATCGCGGCTAAATTATCTCGACGGTAGTTTTATGGCACCATAGTTATATCTACGCTTCAAAAGATCAACCACTTTTTGAATATTAAAACAAGGGGCATTGAGAGTATTTACGATTCCTTTTTTAGATGAAAAAGAAATGGAATCTGATTTCAAAACAATATCCTGTTATAATAATGCTTGTGAACAATACATTGCAAGTTGTGTAACATATATACAACATAATAGAATTATATATAAACATGTGAAACAGATAAGTTTGTTGTACTTCTAAATTTCGAAGTTTGAAGTCTGATAGTTTGCACGCGTCTATAATTCCGTTATAAGACCAAACAATAAATATATGTGTTTAGGCACGGCTCTATATTTCAATTTTCATCCCAGATTTGGGGTAACATGCCAGAAAATAGTAGGTAGGGTAGGTAAGGAATTATTTTCATACATATTTTATAAAAGCTTGGCGGAGTTAAAAAAATTAACATAGAGTCTTTATTATTTTTTATATATATATATACGAACATAGCATTTTATACCTAAAACAGCCTTGATTTTGATATTTTTCTGGTAAATTGGAAAACATTGCTAGGTTTCATCAGAAAAAATAGGTAGGGTCGGGTTAACCTAAACCTATAAGACCTAAGTTGAACGCTCATATAAATTTAATTAGAATTGAACAAAACAGGGTTTTGTTCACCCACACCCACAACCACTCACCCACCCGACATGGTTGAATAGTTTTCATTACACTCGTCTTAACATATTTATCAATTTAATATTTAATAAAACCGTCTCACTGACAACCCTGAGATTATACTGAGAGAGAGAGAGAGAGAGAGAGAGAGAGAGAGAGAGAGAGGGAGAGAGAGAGAAGGGAGAGAGAGAGAGAGGAGAGAGGGTGTCGATAAAACGGAGAAGAGGCCTAATGTACATTACGACTGATACGATGGTCTATGGTAAGATGCGATGGTCGATGGTAAGATACGATGGTCTACATATATTAATAAAATTAAACGTGCTCTCGGCTACGTTGTCCTGTTAGGATCATATCACCATCGCATCTTACCATCGACCATCGCATCTTACCATCGCATCTTACTATCGACCATCGCACCTTACCATCCACCATCGCATCTTACCATCGCATCTTACTTAGGTCGATGGTTGATGGTAAGATGCGATGGTGAGATGGCCCTAACAGGACCCCGTAGCCGAGTGCAAGTTTAATATTTATCAGAGCATATAGCAGCCATTGTCACGTGATGCCTTTAACAGTTTGTTGACGAGCGCGTAAATAGAGTTAAAATAGTTCAAGATGTCTGTTTTAATGCATTTTAGTCTTAGATTAATCTCAATAATGATAATAGCAATCCTTAACCCATTAGTTCCATTAAATTACTTCAGTTTTGTATTTGTCTTTTGTCATACATGTGGATTAGGTGTAAATGCAATTCAAGAACTGAATTGAAATTGAATTGAAACCATACACAAATAGCGCCTGTAAATTACGTATATTACATCCAGTCATATCAACTGAAACCAACAAACCCATTTTTTTAGGATTTTCAACCTTAAACATCAAACATGGAATATCTTTTAATTTTTACCGACAAGTAAGTTTTTAACATATTCTCTGTAAAAAACGTTTTGGACCATGGCAGTGTTCGAACCCGTACAATGATCGCTGAACCATGGCATTCGACCATAACCCTTATTATCTCAGTTGATAATTCACAATAGATCAACAATAATTATCGTTTACAATGAAAGTTGGCGAAAAAATAATAATCTTTTTATTGGTTACTCGAATGTGTCCGTAACTGTTACTTTTGATGGACTTTGCAACATTTTTTACAGACCCTTTGTGTGTTCGCGATATTTTTTTCAAATCAAATCTTGTCTAGAATTTAATGTTTCTAGTACCAAATTAACCGGGTAGGGTAGACATTGGTTACTAAAAAAAGATACTTAAATTCTGTCCACTAGTGTTTTTTTAAAATGACTTTATATACCCTGGTCCAAAACTTTTTTTACTGAGTATATATTGCTTTAAGTATCACATGATACAAGTAGTACTTACATTCTCATATGTTCCACCTTATATCAATCAACGAATCCGAATAATCACTTAATCAAGCAAAATGTTGAATACACGTAAAATAAATGAAGTCAGGCATCCACACAATTACAATGTTTGAAGGATAAGTGTGTCTATAAAGTCGTGACGGTTTCGCAACGGTTGAAATGGCTTACGCTTAAAATAGTATTTCGTGATTATCGAGTGTATAACATAATGGGCGTACTCGTCTTACACCTGAAATCATATACACTAGAAAATATAAGTTAAGTGCAGGTCATATACAAAAGGCGGGTATACATTTTTAAAACTAAAAATATGAATACATTTTAAGTATTGAAAAATAAGAAAATCGTATTATTATTATTTGAGAAGACAAAAGATTAAAATGGCAATTTCGGAATCACCGTCCAAATGAGGACTGCAAATGGGACAAACTTAAGTCCTTTGGTCCTGCTCCTGATGTTTATCAATGATCTGTCAGACTGAAAAAAAAGACAGGATTATAAAAGCATTCCACAATATACATGACTACCTCCAATTGCAAGAATATTTGAAGCAAGCTAGCGTATTTGAAATAGAAATAGCGCATGCCTTTCTTATTTGTGTTCGTTGTTTCTATTATTACATGTTATCTTTTCTCCCCAATTACAGTCTTACCTATTACAGTCTAAATTATCCGAGGCAAATTATCCTTCACCGTCAACTAGAAACAAGATGCTCAGTAGCGATCACCTGAGTGTAAAGGTTTTATATGGAACAAGAAAAGTATAACGCATGCGTTATATGTAGATGATTTTTAATAATGGGTTAGTTTGTGGAGGCTTTGTTCGTCACATACCTGTAGTCGTCGATATGGAGATGACAGGAAGGTAAAGTGAAGAATTAAAGATAATGTATGAATACAGATAAGTTTTTATTTGGTCTTAGGTATATATTATTATACATGTTAAAAGGAACACATTCATGTATTTTTAATTAAACGATTTACACCTGAGCTATTACAAAGGAACTTTCAGTGACCATGCTTCACTATAATATAAAAGTCATATTTACTTAAATTTTACAAGTGATTATCATATGGGCCCTATTTATGTTCATGTTTTAGTTGTAGTCAGGCTCAAAACCGCTTCAGAGTTGCCGTTAAGGCTATCAGCTTTGCATTTTAAATGAATTACAAGTGATCTTATAGAAAATATTTAATTTCTTTACTTCTTTACTTCATTAAAATACTCAAATATAAATGGGTGCCGAAACGTCTAGGGTAAAAATTAAAATAGATGCCGAAACGGTTTGATGCCGAAACGTCTAGGTGTCGAAATGGTTTGGTGTCGAAACGTCCTAAATCGATCTTGATCACACAGACGCAAAAACTTGAGAATTGTCTGCATTTATTAATAAGCGTTTTTCATGTACTGATCATTGGGACCCAATCTCTACGCAGAGTTATCGTTCCTTGCACTCTGCTAACTACTAAATTAGGCTACAAGATTTTGGTAAAACCTGTTAAATTGGAATATGTTTGCCTGAAACTTATTTATTTCTTGTGTAAATATAATTTTCAGAATATCTGCAATTACATGTTGCAAGATTTGAAATAATGCATGAAAACAATTTAGTTTTAATCGGGACTATTTTACTACAAAAATAATACGTACTTAGGTCTCCTCAATCGAAACGCATATGTAAACATTTCAAACCGAATCTCGATAGCAGAAACTTACTAAAAACAATTAACTCATAGAAATAAAAATTGAAATTATTTAATACAGGTCTATATTTTATCTTTGCAGATCACGCAAAAGCATCGTCATAACTTTTTTGAATAATCACGTGATCTAACCGTTCGCCCTACTTCCTTTGACATTGACAGAGTCAAATGAGGAAGAAGTGTACCCTGGGTAGAAATTGATTGGGACCCTGCATAATTAGACTAATATACTATATACACAATAGTTTACGTCTAGAAAATAGTTTTTATGTGAAAAATAGTTTTAATGCAGTAAACACAAGATATGAGTAGCATGAATTTACTACAGTCCTGACTCGTAATTTGGCGTTTGTCCAAATTTGACTCCGGGGTTCACCATTTAAACAAAATTTATAGGGAATAAGCTTATGATGTAGTTCAGAGAAGATGTTTTAAAGATGTTCCCATATAACTCTATGTAAAATATGACACAGGGGTGGGGCCATATTTGACCCCGGAGTAGTTTTGAATAATTATCAAAGGGCATACCACCCATACTTTTATATTTAGCTATAAGCAAACCTAAAGCTCTTGCACCTTGAGAAACGAGTTTAGCTGTAATGGAATAATCCAAATATTCAGTCAGACTTAGACCAAGATAAACATATCGGTCAATGGTATCAACAGTATAAGGTCCACACATAAAAATACAATTTGCCCTTTGGACAGAATTTGGCCTAAAGTGAAGTGAACAACATTACTTTTATTATTATGTATAGATATTCTATTACTATCACACCAGTTATGAAATTCATGTAACATAAATTGAAGATCGTGCTCACTATCGGCAATTAGGACAATATCATCAGCGTATAATAATATACACACCTTTTCACCGTCATCAAGTTGACTGTCGTCCTTGAATGCTACTTTCCCTGTCCGATATTTTTATCTTTCTCTTGATTTGATTTTTAATGCCAAATTAATAAACAAGTTAAAAAGTATAGGAGACAACGGACAGTCTTGCCTTAAACCAGCATTAACGGTGAACCAATCGGTTGAACAATTGTTTACTCTTACACTTGCTGATACAGACGTATATAAAGACTTAACTGCTATCAACATTTTACTAGAAAAGCCACTGTCTTGCAGACTCTTTCAAAGTTTTCTCTGTTGATAAACTCATATGCTTTACGAAAATCTATAAAAGAACAAATTGTTGATAACTTAAGTTGTTTTCTAGTTTCTATAATATTTGTTAATGAGGCAATATGATCTACTGTGCTACGATTTTTTCTAAAACCGTTTTGCTCATCGACAATTTTATTATCAACTTCAGACCATATAGAAAGTCTATAATTCCACACTGAACTATAAAGTTTATATATAGGCGAAGCTAATGTTATTCCCCTGTAGGATAGGGGTCTCTTGGATCAGCGGAGCTTGTCTTCGGAATAGTATTAATTATACGTTTACCCAAAATTGTAAGAATTGTACCGGTTTCAACGCAGACATTAAATAAGGCATGCAGAAATAATACAGATGTATCATTTTTTAACACATCAATCGTATTAATTCAACGCCAAAAGCTTTACCTGTCTTACCATTATTTATAGCTTTCTTCACTTCTAATAATGAAATATTACTATCCAAAACATCATTATTATTCCCATTGATATTTAACTCAAATACACCATTAACGTCCGAGTTAAAGTTTAAAAGATGATCAATGAATGAATGAATGGTGTTTTACGGCACGTCGACACATAAATAGGTCATATTGTGCGAAAAAACTGATGAATGATGATGAAATGGAGGATGAATTAAAAATTAATGCAAATATATAAAGATATAACTATTTACAAGTAAGAGATGATATGGTAGTAATATAAACTACATGTATATATGTAAATTAATAAATGCCCGAAAACGGGTATATAAAGAAGTAAATATATACAAGAACATATTATAATGATTTATATAGTCTGACTTCCTTCAGGAAATCTAAAACTCATAGTATTAACATTGTAGTACCTTTGACACATAGGATCAAAGTCTACACATTCCATCAATATGTGTTTGACCGTTAACGGTGCAAAGCAGGGTATACATTCTGGTAATTGCTCACCTTGTAATAAATATGAATGAGTATAAGGTTTATGCCCTATTCCGCACCGGTTAAAGATGATCAAAATCACGTTCCCATTTTAAAAGAACATTTCACATCAAGAGACCTCCATTGGTATAACATGTTTTTAGACCAATCTTTCCTATTGATTTTCAAAATTGGGTTTGGTTAATGTTTACCTCCTCAAGAATATAATTTTGCATTTTATATCAGAAATAGACGTTTTGATCGCTGAACTTGCCTGTCAAATGTCTTTCTTGCTATACAATAGTCAGACTTAAACTCAACCTTGCCAGACGAAGAAGACGACTCTTACAGTTTACTTCAAGGGTACAAACATTATTCCATAATTGAGACATTGTTTCACTCCACCTCGGCTTTCCTGTTCTTCTGCGCTTGTTACTCAATCCGCACTTCACATATATGTAAGGTAGCTTTTCATACATTTCTTTCTTAACAAGGTCACACCACCCATCACATGCAACGTCTATATCACCCTGTGTAAGAAAGCTACATTCCAAGCCTGCAATAGTTGTGTTTACTAACGCTAAAATCTCGCCATCACATAAAAATGCATTCGGACTAGAATCAACATTAAACTTATCATAAGGATGCAAATTCTCGGATTCAGTTTTCAAAGAATGAAAGTTTAATAGTCCAAGTAAAAACAGAATGATCAGAAAAGCCAGATAGAGCTATATCACTTATAAGACATGCCATCTTTATAAGATACGGTAAAACTATTTACAGCCAGTTTGTAGGTATTCCTATGGGTACTAACTGTGCGCCACTTGTTGCAGATTTGTTTTTGTACTACTATGAAAGAGATGTTTTGCTGAATTTGTCACCTGCTAGCCAGAGTGAAATTATTGATGCCTTTAATAATACTTCTGGGTATCTTGATGACATAATCCGTTCTTTGCTCATATGGTTACTAACATTTATTCACCAGAGCTCACGTTGAATAAAGCCAACAGTTCGGATACAGTAGCAGCATTTCTCGATCTTCATCTCTCGATTTCATATAATTGTATTCATACTAAAATTTATGATAATAGAGATGATTTCAAGTTTAACATCGTTAACTATTCACACCTGGATGGAGATGTACCTTGTTCTACCTCATACGGGGTGTATATCTCCCAGCTCATTCGAATTGCTAGAGCGTGTAATTATGTTATAGACTTCAATGATCGAAGTCAAGTTATTACAAAAGGTTAGTAGTATAACCCTTTCGTTTTACAGCGCACTGCATGTTTAGTGATTGATTGACCCCTCTACAGTCAGTCATTACGCTTCACTTTTCACTTGTGCGATGACTGGACTACCTCTTGGGACTCTATGATTGTACCTACTGAAACCCCTACTAAGGGAGGTGGGTGCATGAGCTTTAGTCCCTCGGGTTTTCTGGTCGTACTACTATTGTTGTTCAGTACGATTCTGGATACATCCTGAGATGTTTATTATTGTGTTTCTTTAGTTAGTTTCTCTGGTTGTGGACTTTATTGTTAGAGAATTCCTTTTGATGGGATGTAGTTTTGTTTACACTGTCTTGTCTGTTTGGGCGCTGAAGACAGGATAATAGCGAGGATTGTGCGCATATAAAATCGATTAGGCCTTATTGCCTACTGCCCGTTCCAAGTCGGTAACCCTGTCTTCACCACCCTTTCTGTTGTTTTTTGTCTCTTTCAATGTATTATCAAGTCCGTGTTTGCAGTACAGTGCGGACCTACGATGCCATTGCGTTTGGACGCTGTGGTTTCTATAGGACCTTATATCTCATCGCTGTGGTTTCTATAGGACCCTATATCTCATTTTTGTTTATAACGTCAACTGCCCGTATAACTGAAAATTCACTGAAATCTGATCGTTGTTCATGGCTAACTAAACAATAATCCACCACAGAACACCCTTTAACAGATATGGAAGTTAAATCGTTGTACAGAAAGTTTCGACCGTTCAGCATACACATATTAATGTTAATCAAAAAATCAAGAAGCCTATCACAGAAAGTATTACTTTTAAAATCAACGACATCCCGTTCACATATATTATCAACACCCGATATAAAGTCAACTTGATACAACCTTGAAAGTTATGCAAAAAAAATGAAATAATGTCAACAGCGGCATTACGTCATTTTCGGTATTTCACATGTGCAATATAAACAATGAAAATATAAGGTTTTATTTTAATTATAAAATCCACTATTTCACTGTAAAGGATATAATAAATAGAGAATCTTACATGAGTACTCATTCATTATTGAATTTATTAAACGAGCTGGCAAAATGATAGGGATAAACTCTAAGAGGCTCGCATTATATCATTTTTGCTAACGAGTGAGCCCCGCATTATATCGTTTTCGCTAACGAGTTTAATAAATTTAATAATGAATGAGAACGAATTTTAGATTATATTTATCACATAACTCACATATCGACTTTTATTGCATTTTGCCTGTCGCTTTAACACTCGAAACCGACATAAACCGTGGAAATTGGTTCACAGTCATGATTTTTTTTGACAGCGCCTACTAGGCTTATTTGCATATTTATATAACTAGTGGTATATCGAAAATATAGAATGGTGTTATTCTACTCCCACACCGTAAGTTATGTGATAAAAAAGCTCTATATGACTTTGCTCAACATTGCTATAGTGTATCGGCCTGATATATCGGATATCCTATTACCATCTGTCTACACTTCATTTAACACTGTGTTTGTTAATGGGGATCTCAAGTTTCATTTAATATATAATGCAAAATACGTATTAGTTTTACTTGAGTGCGTAGCTATGAAGTGAGAAATCAACATACGCATTTGAACCCACTTTATTGGTAGATGAACCTCTCCCCAAAATACCAATTAAGACGTTTGTTATATGCTAATTTTAAACATGTTTTATAATAAATATGTACCTGTGTTTTATCGGTGAATAAAATACAGTTAGGAGTTCGGATGCGTAGTAATTAATTCACGAGTGCGTTAGAACGAGTGATTTAATTACTCGCATCCGAACGACTAACTGTATTTTATTCACCGATAAAATACAGGTACGTATTTATTATTTCGATTCTAACACAACAATAACACCATTGTTTACGCTATTGTTGGGGCACTATATATTATCTCGGAGGTCAAGGTAATCAGGCTGCTATGTTTACAGGCTGTTCCATTGGGCGCCCCGTATGCAAAGTCCTCTTCGTATAATATGTTTAAATACACTAGTAGACAAGTGACAAACAATTAAGTCATTGCTTACGTCATATAGCTTGCGCTGTATGACGTCAAACGTCATCAGCTTGTTCAAGATGCTTATTAATGTTATGTGAACTGGTGAATATGATGGGTTTATATCGGGGGTGTGCACGGTTTGGGAGCATGGCAACTTTGTTGTAATTAACATTTCATTAAAATTACTGTTGAGTTTGTCTTCGTGACGTATATTTACCAAGTGACGTCATGTAACGTGGCGCTTCCAACGGATGAAATATACGCGGGGAATTAATGGAACAGCTGTATTTTATCGTAGAATAACATACATCTGTCTCTCTTCTTTGTGTATATGAAAGACTGTGGAGGTCGTGTTAGAATGCATAATGGGTCGGGCCACAAGTTCTTACAACAATAGTTAACTTACAGCCCTTTCCAAACTGTTAAAAAAGACATGTTATATGCTATTTTAAAAAAGAAAATCATGAACTTAATAATATATATAAAATATCAAAAATAAAAATGACCCGTTAAATATAAACAAAGACTATCTACTTTTATTTGTGACTGTCTTATCGTTTGACCTATTTGCGATGGTGATTGAGTTTTTTTCTTTTTGTTTTTTCTTTTTTTTTCTTTTGTTTTTTAATAATGGAAGTCAGAATCTAGTTAAGTAATCGGAAAATAAAGTCATTTTCATATGTCTTGCTTGTACTTTTGGCCCAGGACAATTAAAGCAGCTCAGATAGTAGCACCATCTTCCAGACTCAACTGCAGCTCGTCTATTTATTATTTGTGAATCTGAAAAAGAAATATATGCACAAGAAAAATGAATGCACCAATTTCAAATCAATGAATTAACCTACATATCTGATTACATACTCCACAGCATCAACTGAGTACTCTATAAGAAATAATACTTTTATACAATCAATAAACGCTTTATTAAGTCATTTTAGTGTATTGTTTGATACAAAAATAGTCCTGCGATGAACATCCGCGCCACCTTTAGGCAGTTATAACCTGTATATGTAAGACTCTTTTTTTAAGGTTATACATGTACTCTAGGAATCTAGGACGTTGAAGGATCACAACCCTATGTAAGCATTAATCAATTCATAATACAGTAATTGTGTGTTATTTCAAGGGAGGTAACCACTCCGTCCTTATCAAATAACTAAATTATATAGTATGCTATATAGAATGACTTCCCTTGTTTATTTTGTTAACGTTCAAGCATTCGACATACTTTTGTACATATCAAGCTGTTTTGTAACTGTAAGTCAAAATACGGGCAAATATACAGCGGATGTCCAACGTAAAACATGTCCAACGTGAAACTACATTAATTTTATGCTTCTATAACAACAGTTATTATACATGAGCATTAGGCATATTATTATTATTTATTTATTATTAATATGAATAAGGCACTGCCTCATGGCGAGCGTTGGTTTGTGTCGTACTGATAATTCATGCAGTGGGATTTTCTAAACTCATAAACAATTAACCCAAAATCAAAACATCTGCCTAAGTGATTCTACTAGATCTACATCAAATTTGTTAACATGAGGAATATTAAACAAGCGGGATTATTGGGTAGTTAAAATATTAGTAGTTTTCAACCAAGCAGATGTTTTGAAAAAAAATGAAAATCCGAAATAACAAAGCAACTAAACTTGAAACAAAGTACCTTGAATCTGTATCCTTTGCTTCGTGTTCGGTAATTCAAACATGCATGTATGTTGTTTTCAACTGGACTAGGCTAATGGTACTAATAGTTGTCTTTGAACCAGTTTGCTCCATGTAGTAATATTTAGTACAGTATACTAAGATAATTATTGTCTTTTGAATATCTTAAATATTAAAATGTAATTATTTTTTATTTAAAATAAATTTCACTGTTATCATTAGAAATTATTCCCTTATATTGTTAAATAGGTTAGTGACTGCCATGTTTAAATGTTTAACTATACATGTTAAAAAGGTTATTGAAAAAAAAGCAACTTTGTATGCTTTCAAGTCAAGATAGATTGGTTAGCGATTATCATATCACCCACTATCAATCTGAGAGAAAAAAAAGGTTATCTGTTGTGTTTTTTTTGATAATGTTTAATGAATTATTATGAATTATATTTTTATTTGAGAAGCAAAGTATAAATCAGCAGTTATGACATAAAAAATGTTTAAAAACAAAAGGAAAGACATGATTTAGCTTTTGTAATAAGTTAAAACTAAAAGGTGTCACACACCATCATTAATACTCATATAAATATTGATCACCTCAGCAGTATTAATACAGCAACGATATGTTTGGTAAAGATATAAGTACTATAATAAATTAAAAGGTTAGCGACTGTCATGTCACCCACCGTCAACAATAGCAGTTAAATGGTGTAGTCCACATGGCTAATAACCTCCGCAGTATTAATACAGCAAATTATACAGTATACATTTTACGCTATTGTAATTTCAATTTCATCAGCTTAAATTGTTGATTGGATATAATGAAGGAATGCTGTTGGTTTTTTTCGGACTGTCAACTTGTCACCTTATAATTATTACTCAAATCAATATTCAGATTCGTTTAAAGTCCCAAGTGTCATCCTCTGAATCAGATTTAGAATTTAATTGGCTGTTTTCAGGTTGAATAACAGATTTGCAAAGTATATTAAACCATTTGATTTTAAGGTGTTCATCTGGATGAACTCCATCATAAAAATGTTTATACGAATATTTTGTTATTTTCTTTTTAAGTTTATTTAAAGATCCTCTTTGTTTTGTAGAGGTTTTGAGGAAGTCTCTATCAAACCTGACTGTAGGTAGATTTTGAATGGAATTAATAATTGCAATGTCTGAATTCAATGCTGTAATTTGATTTTCTAATTGATGTTGCATTTCAAGAACATCTTCTTCTTTGAAAAATGAATAGTACAACCTATTGCGTTTTATTTGAAAATCTCTGTATTTTTTAATTGATGCAGGGGCAATTGATGTAAACTGTAGATATAGTTGACATGGTGGAATGTGTTTTAGTAGGTTTGTATGGAATGAGTTGAACTGGTGTTTTAATTGATCTATCTTGTCTGTGAGACAACTTATATTTTCACGAGTGCTTTAGTAAGAGTGAAAATATTTGAGTTTAATCACTTCGGGATGAAAATAAATCCTATATTCACGACAAACCAACACATATTGTTTTGGAGTGAATAACATATTTTATTTCATCGAGAAGTGAGAAAACTTTTATTTTCACGAATGTGAAGAATGAGTGAAAATATAAAAGTTTCCTAACTTCGAGATGAACTAAAATATGTTATTCACGACAAAACAACAAGTTTTCTTTTTATTTTATGATTTTGCAAACAATTGTTTAAGCAATTTCAGTAACTAAACCGTTTTACACACCTGACTACGCGCCCTTTCATTTTTTTTGAAACCGTTAACGTAGAAAGAAAGTAATTAAATAAACAGTGGATTTAACAGTAGAACAGTTGGAATATATTGTGAGTCGTGTTACTGTGCATTTGTATTGGTTGTACATTAAAAAAGTAGTCCCGGCAGCTACTGTGGAATAAAACTCTAACAGTTTTATTTTAATCATATTTCACCGGAAAGTATATAATAAATGGTTATCTCCCTTTAACGATTAGATCGAAATACAGCACGATGTAAGTATAGTTATAATATGAATAAGGCACAATCTATCCAGTTTGAGTAATAAACTTAAAATTTCAAACTGTATAATTGAGGATACTGCACTCATCCTCCTTTTACATGTAAAAATCCATCGAGATTCACTAGCCTAATAAATTCGATCCTATGCTTTTTTTATTATTCGTACAAACTCTGTCAATTTCAGATAAATTCAGAATCAATCGAGATGTTGCGAAGGTGCGTGAACATAGGTGCAATGGTCAGGTTCTCAACGACCCCACCTCCCACACCCACTCCCCACCCCAACCCCCACCCACCCTTGTTTTCTGAAGGTATTTGCTGGCTATATAATTTATTATTGTCTTCGATTTAGTCTTGTTTTCTGATGGTATACACTGGCTGTATAATGTATTATTGTCTGAAAAATCGAATAGTCCAGCTGCGCTGTTCTCGGTCTCTTTTTTTATTATAAACTGTGTATTAAATTCTTACTTAGTGGAGGAAAAAAACAGAATCCAATTCTAATAATATATAAATTACAAGTATTGTCAAACTTATTCATGGAAATGCTGGAATCTGGAGCCCGATAAAGTAGTTCTTGAGCTGGCTGTAGACCTCCTCCCCACAAGGGGGAATTTTGTAGGGTATGATTTTCTAAAAGTACTTACATTAAGCTTCAAAATGAGACATGAGTGCCATCTGAGCGTTGCGGCTTTAGTGAGTTTTGGGGGAAAACGTTGCGTGTTTAGACGAAAATCGCCGAAATCTGGAATTATTTTTTAGAAAAAGAATGAAAGATATTAGAACCAATTTGAATTGATGGAATGAATCTTTCTCGGAACGCATCTTTACGTGTCCCACCATATAATTTATGGATCCGATACTTAAATATTGTGATTTTGGGTAAAAATCTTAAAAAATTGAATAAAATCGCCGATTTCTGTAATACATTGGGGGTATTTAACTAAAATTAGAAATATATCTAATACAATAGAAAAAAGAAATATTGTAAACTTTTTGGGCAGGATAAGGTCCAGTGATTAAACAGAAAAAAGTTCCAAACCGCATGATTTTCGGAAATGCCTTAATTTTGGGGCGAAAAATGTGTATTTTTGTCAAAAATCGCCGGAATCTGGAATTATTTTTTAAAATTAGTTTGAACATAAACTTATCAAATTTAAGCAATAGAATGTTGCACAGCATACATATTCAAGATTTTCCTGTCATCATATATAATATATGTGCTCAAATATTTTCATTTTAGGGCAAAATGTTGGAAAAAATGACAAAATTCACTGATTTCTGTAATCCATTGGGGTATTGGGTTAAAATTTAGAAAAAATTATAATAAAGACATATTGTAACATGTTGGATAGACAAAAGTCCAATAATTAAGTAGAAAAATGTCCTGAACCATACGATGCTTAAAATATTGCCTTAATTTTCAGGCGAAAAATGTGTATTCCCGTCAAAAATCGACGAAATCTGGAATTATCATTTGAAAATAGTTTGAACATAAATTTATCAAATTGAAGCAATAAAATGTTGCACACTATACATATCCAAGTCATTTATTGTATCAGATATAACATATATGCTCAAGTATTTATATTTTAGGTCAAAATGTTGAAAAAATTACTATAATCGCTGATTTCTGTAATACATTGAGGTATTGGAAAAAAATTAAAAGTGCATAGAAAGAACGGAAAAAAATATTATAACATATCTGCAGTCCAATGTGCAATAATATACCAGAAAACCGTCTTTCTTCTATGGAACATTCCTACTCTCACCTGGTATTATTGCCATTGACCCATCATATGTTTCCAAGGAGTGCATGCCACGCTGACATTTTATTTGCTTTTATAAGCAAACAAGCCTGCTCTAGCTGATACCTTATGGGAATTTGTTAAAAAAATGACATGACATAACCTCCCGAACAAATACAACACATCACGTACTAGTTCTTGAGCTGGCTGTACATCCCCCGGTCCCATGGGGGATTTTGTAGGGTATGATTTTCTGAAAGAACATACAATAAGTTTCAAAATGAGACAGATGTGCCATCAATTCTGAGCGTTGGGCTTTAGTGAGTAACGTGCATGAATACTATGTTACCTTACATTACAATTAAAATTTCAATGTACATTAAAAACGCTTAATATAAATTAAATCAAAACCATGTAAAAAAACATAATACGTACTTTTATTGTTATAAGTTTTATTAATATAATATTAATATATAATAAAACTATTCTGTAATTTACGTTACACCACATTCATTACCAAAAAATAAATTATTTTTAGTGCAAATAGGTGGCTGTAAAAACTGGTGTTCGTCTGTAAGTAAGGGTTTCTATATATATTAAAATATTAATTAGATTGTGTATAATATGCATATGTTTACTAGCTGAAATTTATGTGTAACACAATAAAAGGAAATCAAACATGGCGTCCACGATGGTCCCGTTGTGTCACAAGATCTGTAGATCGGCCCAGCAGCTATTTCTCTCTAACTATACTGTATATAGCTCTAGGTGCCATGTTCGAGGCCCGAACTCAGGTACCCTCCTACCTGATACGGTCTAGCGACCGCGTGCCACGCGTAGCGGGGACCTTTGCCGAG
This sequence comes from Cyrtodaria siliqua, assembly GCA_037043455.1. Lineage (NCBI taxonomy): Eukaryota > Metazoa > Mollusca > Bivalvia > Adapedonta > Hiatellidae > Cyrtodaria > Cyrtodaria siliqua. Next base: position 255,418 of record JAWPHD010000538.1, on the reverse strand, counting down.
GCTGGCCACAGTTCCCGTTGAGTCACAAAACCCAGCGGCCGTCGGCTGTGGGTCGCTCAAGGCTATATCTCTCTATATAACTATACTGTATATAGCTCTAGGTGCCATGTTCGAGACCCGAACTCGGGAAGCCTTCCCCCTGATACGACCAAGGGACTGAGTGCCACGCGTAGCGAGGACCGTTGCCGACGGCTGACCACCATTTCCGTTGTGTCACAAAACCTGTGGGTTGGCCCAGCGGCCGTCGGCTGCAGGTCGCTCAAAGCTATTTACTATATAGCTCTAGGTGGCATGTTCGAGACACAAACTCAGGTAGCCTTTCCCCTGATACGAACTAGGTACCGAGTGCCACACGTAGCGAGGACCGTTGCCGACGGCTGGCCACATGTCCCGTTATGTCACAAAATATGCGGGTCGACCGAGCGGCTATCGGCTGAGTGGCTATCGGCCGTAGGTCGTTCAAGGCTATTTCCCTCCATATAACTGTATATAGCTCTATGTGCCATATTCGAGACTCAAACTCGGGTAGCCCTCACCCTGATAAGGCCTAGGGACCGAGTACCACGCATAGCGGGGACCTTTGCCGACGGCTGGCCACCGGTCCCGTTGTGTCACAAAATATGTGGATCGGTCCAGCAGCGATCGGCCGAGGGTCGATCAACGTTATTTCCCTGTATACATATATAACTATACTGTATAAAGCTCTAGGTGAGTTACGAAGTTCGAGACCCGAACTCGGGTAGCATGCCCCCTAATACAGCCTATCGATTGAATGCCACGCATTGCCGGGACCTTTGCCGACGGCTGCCCACTAGGCCCGTTGTATCACCCAATCTGTAAGTCGGCCCAGCGGCCGTCGGCCGAAGGTCGTTCAACGCTATATCCTTCTATATAACTGTATATAGCTCTATGTGCCATGTTCTGTGGGTCGGCCCAGTGGCCGTACGCAGAGGGTCCCTCAACGTTATTTCTCTATTTATAACGTATACTGTACCTAGCTCTATGTACCATGTTCGAAATGCCGGTAACGTGGTAAAGTCCAAGTCGCCAGTTTGTACACGTACATGTTCCAGAATGCTTTACACATAATGGGCTTTCAGAAAAATAGGGTGTACAAAATTCCCCCTGGGGTGAGGGTTACTCCTACTAGCTTACAGTCTATTTTTCTGTTGTACCGGTATTATATATTTTTCTAGATTTTAACCCAATACCACCAATGGATTGCAGAAATAAGTGATTTTAGTCCTTCTTTTCAACATATTTCAGCAGATATATTATATATGATGCAAGGAAACACTTGAATATGTATGCTGTGCAACATAAGTTTATGTTAAAACTGTTTTCAAAATTAATTCCAGATTCCGTCGATTTTTGACAAAAATACACATATTTCGCCTAAAAATTAAGGCATTTTCAAGCATCATACGGTTCGGGACTTCTTCCTAATTAATTATTGGACCTTTGTCTATCTAAATATATTACAATATGTCCTTATTCAGTTGTATTAAATTTGTTTCTGTATTTTAACCCAATACCCCCAATGGATTACAGAAATCAGTGATTTTTGTCATTTTTTCCAACATTTTGCCCTAAAATGACAATATTTGAGCACATATGTTATATATGATACCAGAAAAATCTTGAATATGTATGCTGTGCAACATTCTATTGCTTCAATTTGATAAGTTTATGTTCAAACTAATTTTAAAAAATAATTCCAGATTCCGGCGATTTTTGACAAAAATACACATTTTTCGCCCCAAAATTAAGGAATTTCCAAACATCATGCGGTTTGGAACTTTTTTATGTTTAATTACTGTACCTTACCCTGCCCAAAAAGTTTACAATATTTCTTTTTTCTATTGTATAGGATATATTTCTAATTTTTAGTTAAATACCCCCCCAATGTATTACAGAAATCAGCGATTTTATTCAATTTTTTAACATTTTTACCCAAAATCACAATATTTAAGTATCAGATCCATAAATTATATGGTAGGACACGTAGAGATGCGTTCCGAGAAAGATTCCATCAATTCAAATTGGTCCTAATATATTCCATTCTTTTTCTAAAATATAATTCCAGATTTCGGCGATTTTCGTCTAAAAACGCAACGTTTACCCCAAAACTCACTAAAGCCCCAACGCTCAGATGGCACACATGTCTCATTTTGAAACTTACTGTATGTTATTTCAGAAAATCATACTCTACAAAATTCCCCCTTATGGGGGTGAGGGTTTCTCCTACTAGCTCACAGCCTAAAGATGTTTAGTTGATCCAATCCAGAAGACTCCTTAAATTAATATTTAATAAGTCCATATTTAATCAGTCCATCAAATAGTTTATAATTACTTTTTATTGCAGTGAAGAGAGAAAAAATAATAATTAGGGACTTGAACTCGGAAGTCTGGTGGCCCGAACTCAGGTACCCTCCTACCTGATACGGTCTAGCGACCGCGTGCCACGCGTAGCGGGGACCTTTGCCGAGGCTGGCCACAGTTCCCGTTGAGTCACAAAACCCAGCGGCCGTCGGCTGTGGGTCGCTCAAGGCTATATCTCTCTATATAACTATACTGTATATATTTTTCTAGATTTTAACCCAATACCACCAATGGATTGCAGAAATAATTGATTTTAGTCCTTCTTTTCAACATATTTCAGCAGATATATTATATATGATGCAAGGAAACACTTGAATATGTATGCTGTGCAACATAAGTTTATGTTAAAACTGTTTTCAAAATTAATTCCAGATTCCGTCGATTTTTGACAAAAATACACATATTTCGCCTAAAAATTAAGGCATTTTCAAGCATCATACGGTTCGGGACTTCTTCCTACTTAATTATTGGACCTTTGTCTATCTAAAAATATTACAATATGTCCTTATTCAGTTGAATTAAATTTGTTTCTGTATTTAAACCCAATACCCCCAATGGATTACAGAAATCAGTGATTTTTGTCATTTTTTCCAACATTTTGCCCTAAAATGACAATATTTGAGCACATATGTTATAAATGATACCAGGAAAATCTTGAATATGTATGCTGTGCAACATTCTATTGCTTCAAATTGATAAGTTTATGTTCAAACTAATTTTAAAAAATAATTCCAGATTCCGGCGATTTTTGACAAAAATACACATTTTTCGCCCCAAAATTAAGGCATTTCCAAACATCATGCGGTTTGGAACTTTTTTCTGTTTAATTACTGGACCTTACCCTGCCCAAAAAGTTTACAATATTTCTTTTTTCTATTGTTTAGGATATATTTCTAATTTTTAGTTAAATACCCCCCCAATGTATTACAGAAATCAGCGATTTTATTCAATTTTTTAACATTTTTACCCAAAATCACAATATTTAAGTATCAGATCCATACATTATATGGTAGGACACGTAGAGATGCGTTCCGAGAAAGATTCCATCAATTCAAATTGGTCCTAATATATTCCATTCTTTTTCTAAAATATAATTCCAGATTTCGGCGATTTTCGTCTAAAAACGCAACGTTTACCCCAAAACTCACTAAAGCCCCAACGCTCAGATGGCACACATGTCTCATTTTGAAACTTACTGTATGTTATTTCAGAAAATCATACTCTACAAAATTCCCCCTTATGGGGGTGAGGGTTTCTCCTACTAGCTCACAGCCTAAAGATGTTTAGTTGATCCAATCCAGAAGACTCCTTAAATTAATATTTAATAAGTCCATATTTAATCAGTCCATCAAATAGTTTATAATTACTTTTTATTGCAGTGAAGAGAGAAAAAATAATAATTAGGGACTTGAACTCGGAAGTCTGGTGGCCCGAACTCAGGTACCCTCCTACCTGATACGGTCTAGCGACCGCGTGCCACGCGTAGCGGGGACCTTTGCCGAGGCTGGCCACAGTTCCCGTTGAGTCACAAAACCCAGCGGCCGTCGGCTGTGGGTCGCTCAAGGCTATATCTCTCTATATAACTATACTGTATATATTTTTCTAGATTTTAACCCAATACCACCAATGGATTGCAGAAATAATTGATTTTAGTCCTTCTTTTCAACATATTTCAGCAGATATATTATATATGATGCAAGGAAACACTTGAATATGTATGCTGTGCAACATAAGTTTATGTTAAAACTGTTTTCAAAATTAATTCCAGATTCCGTCGATTTTTGACAAAAATACACATATTTCGCCTAATAATTAAGGCATTTTCAAGCATCATACGGTTCGGGACTTCTTCCTACTTAATTATTGGACCTTTGTCTATCTAAAAATATTACAATATGTCCTTATTCAGTTGAATTAAATTTGTTTCTGTATTTAAACCCAATACCCCCAATGGATTACAGAAATCAGTGATTTTTGTCATTTTTTCCAACATTTTGCCCTAAAATGACAATATTTGAGCACATATGTTATAAATGATACCAGGAAAATCTTGAATATGTATGCTGTGCAACATTCTATTGCTTCAAATTGATAAGTTTATGTTCAAACTAATTTTAAAAAATAATTCCAGATTCCGGCGATTTTTGACAAAAATACACATTTTTCGCCCCAAAATTAAGGCATTTCCAAACATCATGCGGTTTGGAACTTTTTTCTGTTTAATTACTGGACCTTACCCTGCCCAAAAAGTTTACAATATTTCTTTTTTCTATTGTTTAGGATATATTTCTAATTTTTAGTTAAATACCCCCCCAATGTATTACAGAAATCAGCGATTTTATTCAATTTTTTAACATTTTTACCCAAAATCACAATATTTAAGTATCAGATCCATACATTATATGGTAGGACACGTAGAGATGCGTTCCGAGAAAGATTCCATCAATTCAAATTGGTCCTAATATATTCCATTCTTTTTCTAAAATATAATTCCAGATTTCGGCGATTTTCGTCTAAAAACGCAACGTTTACCCCAAAACTCACTAAAGCCCCAACGCTCAGATGGCACACATGTCTCATTTTGAAACTTACTGTATGTTATTTCAGAAAATCATACTCTACAAAATTCCCCCTTATGGGGGTGAGGGTTTCTCCTACTAGCTCACAGCCTAAAGATGTTTAGTTGATCCAATCCAGAAGACTCCTTAAATTAATATTTAATAAGTCCATATTTAATCAGTCCATCAAATAGTTTATAATTACTTTTTATTGCAGTGAAGAGAGAAAAAATAATAATTAGGGACTTGAACTCGGAAGTCGGGAGCTCTAACCATTAGGCCACGGCATCAAACGTGTGACGTTATAATTAAATAGTATATATATTGTGATTCTATGACTCCTAGTATGCATATACTGTGAATAGTAGCATCAATAGTGCTTTATAAACTGCAAAGTCATTTGAAATTGTCCTATTTAATCGTATTTATCAATTATTGGTAGATAATTGGTCACTGGCGAGACAGTTAGTCAGTACTGATTTATCCTCATCGATTGCGGAAATTAACGAAAAGTTCCGATGACATTGATCGTACATAGTAGGCCAATCCCGTCATTCTATGAGGATACCGAGATGCTGCGAATTGCACCGGACAAGAGACATCGCCGAGGAGGCCCGACGACAAATTACCATGTCGATCTCCGGAAGTAGCTACTGGTTTCCCGTTACGTATATACTTGACAGAAATCAGAAACCAAAGGGATATTTTCTCATAGTATGTGGACAAAAGCTGATACTGTTACGGCGATTTTCATCCCCTATTATAAATTGTATTAAGCTATACAAATATTCAGTAGTTACACAAATAAATAGTAATTGATGCAAACTTGGAGTGTTTGATATTATAACAAATGACATGATTTCATTTGAAAATTTTAACAATGCTAAATGTAACTTTATTATATGTGGTGACATGAACGCAAGAACAGCACCTCGAAATGATTTTGTTGAATTTGATTCTTTACACATTGATGATTTACTCCCAGATGAATATATAGTTGACACGTTTTCTGAACGATACTCAGAAGATAGCGTTTGTAGTGAAATGGGAAAACTATTGTTAGATTTTTGTAAAAACACTGAATTGAGAATAGCTAACAGTAGAATAGGGGAATATAAATACGTTGGTAGATACACCTGCGTTAAAAATAACGGTAGTAGTGTGATTGACTATGTATTGTGTAGAGCAGAACTTATTGACATGTTTCATAGCTTTGAAGTAAAGGAACCAAATATTCTATCTGACCATTGTGCTGTTAGTTTTTCATTACGTGCAAATACAATGTTAAGCGAGCATATAGAGACTATACAAGATAAAACACTAGATTATAAATATAAATGGGACAATAATAAAAATATGCAATATGTAGAAATGTTGAATCAGTCTAATGTACAGGAGCACCTTAATTTGATAACAGATGAGTTGACAACTGTGCATAGTAAAGAAGACTTAGATAAAAATGTGGACGAGTTTTATAATATTTTATCAGAGGTTTGCAGTTCTTTGTTTAACAAAGTAATATTTAGTGATTCTGATAAAATTTCTCAGAATAGGCCCGTGCAAAATCAGTCGTGGTTCGGTGATACAAAACGAAAACAATTTTATAGTAATTCGAATGCATATCGATCTAATAAAAATGACACAAATAGAATAAGCATGACAAATGCGAGAACTGAATATAAAAGTACAATTCGGAGGCACAAATATGAGCATGATAAAAAACAATTGGAAAAACTAGAAAAATCTCGCTTTAAAAATACAAAAGAGTATTGGCAGATGTTAAAGGGTATGCATGCCCCTAAAAGATCAAACACAATCTACGTTGATACGTTTGCACACTATTTTCAAGCCATTAATGATCCTAATGACGTATTTTTTCAACTTGATGATGATGTTTTATTCTTTAATGAGAGATACATAAATGGTGAGATTCAAGTCATGTTTGAAGAATTAAATTTTGAAATATCTCTGTTTGAGATTACTAAAGCTTGTAAGCAATTTAAGCTTGGAAAAAGTGTAGGACCTGACAAGGTTATAAATGAATTCTTTTGTTATGGAATCGACAGTATTTTACCATATCTATTTAAACTATTTAATGCTGTTTTTAATTTAGGATATTTCCCCGCCAAATGGACGGATGGATACATTGTTCCACTACATAAAAAGGCTGGCATTAATGACGTAGAAAACTATAGGGGTATTACACTTTTAAGCACATTTGGCAAGTTGTTCACGCGAATTTTGAATAATAGACTAACCAGATGGGCTGAAAACTATAATGTATACATGGAAGCACAGTCGGGATTTAGGAGTCAAATGGGTACCGTTGACAATATTTTTATTCTGCATGGTATAATAAAGCATGTAATAAATGAGGGTAAGCGTCTATATAGTGCATTCGTTGATTTTACTAAAGCCTTTGACTATGTAGTTAGAGATATTCTGTGGTGCAAATTAATAAAAAAAGGCATACGGGGGAAGATGTTGGATGTTATCAAATCAATGTACGAATCTGTTAAATCAATTGTAAAACACGGGAATGAGTTGAGTGAAGAATTCACATGTTATTTTAGGAGTTCGTCAGGGAGAATGTCTATCACCATTTTTGTTTGCTATGCATTTGAATGACATGGAAGATTATTTCATAGCTAACGATGTACCAGGTATTACCCTGGGAGATTTTAAATTATTGTTGCTGTTATATGCTGACGATATTGTACTTTTTTCACAAACCGTTGTCGGTTTACAGAAAGGTTTAGATGTATTATATGATTATTGCAGTCAATGGAGATTAAACGTTAACACAAACAAAACAAAAATAATGGTATTTAGAAAAAGCGGCAGTCTACCAAGAAAACTAACATTTAGATATGATGGAAATATTATTGAAATAATAGACAGTTGTGTATATTTAGGAATTGTTTTTACGTCTGGAGGTTCTTTTACAACAGCACTTGATACGTTGGCTGGGCAAGCAGGAAAAGCAATTTTTAAATTAGAGAACTATATATACAAGTTTACAGAAATATCACCGAAACATAGGTTAAATCTGTTTGACAAACTTATAAAACCAGTGTTACAATATGGTTGCGAGGTTTGGTTTTTTTTAAATTCAAATGTTATAGAACGTGTGCATCTAAAATTTTGTAAAAATATAATGGGGGTGAAAAAATCAACTCAAAATGACTTTGTTTATGGTGAGTTATGTAGAACACCCTTACGACAGTATAGATTGAAAGCTATCATTAAATATTGGTTTAAAATATTGACAAGTGAAAATGGTAAATATGTTAAAGTAATATACAATATGATGATAAATGACATACAAAATAACCCAAATAAACAAAACTGGGCCTCTGTGGTACAGATATTACTTGAGCAATTGGGTTTTAATGACGTTTGGATTTTTCAAGGTGTAGGACATACAAATGCTTTCATAACAGTGTTTAAACAAAGATTAACCGATACTTTTATACAAAATTGGAATGCACGTATAAATGAATCGACTAGGGCTAACACATATTCGTTGTTTCATGAGTTTACGTATAAACCTTACTTAGATATTGTTAAAATAAGAAAATTCCGTGTGGTCTTGTCACAACTGAGAATGTCATCACATAGGTTACATATAGAGTCAGGGCGTTGGCATAAGCCACATAAAACACCAGTTAATGAAAGGACATGTTCCGTTTGTAACACATTGAAAGACGAATTTCATTTCATTTTAGAATGTACACTATATACTGATTTAAGGAAAAAATATATAAATCGCCATTTCTGGTTAAGGCCAAATATATCGAAATTCCTTCAGTTAATAACATGTGAAAATGGAACAATTATAAGAAATCTGTCTACATATGTAAATGAGGGGTTTAGACTAAGAAATTCTATTATCTATAATAATTAATCATAGTATTACAAATCAATTAGTATAGCTCTTGTTAACCATTGTTTGCTATTAACACTCATAAGTATCAAAATATGTTGATATTAAAAAATACATGTGCAATCAAACCTGTTTTAGCGGTCACGTAAAATGGATAGACACCTGTCTTAAGCAGACGTAAATGTAATAGCTCTGCTATTATCTTAAATTTAATTTAAGTTACATATAATTATCTTAAAATCAATTGAAATTATATATATTTAGTGGTCACGGATTTTTACCGGCCAATTTTGAGCCTCTGCATGAGTGACTATTTGAGACAGGTTTGAGTGTAATAAAAAAAAAAAAAAAAAAAGATATGTGTGTATATATGTATGTGTATATGTATATATGTATGTAATAAAATCATGCATTACATGTTGAAGTATATATAAATAATCACTCTTTTACTCTCCCAAGAGAACGAATCTTGAACTGAAACACTTCTTAGTAAGTGAGTAGTGGAGAAAATGTATAACAAAAAATAAAATTTGACAAAATAACTTTATATGTTGCCATTTATTACCGTGTGTATAATGTATTGTGTTGTACCTGTGTACTCATGGACCTAAAGGTCTTTTGTATTTTGAATAAATAAATATACTATGCTGCTGATAACCGAATTGTGTATTGCTGCATTAGATCTTTCCGTTTGGAAAAAAAGCATAAAACAACACATAGCACACCAAATGTTATCCCTTCAAAGTTTCTTTTTTGATAGAATACACATTTGGTTCAAGCAAGTGAGCAAACTTAGGATATATAATTTTACAATCTCTTAACAATAAATACAGTACTCTAATGGTTCAACTTTTCAAAGCGGAATTTCAAGATTTATGCATTTAGTATTCCAAAGTGTACTGAGATTAAAATGTCTAAGATAACACTAACTAGCTGCAATTCTGTTTTTACAAAACGTTTTGGGATTTCTCTGGAATATTACGTGGAACTTAGTGTGCAGTATATAAATTATATAGCGGAATTCCCGATTTCCTTTAGTATAGCATCAGATAAAACAGTACACATAATCGATAGTTATATATAACTAACGCTAACGTTGCACTAAATTTGTGACATTGTCATCGATCTTGCGGGTTCTACAAAGACAAGGGTTATCGTTTTTTATGAAAATGAAAGTAGAGATAAAAAGTAGCGTATTTTCAAAAGAGTCATGAATTTATTAGTACAGTATTGAGGCCCTCTCAGGGGATCCATGTTCCATTGTTCCCTAAAAATATGACCCTATGTTCCCTTGTTTCCCAAAAATATTTTACTTTGTTCCCCAAAATTATTTTTCGAATGTTCACTTGTTCCCCAAATGTATTACCAATAACAGACATTATTATATAACCTATAAATAGACGCGTTTTCATTGGCTAAAAAGTAATTTTTTAGAAAAAATATCTAGCGATATTGACCTGTTTTTTTGATATTGACCTGTTTTATATAATTGTTTTTTTGATATTGACCTGTTTTATATAATTGTAAATTGAGGGTTATATAATAAAACAGTTATGGACTTTTCAGCTGTTATACATGATGTTGATATGTACCAAAAAATCATTATTGACCTCGGCTATCGCCTCGGTCAATAATGATTTTTTTGGTGCATATCACATCATGTATAACAGCTGAAAAGTCCATAATTGTATAATGTTTCCTTGTTCCCTAAAAATAAATTGTCATGTTCCCTTGTTCCCCCAAAACCTCTGGGAGACCCTTAGTAATACCACTTGGCATAATTGAACCAGATCTATGTATACTGACGGTGAAAACGTACCAGCATATTTTATAGGGGTTAAATTGTATTGCTATAGTAATTTATAACAATAAGCGCATATTGAGAAATTGTAGGATATTAATTAAAAATCGCAAACACTAATTGCCGCAGAATCCATAAGCGTGTTGTATAGTGAATAATTAAATCTCATGGGTGAAAAACAAAGTCACACATTTTAATACCGGGTATGTCCAACCGGTTTACCGTTCATAGAAAATCATCCCGACGTCACGTATTGCAACAAATCATCCCGACGTCACGTATTCCCGACGTCACGTTTTCCAATAAGATTACGTCACTTATAACTCCAATCGTGAACGCTCGGCCAATCCCGTCATTCCTCGGGATCCCGCCTCGTGTGTATCACGGCGCTTCGGTATGTTCAAAATCTTCACATTCTGTTAGCCGGAAGGCAACGGCACAGAAAATAGTGCACTGTTGCTAAGCTGTTGCTACATACACAATATGGCCGCTTGCCACACGTGTTGATGTATGATTTGCGTTTCATGTTTGTTATTTACAACACAAACGAAGATTTTATCACTGCTTTCACGTAAATAAACTACTTATGGAACAATCGGCTAAATGACATTGCAAAACGTTGCAGATAACTTTGATTTTGAATGCAAATTCGTTTTGGCGGGAATCTGACGCGCGTCACCTTAGTATGACGTAACCAATATGGAAACCTGCGTATTACCTTCGAGTCATGCTGCGAAGCAGTGTACGAGATGTTGCGAATGTTATAACTCTAGCTGAATATTATTAACTCATTATCTTACTGGAATAATGTGATGTCGGGTTGATTTCCTAGAAACGGTAAAAGGGTTGGACATACATACATACAGTAACCGCATATTATAAGTGTTGACGTCTGTGACATGTTTGACCTCGAGGTATCAATCTTGAAGCCTCTGCGGGAGGAAAACTATCGTGTTGTTTTATGAAAATGAAAGTAAATTTAAGAGCATAGTTTCTTCCTAATAGAAATGGAATTGAATAATGATCCTGGATCTGTGGTTTTACAACAAATACTAAAACGGGGCTCCCTTGGAAGCAACAATACAAACAAGAGAGAAAAGTGGCAGACTCTGCTTTTAGATGAGTTTTTCATGACAGGTAATGTAAGATGCAACACCCAAGAACCGGCTTCAGTGGTATTTTACTTTAAAGCTACAAATAATGAGTTTGGGGATCTCAAAGGGTCAATAAGTAATAACACTACTTTTTACTTTTGCAGTTTTTACAACGCTTGTTTGAATGTCAATTAATACTGAAAAGGGTGTCCCTAGGGAGCAACAAACACAAACAAGAGAGAAAAAAGGCAAACTCGATGTTATTGAGTCTGTTCATGAGAGATATTATGAGGTGCAACATCTCTCAAGTACCCTATATATTACTCTCAAACGTATTTTTTGTAAAAGCTACAATTGCAAATGACATTAAAACCAGAATCTACTTCTTGTTGTTTAGTCTTTAAGGAGAGTTTCTAGGTAACTCGGGCCATACACTGATTAAACTTCCTCAGTACTCACGTTTGTATCTTACCTAATATCATAGTTCAAATATTTAAATATATTTTAGAATAGTTGTGTGATAAATACTTTGTTTTGACCAATAGTTTGTAAAACAAAATTACATCTGTACATCTTTAGAAAGTTAACCTCCTAAGTGTTTTATGAAAACATAGAATGTGCGGATAAAACACATAACATGAGTCAAATTCCGCTTAAAAATAGAAACTTCTTAAGATTGGTAGACCCTTATGGGAAAAAAACATAAACGTTTGACCCATTTATTACAAATGTTCCGTCTATAATAAAATAAAACATGGATACTCCTAAATAACCTCCCTTATAATTGAATATCGTTTGAAATTCAAGTAATGTTAATTCAGCGTCAACATGAACGATGTTGACAATTTATTTTGCAAACACATTTGCAGTGCATTTCTAGTAAATTATGTAAATACCTTTAGTTGGCATGTTTTCGAATTAGTAACATTGGAAGTTGCACTAATTCAAAGTACTTAACCCAATGTCTAAGTACCCAGTTAGATAAGTGTTATATTTATTGTCTAAGAAAACACATTGACTTGGAAGCTTTAAAATGTGTTCCTGCAATTTAATTTTTAACATACACGAATTATACAGATTAAATATCGATTGCTTATAGCTTGGCAATGGAACAAATCATTTATAAATAATATTACTCTACATGTAACACGGTGTTCGTTTCAAATGTTACTACTCTTTCAGATTTTGTATGCGACAGAGCCCTAGACCCTATAGTTTACTGCAATTTCTACATCGGAAAGACGGCCAGAGATGCCATATTAAATTTGCCTGGCATGGACAATTGGCTTTCAAGGTACTTTTTACTCTTATTTTATCATGCAGATATGCACTTTTCTGCCTAATAAAGGGGTGACGTAATACATTTTGCTTTATTAGGCACTGACCAATAAATCAAAGCAATGCGGCATCCTCCCGCGTTTATTGTACATAACGCAGAGCCTCGCCATTTTTCGTTTTCTAAGCCTCACCTAATAAACTTGATAGTAAAAGGCACTGACATAATATTCTCTATATGTATTGTGATACCATATTGGAGTAGGTTGGTGCTAGGGAGCATCAGATTCAATGCATCTTATATTATCTCTCATGAACAGACTCAATAAAAACTGTCTGTTACTTTCCTATCTTGTTTGTGTTCTTTGCTTGGTTATGATCCCTCTTTCTGCTTTTATTTAGAAGGAAATGAGTTAACATGCAGGTTTATATGAACAAAATGTTAACACATGCAGAGTGTACTGTTTTAAATTAACGGAGTCATGGCCCTTGTTCAAAGTAAATTTAAGAGATAACCATGCTAAGAGTTGCAATCTCGGACGAAGGCAGTGGTTGCTCAGTGTTTGAATCTGAATCCAAAGAATACGGTTCAAGCTTAAATGGAAAACACAGGGTTTATTTGCTTTGTCTTTAGGTCTCACTACACACTTCGATTTTACTGTGTTGGCCATAGGCAGTAAAGTCCAATTTTCCATTCTGAATCAAGCATTTACAGTCTAAAAGTATTTTTTTGGGAAAATACAGTTACTGCTGCTCATAAAAATCCACAAAATCTGGTACATCACTCTTTTGTTTTTAATGCGAGTGTTGTCAGGCACGGTTCTCTTTTTGGCTTTCACTAAACAGTTTGCACCTAAATTCATACGCATTTTGAGCACCCACAAATGTGTCACATTTTGCTGTCAGTGTAGTCTAATCTCTGTTCATCCAATCTCACACTATTGTTTTCTTACCTGCAGCAAGAAAAGAAAATATCCCTGGGCAATTATTAAAATATCTCCAACCGAAGAACACACCCCTACTTTGTATGGTGTAAGAATCATCTACAGTCACATGCAAGGGAGCTAAGTGTGTAGTGAGACCTTTAGGTATGAATCTTTCCTTAGACTACTCGGTCGGATGGTGACGTAAACGGAGCGGTCCTGTGAAATGGAGTTTCTACTCCGACCTAGTTAAAGAACCATAGGAATCTATTCGATAGTAATAGTAATGGGTCATTCATGTCCATGTATTCTTCCCCATCTCTGTGGCTCCTCAAAGACCCCTAATACAATGTGTAGATGGGCCGTTAAACAACAATGAAATTATATCTAAGACGGTATTGGAGTGTTTTGTTACTATACTGTTTCCAAATTACTTATACTTCAAATAATCTACATTTACTATGATGTTTAAAGATCTTTAAACAATATCTCGCGGAACTAAATATTCTGCTTTTATTTATTTTAGATTTGGTAGCTCAAAGTAGGTATTTTGCGTCAATATTCAGCTCATTTTAGGCTTTATATGACGGCCGGTAGTTTTTAGTGGTGGAAGCAGACCACACACATTTTCCTTGGTAGAACCAGTGCTGTATATCTCCCGCATTCGTAAACAATCGACATTTAAAGGACATCTATCTCAAAAACAGTCAATCATAAAATAAAGCATATTTACTGTCCGCAACCGGTATTTTGACATAAACTGGTATTTATAATTTAAGTCGGCTTAAAATGAGTGCATCAAAAAAAAATCCAGAATAATATAACTGTTTAAAAATGCTTCAGCTTAGAATATAGATGTAATATCAAACAAAATATTATATTAGCATACGGTGTTAATGTCTCAAATTTGAATTCAACACATGTTAATAGAATCGGGCGTAAAATGCTTATATTAAAGTTGGTGCGTAACCTAGGATAGCACACACTCATCTGCAAAATGAATAACCTTTTATATAAGTGGCAGTTTCGGCTTATTCGTCATGTTTAGACCTTTCAGAATAGAAAATATCCTTATTTGACATTTTAGATCAGACACCTAGACCCCTACGAAAAGAAGAATGATATATGATTTTTTTTATTTTAAAGTAAACGCAAATGTATGCTAGAAACAATTAATACTATAAATGGTACCTTTGTCTTCCAGTTTGAGACGCTCCCTCGTTTTTCTTATCTCTCCTCACCCAGAATGCATTGCAGAAGACAACATCCGCCTATCATCCACCATTGAAGAGCTGCAGCAGTTCCACTCAGCGTTCGAAAAAGAGCTGCTGGACAGTGACATATCATTTTGTAAAATAACAGAACTGAATAGAGAAAAACGGGTACAACAAGTTCTACTGGAGCTAGAGACCTTCAAGCGTAACAGAATAGCATCACTGCAGTAGCAAAGGTTTTATAGTAAAAGCATAGACACTAAATGGATATTAAGTCACGTTATATACATGCCTATTCTTGAACTTGTATGACTTTTCCAGGCAGATTTAAGATGAACGTGAAGTCTACCTTTGTGTGTGGAATGGTACAATATCATTAGTTTAGTAATATCATGACGGTGTCTGCATGAACCAATTACATCTATCACAATGCTCGGTGGTATTGCTCGTTACAAGGCAAGTTTATGTTGCAATATGTACTTTTTTTGTGGGTCCATGCAGCCTGTATGTTAGACTTTGAAGATTTTTCTGCGATTTAAACCATTTTACTAACGTTAAAACATAACAATTAAGGCATGCTATATCCGGTAGGAACGAGGCTTATTTGCATAAAAAAAATGATTTCATCATCCTCTCTTAATCCCTTTTGGTAGTACTCATATTGTCGTGTAGACACAATAATCCTTCAGATTGGTTTTAATCAAAGCACAACTTATCTGGTCATGGTCAAAAATGAACTGCGAAAACATCGTTTCTCCTTTTTGCTATTGCTATTATGTATTGGTTCAAACTTTATACAAAAAAAAAAACAGAATATTTTATTTAGACGTAACAAAACGGTTGTTAATTTATGAAACATATTTGCACAATCAAACCTTACATGAGCGGGGTAATGAATAGAACATATGAACACCATTTAAATATTCAGCTTCAAACATATATCCTGTTGCATATTAATATGTACTAAGTACATTTAAAAAAAGCATTTTTTTTTTATTGTCGATTTATTCCTCAAGATTGTATTTTATTGCACTAGAACTCAAGAATTTTTGTCCTAAAGGTTAACATATGGCGATAACAGTTGTAAAGAGTTGCTCTGCTTCTTTCAGTTAAAACACATATTGCAAGGGGATCTTTAACATCTTTAGAAATTAAAAAAATATATATCAAAGTGTATTAACAGCTCTAGAATTCAAAAATTCACCAAAGTGTTGCTTTTAAAATGACTGTTCTGAGTGCATTTTGCATAGAATGCAGTTATCATATGTAGAAAGTGAACAATAATGTTACAATATAAACAGTTATCAGATGATTGAAATCGATGGTAACTCGTATATATGCGGTCGTAACTACATTTAATGTATATAAATGGTAAATATATAATATGCGGTGATAACTGTATAATATGCGGTTTATACGACAATATATTCGTTGACTAAAATAAGATATGTTTGGGCTTCACTAGTATGTGCGATAATGGAGTATACTGGGGTGGGGGTGGGGAGGGGTTCTGTATTATATCGAGTAATTATAATGTGTGTTTGTTTGTATGGTGTTTTACGTCGTTTTCAACACATGCAAGGTTATATATGATGGCCGATTTTTTGTGTTGGAGGCAGACCACCCACTTTTCCTGGGTAGAACCAGTACTGTATACCTCCCGCCATCCGTAAGAATCGACACTTCCTCACTTGCAAGTCGAACTCCCAGTGGGATTCGAACCCGCAGCGGTGAGAGGCGAAGGTTTACAACGCAACGTCATTAACCATTCGGCCACGGAGACGCTAATTATAATGTTAGTAAAGCTGTTGTGTAAGGTGTAAGATAATTATAAAAAAAATTGAAGTAAGTGAAATAAATAGTTGTTTTTTTAAAAAATACTTTTATGTTTATATTGCATTTCGAGTCTTTGATATTCAACTATTGACTAGCATGATGTTAGTGTGTCTTATATGTTATATCTTAAGGACCTATTTGCCAACGTTAAATGGTCATTGACAAAACATGGAAAGCTTGCATATTTACTGCTAACATGCTAAATGACCGATTAGATCAGGTGTATAAATTGAGGCCCGAGTAAAGTTGTTTCTTTAAATAGCATCATATATTGAACAGTATAAGATATATATATAGCAGATATAATACTTTGAACTTTGCTTGTATGGTTGGTTAACTGCATTACAAAACTTTGTTGATAAATCATTGCTTTTAGAACAAAAATAAAACCAAAACTCAACTAATGAAAACCTGTTTTTGTGTTTTAATATGTTGACTTCATAAAAGCTATATTAGGAGGACCTCATCATCTGATACAAAATTAAATAACACCATTGTCTAACGCAATTGTATGTCTAACATTGATTTACAGTTACCTATACAAATTCTCTAACACCCGCCTCCGCACCGCCCCCTCCCCCACCACACCCACCACTTCCCCCAGACCAAAAGAAAATAGGCTTGAAATAGGTCCTTTAAAGGACACACGGCAATCTTGATTTGTAGAAACTCGCGGCGTCCCTTTTGTTTTTCTAGATAACTTACTCTATCATTAATCACTGGTAGAATAAGAAGGAAAAATGAAAACTCAAAGTTTTATTTATTTTATGCAAACAGGTTTGAAGTCAAAATGATACTGGATTAATAAATCGAGACGGTAATTTTAATGTTTGATAAAACTTCAAGATTGCCATGTGTCCTTTTAATATAGTTTATGTTCTTTATTTTTTCCTTTTTTTTTTGAAGTTTTACTCTTACTAAAATATTTGATGTCACCCTCCATCTATTAATCCACCCAGTTGGAAAATACCCACAGATTTGTAAACATGAAACGCTTACTAATGAGTAATGATCATAATATTTAAAAAAATAAATAAATTATAGAACCATTTAATGTGCCCTTAGTGAAGTTACTAGGCATAGCAAAACAGAGCCATTAACTTAGCTATAAAGCATACTTTATGATATAAAGTGACTGTAATACCTTTTATTTGGGGATATACGAACAATAGATAATAGTCATCGTTACGTATTAAACAAATTATATTGTCATTAATACCCGCCGGAGAGCATGCTAATCGTTACATACATTACAGGTAATGACGAAAATGGTAAACATATTTTACTTGTCTATACCCGTCAGCGATCATACATATACGTACATTAACCCTTAGCCCGCTATGAATGTATTATGGACTGTCCTTTCTTTAAATTTAGACCTTTCCATTTATGTTACATAGGGGTGTTTTGGTGAAATGACTGATGAGCAGCAGTACATTGTAAACCCTGATCAACCTGCGAGTACCCTGATCAGCCTGCGAGTTTACAATGGACGCAAAGGTTATTGTAGTCACCCTTAGCAGGCTAATGGTTAATGACGCATATGGGCTCGGGGGACAACACGTGGATCACTAGTGCATTATTAGTACATTAAGATTAAACTAGAAAGGTGTTCCACGGAACACTTGTGTCGCCTGCCATGTGCTTATTTCAGTAAGGACGATATAACTGAGCTCGGTTATATTGCAGGGTACAGTTTTATGAAAAGGGGCATAGCTCTGCCGAAAAGAAAGTCATAGGTATTTGGACATGTGTAACGACATTCCTTGGGGTAAGATGAAGACGAATATGAAGTTTCATGAACATAGGTCAAATACTTTCAAGTTAAGGCTAATATTAGGTTGCAGGTTGAAGTCTGACGGAAGGACGGACGGACGGACGACGACGGGCAGACGACGACGGACGAATAAGAATGATTATGTACAGGTCTGATTTTAGGGATGCGAAATGTGATTTAACTTGTATACTGACATACAGTATACATTATTATATCCTAAAATATGAGTGTTTTTTTTAATCAGTTACGTGTTATTAATTGTGTTTGACCATTCTGATGGAAAATATGGCAGCTGTGCAATAGTTCATTCCGTAACCGTGCAATAGTTCATCTGCGTCTTTTACGCGCATTGTTTAAGACAAAATATAGTCACGTGACCGTGCAAAAAGTCATTCCCTAGCCGTGCAATAGTACATTTAGCGTGCAATAGTGCATCTTTGTCATTGGGGTGATTTTTAGATCACCTGAGCCGAAGGCTCAAAGTGATCTATTGGGATCACTCTTCGTCCGTCGTCCGTCGTCGTCGTCCGTCCGTCGTTAACTTTTGCTTAAAACGACTTCTCTTCAGAAACCGCTTGGCCAATTTTGACCACACTTCACAAGGATGATCCTTAGATGAATGCTTTTTAGATTTGTTAAAATTAGGTCAGCACGACATCCAAGATGGCCGCCATTACCATATATAATCGAAACCTTAAAAAATCTTCTTCTCAAGAACCACTAGATAGATTTCAACAGTTTTTCTTTTAAAATGACCGCCGACGGCTAAACTATCAAGTTTGTTCAAATGAAGTCCCCGGGATCAAAAATGGTTATGCCTCGGGCGTCCAAAGTTTGTATATTGAGATTTTGCATGTTTTTCTTAGACTTATATAGGAAAAAACTTTAAAAAATCTTCTTCTCTGAAACCACAAGGCACAGAGCTCTCATGTATTACATGTAGCATCAGCTTATGGTCCTCTTCTAAGTTTGTTCAAATGGTGACCCTGGGGTCAAATTTGTCCCCACCCCGGGGGTCACAATTTTACATAGACTTATATAGGAAAAAAATTAAAACAATCTTCTTCTCTGAAACTACAAGAGCCAGAGGTTTAATATTTTGCATTTACTATAAGCTTATAGTTTAATATTTTGCTTTTGCTATAAGCTTGTGGTCTTCTACCAAGTTTGTTCAAATGGTGATCCTGGGGTCGCATTTGGCCCCGCCCCAGAGGTCACATGTTTTACAAATACTTGCATAGGGAAGTTTCAAAAATCTTCTTCTCAGAAACAGCTTGGTCAATTTTGACCAAACTTCACAGGGATGATCCTTAGGTGAATGTTTTTCAAATTTATTAAAATTAGGTAAACACGACATCCAAGATGGCCGCCATAGAAAAATCTTTAAATTACTTCTTGTACACTGGGAAGCTATTTTAAGGCCGTGGGTTCAAATCCCATTGTTTTTTTTTTGTTTTTTTTCGTTTTTATTATTTGTTTCCTGTTTTTCTTTTGTTTAATGTTTCAAGTTGGTACATTATATACAGATTTTGCATGTTTTACATAGGCTTATATAGGGAAAACTGAAAAAATCTTCTTCTCTGAAATTACAGGAGCCAGAGGTTTAATGTTTTGCGTTTTCTATAGACTTATGGTCCTCTACCAAGTTTGTACAAATGGTGACCCTTGGGTCACATTTGGCCCCTCCCCAGGGATCAAATGTTCTACATAGACTTGTATAGGGAAATACTTAAAAGATATTCTTCTGAAACTACAAGAGCCAGATGTTTGATATTTTGCATTTACTATAAGTTTATGTTCCTCTACCAAGCTTGTTCAAATGGTGACCCTGGGGTCACAATTGGCCCCGCCCCAGGGATCACATGTTTTACATAGACTTATATAGGATAATCTTCAAAAAGTCGTCTTCTTGGAAACATCTTGGTCAATTTTGACCAAACTTCACATGGATGATCCTTTGATGAATGTTTTTCATATTTGTTAAAATAAGTTAAACGTGATATCCAAGATGGCCACATAGAAAAATCTTTGAATTACTTCTTGTATACTACCAAATTAAGGTATGATGCCACCAAAAGAGAAAATTGGATTCTGGCATGAAAATCAGCATTCATTCATAAGATAAGTTCTTTCTTAGAAGATACATGACCTCCATTTTACTGTGGATTTTTTGGCAGCATATGTGTCATTTGTGATGAGAATGTAAGTTATTCATTTTTAATTTGGGCCTAGATATGAATGACAACGTGGCATTTAAATTTTAATTCACACACAACTCAATGCAACAATCAATGGGCGTGTTACACCTTTATTTTAACTATGAGGCCAAGATGCCATTTGCGATCAAAAGCCCTTGAGATATCATTAAATACTATACAAATGTACTGTTTGGCGTCGATAGCTTGGCAAATGTGGTGATACATATCCATACGTTGATAAACTGTAGAGTGACCTGGTAGGAAGCCAGATTGGTATTTAAAAAAGAGGTTGTGCTTATGAAAATATTATAATATGCTTAAACATTATCCTTTCCATAACTTTTCCTGCACAGCTAAGTAACGATATCGGTCTATCATTACTAGGGAGGTTGGCGTCACATTTCTTTTAAAAAAACTACAGCTGTTTCCAAATATCTGGAAATATGCATTCGTGAAGTGATCTGTTAAAAGCTATGCATAGCGGCTTTGAAATAATCTGCATTGTTTCTTTAAGAATCTTATGACTTACATTCGTCGTCCCCGCATGCTTTGTTTGTATTCAGTATTTTTATAATGTCAGTTATTTCTGATTCTTCTAACTGTCTAACGAATTCTGCGATAATAGAGGGATGGGGGTAAATCTAACAAAAAATGAAATAATTGTCTGTAGAAGCGTGGACCGTTGCGTAACTATAAAAAAAAGACGCTTGACGATAACCCAATAAAAACAACTTCCTCGTATATATCGTGTATAAACTAATTCGTGGGCTCATATTCACCACTGAATCTGCATATAGTTACCATCCAGAAGATGGCGTTTCCATGTGCATACGTTTGGTGTATTCACAGTAACAGTAACCATCTTGGATGGCGGGTCATAAATCATAAATCTTAATGTGCGTCAAGAGATGAATATTGTTCTCATACAATAACTTCGTTCTTATTTACACGGTATCATTATTCAATCATTTCGGATCTTTACCAGATTTGGTTTGAATGTTTATATATATATATATATATATATATATATATATATATATATATATATACATACGAGTACACGTTTAAAACGGCGGACCTATAATTCATTTCTAATTAAAACATGCAGCACATATCGAAACATTTAAAAATGATTATTATTGTTTACACGTCTAAAACGGCGGGCCTATAATTCATTTCTAATTAAAACGCATATGACTGAACGAATAGGATAGGATAGGACAGGACAGGACAGGACAGGATAAGATAGGATAGGATAGGATAGGATAGGATAGGATAGGATAGGATAGGATAGGAGGATAGGATAGGATAGGATAGGATAGGATAGGATAGGATAGATAGGGTAGGGTAGGATAGGATACGGCATCGATACATGAGTAAGTATTTGAATGGTGTTTTACGTATTTTTTTACAACACTTTAGGCCATATATGACGTCGATTTGTTTGTGGTAGAGATAGACCACCTCATATTTCCTGGGCAAATCCAGTACTATATACCTCCCGCCAATTGAAAGAATCGACACTTTTCACTTGACAAGTCGAGCTCTCAGTGGCATTCGAATCCGCAGCGGTGAGAGACGAGTAAGTCACACAATGTAACAAAACAAAACAAATCATACAGTGGTGCACGCCTAAAACGGCGGACCTATAATTCATTTCTAATTAAAACATGCACCACATAGCGAAACATTTAACAAGAGGTCAATGACCTTGAAGCTCTACTGATATGTTTTGATAGCTAGATCAGCATTCCTGTGAAGTTTCATGAAAATCTGTCAAGAAGTTTCAGAGGAGTATACAAGTTTTACTATATAACTCTATGTAAACAAAAATGGCCGCTAGCAGCCATGTTTGAATCAAAATAATTTTCAACAAGGACCAACATCATATCAGCGGCCATATTTAATGTCGAATCAAAATAATTTTCAAAAAGGATCAACACTATGTCATGCTGATCATTTTAGAAAAAGTCCCGTATCAATATCACTTATAGTTTTCAAGAAGTAGTCGCTACAAACTTGCTTTTTAAAAACATATTTATAGATTTTTCGGCAATTTTGGATTTCACATTAACGTGATTTTTTGCTAGGATCAACTAGACATCATGCATTCCAGTAAAGTTTCCTGAAAATCCATCCAGTAGCTTCAGAGGAATAGTCACTACAAAAAAAGACAGAACGGACCACGGCATAAGCTCTTTGATCAGTAGAGCTAAAAATGATTATTATTGTGTACACGCCTAACACGGTAGGCCTATAATGTAACATTAAAACATGATTCTTAACATATGGCACAATTGTCATAGTCTCGACTGATGCGTTAGGCAGGCTTTATACAACAAATTGCGACGTGGTTATCTTTTGCTATCCATAATCTATCCAACGATTGTGTCCCTTTCCCGGCTAGTGTCCGTATCTGGTCTTCGTTGTATTTACAACTAACGCCTTCCCCTTCGTACATGTGTAGGTATTCACCAGCCTTGAAGGTCACGGAGACGCACAGCCCAGCTAGAAGGCAAAACAATCTAATAAATAATAGTAAAACAAATTTTAGTGAAAAATAGGAGGCGAAAGAAAAAAATTGAATATTCATTACAATAATCGAGGTGCATGGTTTAAGTTTTACATACAAGACGTGTATTACTGTGTTGTTGTTGTTGTTGTTGTTGTTTGTTGTTGATATTTAGTTGTTTTTTGTTGTTGTTTTTGTCGCTTTCATTATGTACTTATTGTTTTTTAGTAAATGTTTGGTATGCTTTAAATCTCGATAACAGAAAGGTTTGCCATTCTATAAATAGTTTGGTATTAGTACACGTTTTACGCATGCGCACTGTAGCATTTAAGTACATTACATAAAATAAAAAATTAAAACTGATTTAAACTCCTCCATCGAAACTGATCGCTGGAGAAACAACCACGCCAGCCCACTGTTTCGATATGTGATCTACCGATATAAATATCGTTATCTGTTCCTATGTATTGCGTAAATTAACAACTTACGTATATCATATGTTTGATCACACTTTGATTTCGCCCGTGTTACCGCTCTGCTCAAAATATCACGTGATGTGCTCTTAAAGAATGTGGTTTCTAACACAAACTGTTCCGTGTCAATGTTACTTCCATATTCCCTGTTAAGCCGCCAGATGGCGTTGAAGTATAGAGGTGCTGATATTCCTGTAACAAAATACACTAACGTTAAAACAGCGATCATAGTCATGTAAAATAATATAGCATGATCACTACTGTTATAAACAAGTACAATATTGTTGCAAAATGCAGCAAAGTTGTTGGTGCTGCCCATAAAGACACAGTTGTAGTTGTAATAAGAGCTTAAGGTTATAATATCAGTTTAGGTTAAACATATTTATTTTACAACGTATTGTACCAATCATTCTGGCTGGGTTATTTATTATGTTAAAAGCATTTCCTAGGTGTGATATCAATATGACTTTGATCGTCAACAAACATTACCTTGGTGACCTTCATCGTTGACCTTATGACCCCAAAAACATTAAGGTTCTTTCTTTCACCAGGGGCAATCCATTATGAATGCTTATGAGTGCGAATGTTATAAAATTATTGCGCAAAATGTGTTTCATATCAGATCATGGTGACCTTGACCTTGACCTACTAACCCCCAAAACCAATAGCGTTAGTTCTCTCTCGTACAGCAATGTTCCTATGAAGTTTCATAAGTGTGGGTATTATGGTTTCGAAGTTACTGTCCAGAATGTTTATTTTCATATAATTTGACCTTGACCTACTGATTCTAAAATCAACGGGGTTCCTCTTGTCACCTAGGGCAATGTATTAATATAATTTCATGAGTGTAGGTGTCATGATATCAAAGTTAATCTGGAATGGGAATGTCCATATAAGTTCCTGGTGACCTTCACCTCTGACCTACTCCAAAAACAAAAGGAATCCTCCTGCCACCTAGGGCAATGGACCTATGAAGTTTCATAAGTATGGATGTTATGTTTGTCTGGATTGCGCAGTTGTTTACGGACGAACAGACAGACAGACAACCCCATACCATAATACCGAAAAACGGGCGTATAAAAAAGGAAGCCTGAATTGTCATTATCTGACTAATAGCCGTTGTTTTTTTTAGCACCAAATGCAATGTATCTTTAAGACGATATGAGTCATCCTCTCCCCAGGGCCAACAAAGTTACAATACTTGGTGGTAATGTGCAAGAGATTGGATGAATGGTGACATTTCCATGAGCAGACGGACGGACAACGTCAATAAGCGTTTATATTTTAGGGGATATAGTGTATATTATTGTGCTGAATAATGTGTAAGCATATAAGGTCAAAGTCAGGGGACAAAGGAAGACATGAAAGGAATAAGTAAGAACTGTTTATGAAATTTAATGGAACAATAAATGTAAAAAAATTCTGACAAGGGAAATAAATGCATGCAACATTATTAAAAATTGTTACTGACAAGAGCATAGCTGTAAAAAGTAACATGGGACAAAAGGCATTATGGAATGTAATAACATTTGCAAAGGTACGGAATGGATAATAAGTTATTTTGAAAGAAAGTTGGTTAGACAAAAAAGGTTATATGGTACCAAACAGGAATGAGTGGAGTTTGCTGGTTTTAGTGCACCAACACAAAAATAGCGTGGGGCATAAAAAGCATACTTGCAGACGTGAAGCAATTTTTTGGTGCAGACATGCTATTTACGTAAGAGCCATGTTTATGACCAAATGCACCCATGCTGGCAGTGAAGACGTTTAGATAGCATAGTCAGTTACCAGTAGCAAGAACAAAACAATGTTGAAATGGGTAAACAATAAAAACTAGAAATCATTAAGGACTAAAAACTACAATGTGAAACAAATGGCCAAAGAGTGCCTGAGGGCGCTCTCCTGGAACAAGGGATGTCATGTGTTAAATAAAAAGTAATTGTTAACAGCTAAATATGTGTACTTTTAACAACTGTTGCAATGCATAATTGAGTTTTAAACATTCTCTTTATTATTATGAGTTCTGAGGATGTTGGTAAATATTTAAAATAATTATCAAAATCCGATGATAAACAAAGAAGATATGATCATCTGAAGGTTCTGTTGAAACGGATATCGAAGCTGCCATTTTGAGAGCTACTACATCATAGTTCTAAATAACCATATATGGAATATTTATAAAAATGATAATGTATTGATTTATAGAGAAAAGGTAACAGCAACTGTATAACAAATATGTCTACTTGAATGTAATAATGCGTTTAAAAGACTTGCATTAATTTGCAATTATCGTCTTTGCTTTAAATGACATTTAGCAACATGCCATATATGGTAATTAAGAAATATGACGTCGTAGTTCTCAAGATGGCGGCTCTCATATCCGTTTTAGAACAACATTAAAATGATTATATCGTCTTTGTTTATCAACCGATTTGAAAGCATAATGTCGCTTTTTTCCAAGTGTTTCAGAACTGTAAATAAAAAGGAGTGTTTGGCTGTAGCACTAAATTCTCTTTAGTACTTACGCACTAAATTCTCTTTAGTACTTACGCGAGATCTTATTTAAGCATCCCTTCGATGAAAATGAAACTAAAGTGAGGAAGCCTTCTGAAATTGCTCATTTACAATAATCAATGGTAATTATCATCAATGCATGTTTGCTCATCTCAGAGATTATTGACATAAACCTGCAAAAAAATGATTTACCTCAAACCAAAGACTCATCTGCGATAAAGGCGGTCACCAAAGTTTGACCGCACTAAAAAAAAGCATTATCAAAACAATGTAACAAAACAATGCAATGTAAGAAAGTGATGGCATATGAATATATTACAAAGAAATACTAGCACTAACGCAGAAACTGACATGACTTGAAAGGGATACTGTCCGTACGTAAGCAGATATTGAGTATAACCAAATAACTTGTCGTGTCTTCATAGCCCCATATTTCTGATGAGTATGATAATATTGGCGAAATGGTATTGTCAAATAATTTAAAAATTAGATCTACAAATAGCACTGCCTGGTGGCAGCGCCAAAAATATAAATATCATACCGGCAATAGGACTTAGACAAGTTTTAAACCTTACATATCCCATACCGCCAAAAACTCATGATCTGCATGATTCGGCACACCGCATTATTCGTATACTAATTATATGTTTGGGTCAAATTACAAGTAATATATATTAATTACTGAAAGGAAAAAGAAACGCATAATCAAAAAATTGCTTTCGGAAACAATGAGCATACATTTGGTTCCCGGTTCCCAGTTCCCGATTCCCGACTCCTTATTCGAATCGAATTGGGAACCATGTACTGGGAACTAGGCCCAGATTAATCTATATAGATGATAGTGTTGATAAACGTTAATGTGAGCGAATTTTGTCGATGGTTTACACACTCACTGGGTTCGACACCTGTTGCTCTTCCTTTGAAATTGGCAAGAAGATGGCATCTACATTAATGATGAACAGTGCTGGTGAGGCTTAAGAATTATCTGTCCGATAAATATATGTCTATAAACACATTGGGAATAAAAAATGGTACTTGAAAATAAGAGTTTAAACCCAAGGAAGTTACACCCCCCTCAATCCCTCCCCCACCCCAAACATATGTTTCTTACTTCATCTATCAATTGTGCATTTGGAGAGGAAATGCTAAATGTACCAGACCCAACAGAGTGTGGATATCAGATTGATAAGGCACAGGTCTTAATGTTATGAACCAGATGTTAACGACCAGAATTACTGAGTGAGTTGGTCTGCTTCTGTGATGATCAATGTAATGATGTTAGTTCGTCAAATGAACAGCCGTGGGCATATACTGAAACCTGCCTTGGCCTAACTAGCTAGGCCTCATTGGCGTGGCCTGGCCTGATCTTAAAATTGTTTACCTTAATTGTTATTGGTCCAGGTCAAGTCCTTAAAAGCTTCTTCGCATTGAGGGGCATTCACAAACATGTTTGAATGTTAAATAACTATAATTGGTTGCACTTAATTAGCATTGATTGTGAGATGTCACTGGTATTAATCATGAGAAACGAATAGAAGGAAGAAACATAATAGTGTGCAAATTGGAAAACAATAATAGTTAGGATATATTCATATTAATATGAAAAATAAAGTGAATTAATGTTTGAAAATGATTAAACGATTGCGTGATTGAGTGACAGGATGAATTATTTTATAACAATGGATTAATTTGATGATTATGATTAAAAAAAATAAGTTATGGAATGATATAATGGTATAATGTTTTTGGAAGAGTGGGTTGATGGATGGTCGAATGGGTGATTTCGTGGTTTCATTTTTGGTAGTTGGATCATACGCTATAAATCTATAACCTGAACATATTCAATTGTATATAATTGTGTTATATCTGTATATTGTTTTAATGGAGATTTTGTTATGTAGTGTTATTATGCCAACAACAAAAAGGGGATATGTTTTAAATGCTATATGTGCTAGTTGCACGTTTTTAAGTTACTTGTTTAGACATTATATTTGTTCCATTAATACATGTGATATTTGCTGTTTCACATTAATAAAACAAGTTTTCCTTATATCATAAACTGGTTGCATTTCATCATCTTAAGACAAAAACGTGTTGTTTCAACATGATCCATTGATACTTCTGAATGACCTCACAAGGTGTACAATTCCTAACCTACTCAGTACAGCAATTCTCCCATGAGACATGTGCTAACCTTAATGTGATTCACTGACCATCTAGAAACAACATAAATGAACTTGGATACTCAAACATTAACCCAAGGGTTGAAGCAATGGCCCTTTGACCTGACCTAAACTAGTCCCAAGGGACCAACTAATCTTAGGCCAGGTCAGGCTAGTTAGGCCAAGCCATGTTTCAGTGTATGCACAACCGTGCGAATAATTATGCATGTATGTGCTTGGTGAAGATTTCTGATTAAGATAAGCGGCTCTGGGATTAGCGATTCTTTTGTTAATGATGTTAGTTCGTCAAATGTACAGCTGTGTGAATAAGTATGCATGCATTTGCATGATTAAGATAAACCCTGGGATTTGAGATTTATTTATAATATATTGTGATTATATCACAACGAGATGTTACACATATTGATGTCAAATCTTAAAACATAAATGTTGTCTTAATCAGAACATTATTTTCAATATGTTAGAATGTATACTGATATACCTGTGTATTAGTGCGGACTGGTAAAAAGAAATACAAATTCAACATGCATTTTACAAAACGCACACAATCTAACATTTTCGGCCAATCCTTCATATCGCCCAGTCTCAATCCTAAGTGGAGCAACTCCACATCTAAATTTAACAAATGCAGATCTATGTAACTTCGGTAAAATTAAATTGCAATATTCTTCTGTTTTAGAATCACTTTTCAACAGTTTATACTTTCTAAGCTTGTTTCCAGCTCTACCATTAACGCCTACATCGCTATTTCATATTTCCAACTATCAATAAAGGTTTCAAATATACAGGTACTGATTCTTTGTACTAAACTTGTTTTGGTAATTGGGCTATTGACATTAAAATATTCATTCCAACTAGTATCGTTAAACGTCTTTTAAACCCGAAAACACCAGTTTTTACAAGTACTGTTAGATTTAGAAAGACAATATGTAAAAATTCGTTTATTAATTCGAGAAGAATGCATATTGACTAATCTAGACCAATAAATGCCGATGCACTTCCATTGTCTAACAATTGGTGGAGTCCATTCAATTTCACCGACAGTCGCCGCATTTGGTGCATACTTTCCAACCCCTAGAAACCGCATCGCTCTATTATGCACAGCATCAATACATGTAAACGTTCTATCACCCCAGACTGCATATGCAACGACTGGTCATACCATCGAATCATAAAGTTTTGAATATACCTTATCAGCTTATAGGACATCCCACCTAGAAACTTATATTTCGCTATCAAGAGACCCAATGCTCTACCTGCAGCCTGTGATACTATTTTTTGCTGTTAAACTATAATATAAAGGTTCATGCAGTGTTAAACCTAAATACACATATCTATCAGTAGTGTCAATAATGTTTGGCCCATATTTAAATTGTATTTGTGTACGACTTACGCATTTATGTCTAAAATGAAGAACTTTACTTATACTATTATTAACAACCATACCATTTACCTCACATTTAGCACACTAAGCATATTTTGTAAGTCAGCTTCAATAGAACAACATCATCAGCATATAGTAAAACACCGAGCTTTTTATTTTCGCCGACATTTATTCCATTACACGAGGCTTGAATTGCTACAGTCAAATCATTGATGAATAAGTTGAAAAGAATTGGAGACAATTAACATCCTTGTCTTAAACCTATGTTAACATTAAACCATTCATTCTAACACAGGAGGAAACGGAACGGTAAATTTATTTAACTGCATGTTTTCATGTGTTTATAACATCGCATATTGTTTACTATGAAACTGGGATATTTGCATTTGCAAAATAAAAGTGGAATTGTTCAGTTCCCTATTGGGTTCGAATCGGGAACCGGAAACTAGGAGCCAGTTCCCTGTTCCCTATTCGGAACTGGTTTCTGTGCGTGTTCAAGCCTGCTGAAATTATGCGGAAATTGTAAAGTATTATAGTAACCGGGAACCGGGAACCAAATTTACGCTCATTGTTTCCGAAAGTTAGGAAAATGCCGAAAATGCCAGTCTGCGAATCAACAATAAATACAATCGACTGCCAGTGCAGATTACCGGGCCTTATTGACGACCTTGTTAAGCGTGACAATACAGTATGTTCCGTCTGGGGTGACAACTTATATAGGGCCCCGTTCCATTGGATGGTTCCATAAATTTTGCGTAGACCACTTAAATTATCCTCCGTGGAATTGTTCAAACGCCATATACACAATAACGTTAACGATTTAACAATAAACGTCCAGATGGGACCCTATGTATATACACATCTAACACTTATAACTATCTTTCCTCAGCAATTCCTGTCTTTTCAATTATAAACATATATTATTCATTTTTAAATTCAGATAAAATACATAACGTAGGCTTTAAATATATTTAAACCCAAATAATATCTCTCAAGTACTTCATAAAACTATTTTGGGGGCCGGGTGTTCCAAACCGCGTTAAAGAAAACACAGTTCAGCATGTATATATACAGCTAATAACTTTGCCAAAATTTACACAATTTTAATTTTCCTCAATATTATCAGCTGAATAAATATATCAAGTTATTACATATCAAAGCTGTATTAAATAATTCCTAGCCATGTGTTTTTCGCGATCAAAACAGGTCAAATTTGTCATTCTGATGGATGTATGTGTTGCATTCATTTAATCACTTATTTCGCGTTCTAATTTACATATCTTTAGATATATTTACTGTTTTAAAAAGTACAAGGTCGACGCTTTCTAATGACATATGCGTTTACTGTTTCGGTTAAATAATAAAGAAGTTATTCTGGGGGCCAGGTGGTCCTTTTTCTTTGCTATAAATATAGATGGGGCCCAACATATAAACTTGTCCAGACTATATCTCGAGGCGAAAAGTCGCAAACCCGAAAAGTCGCAAACAACAAAAGTCGCAAACATGAAAAGTCGAAGGGAAAAAGTCGCAAACCCGAAAAGTCGCAAACCCGAGATTTTGGACGATATTTCGTGACGAAAAGTCGAAATTTAACAATTTCGAAATTTAACAATTTCGACTTTGCGACTTTTCGCTGTCGGGTTTGCGACTTTTTGGGTTTGCGACTTTTCGTGTTTGCGACTTTTCGCCTTATGGAAAGGGTTATTAACAGGGCAAAAAGTCACAAAGTCGAAATGGCCGCATCCGTCTTCCATACAGTATGCGTTTCTATTTCTTTTCAGTATATTATATAATTAAAAAATACCCAAGAGCCACGGCGTTTTAATGTCCAACGCCATGTTAAGCTCGGGAAAACACGCCCAGACGTTTGTTTGTTCGAATGATGTTTTACGTCATATTTATCCCATGTTAGGTAATAAATATATGACCGTCGATATTATTTGTGGTAGAGGCAGACCGCCCCATTTTTCCCTGGATAGAACCAGTACTGTATACCTACCACCATCCGTAAGAATCGATATTTTCTCACTTAACAAGTCGAGCTCCCAGTGGGATTCAAGCAGAATTTTTACAACACAAAAGGAAACTTCCTTTTTCAACAAGACATCCTCAAAATTTCACGCATGCACGTTCATTTGTAATTAAAAAAGAAGCGTCCGTGGTCAAGCGGTTTGAGTCTCTGACTTGAAATTACTTGTCTCTCACCGCCTTTATGGGACCAGTAAACTTTATGTTAGAAAGCTATCCAACTAGCATGCTGGTGCTCGCGAGTGCACGAAAGTTGCACGGAGGGGCACCTGTTGTCTTCCCCCACCAATGGAAGCTGGAAAGTCGCCATATGGCGTTAGCTGTTGGTGCGACTATATAATCCAATTCAGTACAATAGAAATTAAAAAATGATATCTTGAATGCATAAGAAAAATCAAAATATGTCTATGTTTACTTAAAATATCAACAAAACAAAAATACATACAATATGAACCTGCTGGAACGAACTTACTTGTTAATTATCGTGATTATACATTTCAATATTTGTTTTCTTAAATGAGTTTTAATACCTGTTGGGTCCAAGTATGCGTTTTGAACGTCCTTTGCACTTTGTGTCATATCTAGAGCTACAATTAACCTGTCTTGATCTGAAAAGAAAGAAGTATACGTGAACTATGTACTAGTAAAATGTATCTATTTTGGTGAAATAAAAATGAAACAAGAGGCCCAATAGGGCATGTGCAATGCTCGTCTTGCTAACATAGCTCTTATAAACATAGAGGAAGTTACGCAATGTATTATTTTAATTTGTTTGTTTGTTTGTTTGTTTGTTTGTGTTTGATTGAATGGTGTTTACGTCATTTTTAGCACACGTTAGTCCTTATATCACGATCGATTTAGTGTGATAGATACAGACCACCCCATTTCTCCTGGGTAGAACCAGTACTATATAACTCCCGCCATCCGTAAGAATCGTATTCGAAAGAATCACATATACACTGAAAAGAGGTATCCGAGAGAAATGTTGTTTGTCTATTTCGCTTGATTTTCAATACTCATTTCCGTTTAGAACAAGCAAACTTGCGCGAAGTGTGTTCCTCCATCTATGAGTATACCAGACAAATATGTCATGACTCGTAATATGATATTCGACACACCAAATACGCATATCAAGTTCAACGAGTTGAGGAGACAGGAATCTGACATAGAAATTGCATGCATCACCTTGACCAATGAACTTGACCCTAAACATGCATTCACAAAACCGGGGCGACACAAATAATATAGCACCTCGTTATCTGAAGCTAAACCAAACAACCCGCGACAATGAGCAGTTTAGGAGTTAAAAAAACAAACAATATATAGCATTGAATACGTGGCCTCGAGTTTGGTGTATGACAAACAGCCTATTGTTGATAATATACACATCTCATTATCTACAGCAGCTAAGGTGTTTATTATCTGATATAACATTCAGAAACATTGTATTAAAGTTATCATGTTCTCCAAGAAAAACGTCGAGATGTAACCAGTGCAACAACTATGTAATGTGTACAAACTGGATATTGTAGGGAAAACATTTCTGAAAAGCAACTGTCAAAATAATATTCAATGGCTCTTGCGAGCCAAATTATTTACCCCTATATCTCTATATACAAATATGGGATCCACGGAGCGGAGCCCTTTTTCACACCTGTACCTTTAAACAAATTGATAGTCTTCATTGATCCTTTCTGTAAATCAATTGTTGAATTGTTTCAAATGTGCAAATGGTTCTTGCGAGGAAGGTGGTTTAAGAGTAACCCTTTAAAAATGTTGGACCACCTGGGCGGAGGCAAACATGTTACCCCCAAAGACTTGATATATGTTTGGTGTTTGTAGAAGATTCCTCGAACGGATGTTGAGTTATTTTCCAGTTTGTTTGTTTGCTTGTTAGTTTGTTTGTTTGTATGGTGTTTTACGTCATTTTCAACACATGTAAGGTTATATATTTGTTTTGTAGTGGAGGCAGACCACCCACTTATCCTGGGTAGAACCGGTACTGTACATCTCCCGCCATCCGTAAGTCGAGCGCCCGGTGGGATAAGAACCGGTAGAGGTGAGAGGCGAGAAGGTTTAAAAACGCAACGTCGTTAACACTTCGGCCACGGAGACGTTATTTATCAGCAAATGAGAATACCTCTAGATAGCTTAAACTGACATATATTTCCATTCGAAAGGCAAATCCTTGAACTTAGAAAGTTGTATAGATCAAAAGACCTCACGCAAACAAAACTTGTGACGGACAAAATAATGGACGGGCGCAATTTATATTTATACCACCTGAAAACTTTGTTTTGCGAGGGATAATAAAGCAGGTTAAAATGAAACAAGTTACCTGTCATGGTTTTCGACAAAGTCGATATCAGTTCAACTTGAACGTCATAAGACTGATTTTGAAATCCTCCACCAAGCCAGATAATCAACTTGTTTCCCGAAACGTCTCTAAAATACAAAAAATATAATTGCTATAAACTATCCAGCTACTAAAAGATGAAGATTCGAGTTGTTTTCTTTAAATGCGCACTAAAACATATGAGACGAATTGTTTTTATTTTGATTTGTTTCAGGTGTCAATTGTTTACACCCTTTTAAACATCCGCTATATGTTATTGTCTATATCATATAGTCATTCCCCTTAATCGAAGTTGTCTATTGTCGTGATCGAACTCCGAACGGAGCTTTCAAAGATTGCGGAACAAACATAATCATGTGGTTGATCGTTTTCGATTTTAAATATAAACGTCTTGACGCTTTATGCAGAAAATTAAACTGGAACCACATGTCCGTAATTTCTTCTCTTTTTTATTCTTCTTTTTTAACATGTTTGACCACAATTAGTTCGTGGATACACTGATGAAATTGTTTACTTCGTTTATTTATTAATTTATGAAATTGTGAAATTGTGCATTAGACGAAAGCTTTTAGACGTTTGTCTTAAAAAAACAACAAGCTTCGCAGATGGTCTAGAATAGTAAACATACAGAGGTAGGTGTTATCTAATGCTAAGACTAAGATTACTTAAAAGTGTACTTTTCTAAACCAATGAAACTGCATGCATGGACAATACTTTGATTTAAATCTTATGCATTGGAGACGGCCAAAACCGGAGCCAGAAGTCCCGAATGACCGCCGATTACATTTTGAAGCGATAACGACAATCTTAAATACCCACCAAATATGTATTTGAACACCAATATACTAACAGGAACTTCTAACACCCTGTAGTATGAAATTCTGACTTGTTCAATCGATTTACATGAACATCGAGATGCGCGTGCAACAAGCTTGAATTGAATTGAATCGAATGTTGTTTAACGGCTCATCAACACAGTATAGGTTATTTAGAGCTGCCCCAGAGAGAGGGGAAGGATACACAGGAATCCGGGAACCTGCCCTACTCTTATTATCGAATAGATTCCTATGGTTCTTTAACGTGCTCGGAGGATAGACCGATAAACGGGACCGCACTGTTTACGTCCCCATCCGACGGACGGGGCTAAGGGAAAGTGTCTTGCCCAAGAACACACCGACGGAACTCGGTGGCATCACGGAGGATTGAACCCGGGGCCTCCGGTTACAAATCCGCCGCGCTACCGACTGCGCCACGCCAGCCCTCGCAACAAGCTTGAAAAAAGCTAATCCGAAAAAAAATCGAAACATACTGTTGTGTAGTAATGTTGGAATATGGTTTAAAGGTACCCTTACACAATTGCATTAAAAGAAGTTCCGCGTTAGAAGTTCCGTTTAGTATATATGTCAACACTGCCGTCCGATCTCAATCCGAAAAGGTTTTTGCTTTAATGAAGCCTTAAAATGTCTGTAAAACGTGATAGTCCAAAACATGTATGCTATCCAGGGGACTAGATGAAACGGAGAGAACCTTTTTAAAGGTGTTTTGCAGTAGGTAACTCGGCATATTTTTACGAAGTCACATACATGTGGTCAAGGCTGTATGCTGTGTAACATTGCTGTAAATAACGATTATGAATTGCAGCATTTGCAATCGTTGACAGCACCAACTTGTCATCGATACGAATGACATTTAAATATAAAAATTGAATTTTATCTCTCCGTATCATCGAATCACGTGTTTTTGAATATCATGCTTCACTGACTTAATAAGGTTTCATCATAGCAAAAACGTTTTGGAATTGAGACTGGGGGACATTGTCGGCATTTGTACATACATTATACATACATACACCACATTCATTATACATACATACACCACATGCATTATACATACATACACCAGTACATTCATTATACATACATACACCAGTACATTCATTATACATACATACATAAACCAGTACATTCATTATACATACATACACCAGTGGCGTTTTATGTTTGTGCCCGCTGTAAAATATTGACAATTAAAGACATGATATGCAATGAACTAACTGAATCAGCGAGTTAAAAATGCCACAAACGGTATAAATATAATACATAGTGTTAACCTTAATAAGAATTTGGCGTAAACGTGGGGTGGGGTGAGTGCGTGCTTGCTTGCTTGCGTGCGTTTCGAAGTGTCATTGCTTTCAGGCCATCCTGAGTGCGTGGTGTGTGGAGCATTGATTGTATATTGGGACATCGGTTTAAGTCTTAAACGAAGGACATGGTATGGTGGGAAATACTCTTTTTTTTAAATATTGTATAGGCTTAAAACAACTGATATATTTCAGCACGGTTAAAATGTAAACTACCCTACCACTGGGTTTATAAATGTGTGCAAGGAATGTCACAATACGATTTAGTGTATATAGAAACATAACTCTGTTATGTTTTAAGAAAACAAAAGTAACACTGAACATTACTGAAAGGAGGTAATGCATTATGACTTTGAAGTAAAACAATCAGAGCTCTGTGGTACAGTTGTTTAAAGAGATGCCGCATATTTGCTGATAGACATACAAATTGTTGATGCAAGCATCAAAAGGGAATGTATGTGCATCAAAAATATAAAATATGTGAAATGACATACCTACGGGTACATACCTGAGTTTGTTGATACCAACGCTGTAGTCACCCGCGATGGGATTTACTTCTACTTGGCAGCCGTAGTCGCTGGCTATGCTATCACTGGCTTCTTGTAGAAATTCTGGAAAACGGTCAAACATTACACAGTGACAATACACTCTGTTTGTATTATTATTGTTGTTGTTGTCGTTTTCAATAACGTGTATAGATAATATGTGTGTGGGGGTGGGTTTAAATACTCCTTTATAAAGTGTCACTTAGATTTGTTTGGCACTGAAATTCATTAAAAAGTTTGTTAAATGTAAAACTATTCAATTTTAAAAATAGCAAAAAAGTCATTATTCATAAACAATCAGAGAGTATTTTTATTTAATTGTGCACTGAAGGATTAAAGTTAAGACATATTTTTAAGAATAATATTATAATGGAAACCTCAAAATTCAGATTATCTTACTTTAATTTTTGATTTTTTTATCAAAATGTCCATATTGCATTATTTAAGGTTTATAAATGAAATTTAAGGCGAGAAAACAAATTTAACCCACGATGTGTATTATATGGTGTGTATATTGTGTATATAACACATACATTTTAGTGTAAAGTAAGTATAACAAAAAAAAAGTGCTAAGTCATTTAGCACTGTTTTAGGTGGGGGTTGCGGGTGGGTACGTAGTAAAAAAAAAAATAGGGGATGGTGTAGTAAACAAGCAGTGAGGGCTTGATAAAGTATGCGTCGGTTGTCTGTAATCACTCAGAATAAGTAATGTCCAACAAACTGCAAAGCAGATTACTTTTTACGATAATTTCTGAATATGTAGTAACCATTGGCTATTTTTGCTAGCGTAATGATTAGTTCAGTTATGAATATTTCCTACTAGTTTACTACTGTTAGTACCGGCAGAAATATCAACAGGGATGTACTTTAGCGTCGTCTGCTTTTCCAGTATGGCGTCAATAAACATACGGGACTTCTCTGAATTTCCGCTTCCCATTTCAACCAAAACACATGGTCCTTGTACCTGATCGACTATTTCCTGAAATATAAAATGCAGTATGAAAGGTCTACCTTGCTAACCATGGGACATTGCTAGCAAATATAGTATGGGTGTCTAATTTTCCTCCATTGACATGTTCAATAAGTAACTATTCTGGTCATTTAGTAATTATGGTAGTTGGGTACATGGCAGTCCGAGGGGTAGACAAGACACAGATGCAATGGGCTCATGTCTACGGTGCATTGACCAATGGAATTTTCTTTGCAGTATGACTTGATAGTACATGTCAATGGAATTGAATTAACCTCTACCAAAGTGTTAACCATTTCCTCCGGGAACGCAAGGTATGCATTTAAACACAAAGGACTGTATCGACTTTACTCGTAAAACTGCATACTTAAAAGGGACACAACAACCTTTTTCTCATCAAATCAGGGAATATGCTCAAATTCTAGAATCTACCCACTGGCCGAATGAAGAGAACCACCATGTGAAACACTGTCTGCAAAATGCACAGAGACAAATGTTGCTTGACATATATAGTATGTACAAAATCAGGAAGAAACTCACAAATGGTTGACAAACCGTCTGCATCACCGTTTAACTTGCTCGGATAGTACTGTAATGTGAAGTTATATTTCTCTAAAGATGCCAGCCAACGATGCATAGTAGAATCCAACTTGGATGAACGAATATACCGTAAAGACAACGGTAAAGATTACGTATTCTGCATATCACCCATACATTTCTCCATAAGACGATGAAAAATGGCTGGGGCTTTGGTCAATCCGTAACCCATTCGGTTCCAGTCGTAGAACCCAAGGTCACAACTGAGAAAACAGTTTAGCTTCGACTTCTTCCTCTCTAAACCTGTTATTAGGCTAAAAGAAGATCGAGCTTGCTGCTGAAGCGATAAACGAACTAGGCTGAAAGGAGATCGAGCTTGCTGTAGAAGCGCGAGAACCGACCACCATTTCAACGGTAGTGTCAAAACATAGAAGCATTAAAAGTAGATATAACACGTTTTTTCTGTTCTAGAATTTATTTAGCGCCAATTTATACAAAACCGCAAGTCACCAGTAGGTTTTCTAATTTAAAACTAAATATACTCAGCTTCACCTATCACCCACGTTAACAACACTTCCTTAACATGTTGGCGGACCTTTTCATACGTTGCAGCCGAAATGAGCCGATAGGGTTCTGTAAAGGGTGTATTATCTTACAATACAATCTTATGTTTGACCAAATTGTTTTTTCCCAGGTCTCCATTACTAGCTGTAAAGCCATGCATTCATCTACTAGAACCTGGTGAGACCGTGAAATGTTCTTTGCAGTCAAATGTTAACTGTCAGCTTGGACATATAAGTCATAAAAAGAAGAAATGTTACCGGTGACTTGAGTAGACTGAATGGGTGTCATTTATTTCACAAATCTGGACTTATGGACGTAAGGAACGTATTCATTCCGTCACATTACATTTTGTACTGGTACTTTAAATACGGAGCTCTGATGGCATACAGTGAAAATCCTAGCAGCGGCACGATTGACAGACAGAAGTAGATTGCAATGTCTACTCTTTTGCTTGGGGTTCATTTACATGTTATACTTCAAAGTCTTTGTCTTTCGTCTTTCTTTTTTAAATTCCAAACCCTGTATTGTTCTTCTTCTTCTTCTTCGTCTTCTACTTTCTTTTTTTATATTTTTTTATGTATATATTTTTAATTATTTGTTTTACTTTAAAAACCTTCATTGTGAACATATGAAACCATACCGAGATGAGGCTTTGGTTTGTCTACGGTTGTGAAAACACAAAAGTTCAACGATATCTTTAACGTGCACGGGGTATAGCTCTCCCTGCAATGGGATCGACGGCTTTACACCCAACTTGAAAAAATGCATACTTCCAAAATACCTTGCATGAGTTAAATATTTCGGGATTGCAGTAAATTAACTCGGGACTGTTCTTTAAAAATCTGAGATGTGACCGCACTTGGAATCGAATCCAAGACATTTTGAAAGAGTGGCAAAGAATGCTAACCAATCGGCCACCGCAACTTTATGTCATTAAACATGTGTAGATAATGTTACATGTATAAACGGCTAACGTGTTGCAAATATCCGTATTCACTCATTTTAAATTGAATTACAGTATGAGCTACTGACGAAAACCATTCTACGCGTATTGAACTATGGTTTAATAGTAGAGCACCCGACTCGTATGCGGGAGGTCATGTGTCCAACCTCTGACCAGTTCATACTAAAGACTTCATAAAAAGGGTATTTGTAGCCAAATTGTTTGACGCTCAGCATATAAAAGGCAGTGCTAGGACTGGTCGACCTGGTATCAGAAAAAATGTGATTGAGTGGGGTATCATGGCATGTGTCTGCGGCACGATGATGTACTTGTACAAGAGTTGACTGAATCATAAGGGCTAACGACTACCGTTTTCTTGCCATACACATGAACTGGGTATGTCCTACAATTAAGACTGTCCATAGAATATTGCATAGGACACGGTTGAGCGTAGGACACAGTTGAGCAGACTCAAACATACATGTAATTGTCTTAAACTGCCTCAAAACATTGATGCCAATGATCACCGGATAGGAAACACTGAAATTTGATAGACATGGTACTTTTGCCGTTACGTTGTGCAACCTACAGGGTTACAGGTCAGCAAATAGCCTGGACAGATTTTCATTGGTCAAAGTGTCCACTTCACCATGACAACCACTCTGAGAAATAATCACATAAAATGCCATGTAGCTACCTAAAGATCACTTGCTCCCTTATACCTCAACGTGAAAAAAAAGAAAGTTGATCTACATTCTGAATTGATTGTTTTCTCAGATAAGAATCTTTATTATTTTAACATGAATAAATATGCACTTTATCACGATTTAATATGTCTAGTTCTATTTGGAATAATGCATTGTTTCATGTGCAATTCATGCTTGTACGTTTGTCATAACCAAGATGAAGTATTCAACATCTGTTCAATAATAATAAGAATAAATACTAGAAATAAACGTATTGCAAGTGTTGCTTAAGGTCACGGTCATTGTCCGTACTACTTCTCAGTTTCAATAATATTGTGTATCTACATGTGTATGTAATGTAAATTCGATGCAGGCATATAACAAGTCGGTGAATTGTTCATACAGACTGACTTGTATTCTAAGGGATTGATTCATGAATATATTGTACATGTAAACATTGTTCTTCTATTAATGCAATTTGTGTATTACGGTTTACATGATAGAGTCAGGAACTATTAACCAAAATATTTAAACACGCGAGTTTACTTTATTCGGATACACTTACTTTTATTATTCTGAGCAAATTAGGAGAAACATAATTGTATGTGTATATTTAAGAGTACATAACATAATGCACATGTTAACCCTTATTGTATGTAACAATTAAGACTTGCTCCCTTATACCTCAATG
Organism: Cyrtodaria siliqua; assembly: GCA_037043455.1. Taxonomy (NCBI): domain Eukaryota; kingdom Metazoa; phylum Mollusca; class Bivalvia; order Adapedonta; family Hiatellidae; genus Cyrtodaria; species Cyrtodaria siliqua. Next base: position 213,948 of record JAWPHD010000538.1, on the reverse strand, counting down.
TGATACATTAAAAGAAAGTAGATCTACATTCTGAGTTGATTGTTTTCTCTGGCCGCACAGAAGTGATCACCCCGCGTACCTAAGCCAAGCGAGTATAACCCCATATAGTAACACGGTCACAAGTATAAACTTGTTCGCATAGATATACACTAATTGAACAATCGTACATTTAGTATGCATTGGGGTGAAAGGCACAGTTCCCTTCTTATTTTTGTTTAAATATTAAAACTCTTATTTTATAATATGTTTTAATATATTAAAATAAGAGGTACTACAGTTGTATAAAAGAACCTGTTATTTTTTTCAAAATATCTGTATTTTATTTTACATTAAAAGCATGTTTTAATACATGCATACTTTAACTGTACCTTAACCCTTAGCCTCCTAAGGGTAACTACTGCAGTTCAGGGTGAGAAGGTTCTAGGCCCGTTCTCCATTATTTATCTCGATGTACATGGAGGATGAGCCTGGCACGTTCATTCCCGTTAGGCGACATATAACCTTTCATGTGTTGGTGCGCATTAAAACCCCAATTCAATTACAGCCATTTCTCCAAAACATCCCTTTGTTACATAAATGGAATGGTCTAAATTTAAAGAAAGGACAGTCCATTATGCATTCATAGCGGACTAAGGGTTAATATATAGCATTTCATTGAACAACTGAAACTACTGCTATTACGTTTGATAAATACCAGTACCACACTATAGAACTACGGTTTTGGAATGTACTCCATGAAGAGTAATAATACAAGTGCGCGTTTAATATATATTTGTAAAATAATACGTGTGTGATTTAATAGGTAAAATTATCAATTTTATTTTCATGATTTCAGATATACACTGATGGCAAAGACGCATGGGAACGTTGGCCACTTTAATGCATCAATCAATATGCTCAACATTTGGTATATTTAGGATGGGCTCAGGGATTACCATATCATACCCCCAGGCAGTGGCCTTCAAAGGCAAGACAGTCCGCACCAACTGAGTAGACGATTTGAAAATGGAAGAATACAAAATAATCTAAAGTAAAACTAAATTATAAATTGTTTTCAGCTGCTTGTGAAAAAAGAATTGTTATAAATTTTGTCCATAAAAAAAAGTCGGTTTGTTGGGTAAAAGCCAAGGACCCGCTCAGGATCAAATGGTTGCTGCCTTATATGCATTTGGATGATTGGTTGGTTAGTTGGTGGTTTGTGTGTGTGTGTGCGTGCGTGCGTGCGTTTGTGCGTACGTTTATTTGATTGTTTGTTGGGTCGATTTTTTTGTGGTGGAGGCAGACCACCCACTTTTCCTTGGTAGAACCAGTACTGTACTTCTCCTGACATCCGTAAGAATCGACACTTCCTCACTTACAAGTCGAGCTACCAGTGGGAATCGAATCCGCAGCGGTGAGAGGCGAGAAGGTTTACAACGCAACAACGTCGTTAACCCCTCGGCCATGGAATCGCTCCTAGGTAGCGGAGCATAAGCCCATACTACATGTAGCATTTTAGATATTGATTCGGAGAAGAATTTTAATGGCTTTTCTATAAAACTCAATGTAATTATGTGACCTACAGGGCAGAGTCAAACTTGAGTCACCATTTGAACAAACTTGGTAGAGGTCAGTAATCCTATGCTATAAGACGTCACTTGTAGTTTGAGAGGAAATAAATGTTTTTATGCACATTCCTACATAACTCGAATGTTGGGAATCGGCTGAAAATGTATGATCGATCAACAGAATATTTAACCGACCGATGATCGATCATTAATCGATTTAACATGGCTACGGCACGCCGTTTGCACAATAATCCCGTAAACCGTAGTTATCACCGTAAACCTAGGTTTGGTTCAATAAATGCGGTTTCTGACAAAGAAACGTTTATCAGAATTATTCGTCGTAAACCTCAGTTTCTAAGCAGAAACCTAAGTTTATAGTAAGCTATTTGCAAAATAATACATAAACTAGGGTTTTCAGACAATAACCGCGGTTATCCAAATTAATGTTCACATTTACCTATGAACCCCGGTGTTTTAACACAACCCTAAGTTAATGGTATGCAGTTTGCACAATAATCTCGTAACCCCAGTTATCGCCATAAAGTCGTTATTACATTTATGTTTTTTATTTTTCGACAAATGTGACATTTTTTCACATTTGTCACAAAACATTAACATTTGTGGTATGTTTTTACATACGTGACGTTTTCATAGCGTTAGTCACCATATGTGACATTTTTTACGTTTGAGGTTCCTTCACGTACCAATAGCCTTTAAATAATACATAAACTGAATATGTTTTATGAACGTTTTATTAACTGGTTCAGTTGCACAGTTTTGTTTTTACTTATTCATAAGAATTCTTTATATTATATATTCTGTGATGAATTATAGAAATTTCCCAGTTTGAGAAAATGTATAACATATCTCTTCCTCTGCTGTGCTATCTCGCCTAGTGCGCAAGATAGCTATCTCGCCTGGTGCGCAAGATAGCACAGTAGCCAAATGTTATGAACTAAACGATAGACGTCACGATATTACGTCACGAATTGACGTCATGCTATTACTCCGCGCTGTCGCCAAAGGAGTGACACAAAAAGGAATACTTGTGTCAAAAGACGATTGGAAAGAAATTCATCGCAGAATATATATTATATAGTTTAATTAACATTTTTGTCATTATACGGAAAATAATTCACTCGTGAGAAATAATCTTGCGATATAGAAACTCGTGCGAAAACGCACTCGTTTCTATATCGCAAGAATCTTTCTCACTCGGGAATTATTTCCCGTATCACATCAACAATGTTAATTAAACTCTATATATTACATATGTGTCTGTGATTTGTATAGGAAATAATGGGAATAGAAAAGCTATATCTACTCGTTTGCTCTACTGGGAAATATCTCCCGAAATATCTCCCACTTATTATCTCCCACTGGGAGATAAATTAATTATAATTATAAATGTACCAAATTGTGTCAAAAAAGGATAATAGTACAACGGGACGTGAAACGGATGATAATTGATGTGTGATACTTTACTAGACTTGCGTATGTATCGGAGTTTATTAACTATTTTGATTTTGCAATATTTTGGATTTTTGGATTGCTTTTGAACATTGGATCTATCGAGAGAACTTTTTTTTTTATCATTTTTCAATATCTTCGTGTTTTGGATTAATAATTATAAAGGTAAAAAAAGAATGAACTCTTTAATTTCTTTCTTTTCAGTATTTTATTGTTTAATGGTGCCATTTTGATGCAAAAAAAAACAAACTTAAAGGTTGCTTTAAGTACACGATTGAATTGAATTACCTTAGCTCTGCTTTTAAAGGGAGTACATCAGGCTTTTCAAAGGGGTCTAGGGGTCCGACTTAAAATTGACAAATAATGATATTTTTTATTTTAAAACGCCTAAAAATAATGAATGATCCTAAAAATGACCCCTTAGTTACAAGGAAATTCATTCTGTACAGCAATACGTGCTATCCTAGGTTACGCACCAGGGTTAATTTCAGCATTTTATGCCCGATTCTGTCCTAGCTATATGGTGTATTCGAAGTTTAAACCTTAACAGTATGGTTCCAACATCATATTTTGATGGATATAAGTGTTTTATCATGAATTGGAACATTTTTATAATTTAAGATATTTCTAGAAAAATCATGATGTACTCCCTTTAACATGTGCATATATAGGGGAAGGGCACAAGTCGCCCAACCCTGAAATCTAAGAAATTATGAAAATTCATTCGAAAATATATATTATTTTTTAATGTTTCACCCCCCCACCCCTCCACCCCACCCCACCACCACCCGCACCCCCTCCACACACACACACACACTCATCTCCACCCCCACACCAAACCCCCATACACTAAAATCTGACAAGTTGTGTTCTCACTTATCTTAACCTGGATCCACCACTGGTTTAACCATAGGTATGACCTTACTCTTTTGTTGTAACTGTGAATTATTTTTCACGGACTAATATACTTTCTTCTTTCCACACAGACCGTGTAAATCGTGAACAAAAGAATCAACTGTTCAGATAGATCTAGTATTGACAAAATATGTAATTCATCTGGTCAACAATTACTTGATATATGTCAAAGCAGCGATATATGTATTGTTAACGGTCGTAAAGGTGACGATGCCGGTGTTGGTTATATACCAATCTCACAGGTTTATACGGTGAATTAGGTCGAGTACCACTCATTATAAAGAGAAAACTTAATATGCTCAGATATTGGTTAAAAGTATTACATCTTAATGAAAATATATTGGCCAAAAAAATATATATAATGTTGAAAAACGATGTTGATAATCATAATAATTATAACGGTTCCAATTGGGCATACCAAATTAAAGATATCCTTGACAACCTTGGATTTTCTGATGTTTGGTTATATCAATTTGAAGCAGATATTCAATTTGAATTAATAAAACAACGCTTGATTGACTCATATCACCAAAGTTGGTATTCAAATATCAATAACTCTAACAGGTTAGAATCATACTGCCGCTATAAACACAGTTTTGATATGGAAAAATATTTGAACCTATTAGATGATAACAAATTCCGAATAGCACTGGGTAGATTTAGACTCTCCTCTCACAATTTAGCCATTGAAAATGGTAGATATCTAAATATCCCGCGAGAAAATAGGAAATGTATACATTGTACCCAAAATATAGTAGAAAACGAATACCATTTTTTGCTTGTATGTCCAATATATAGACACTAAAGACAGAAATATTTTAAACCTTACTTTTGCAGATGGCCCACGATAAACAAATTTGATGCGTTAATGTCTAATAACTCGAACAGAACAATTATAAGCTTATCAAAATATGTTTATTATGCATTTAAACTTCGAAATGAAATGCAAGTTTAAATTTCTTTACTACATTTCAACCTTTTCTCCATTTAAGAAATAAAAAAAGCTATAACGCTTCTCTGTAAACTTTAATGTAGATTTTGTATGCCATGTTTTTGATGTTCTCACTGTATTGAATATGTATTGTGTGTAGGCTATAAACGTTGTACTGAATGTTTAATGCTGAATAAAGTTAATATATTTAATATATAACCTTTATGTCAGTGAATGGCGAAAGCCTAATCGATTACGTCTTAATGTCTAGCGAATTGATCGATATTATAAATGATTTTATAGTTCATGATTTCTACAGTATTTCTTCACATGCACCAATACAAGTAAATTTACGAGTTAATATGTTACTGCCTGATATCAGTAATGATAACTTCAATACTCAAAGTAGAATACGATGGGATGATGTTAAAAAAGAACAGTATATTGACCGATTACAAATTAATGAAGAAGCATTCGAAGATATTGTGAACAAAGTCATTTCGTCCGAAATTGATTTTAACGAAGGTATAAATACATTTGCAAACACCCTGTACAATTGTTCGCATACTGTATTTGGAGTGTTAAACACACAGAGACATGTCTCAGCTAAACAATTTAAAAGTCCGTGGTACACGACTGAGTGCCAGCGGGCACGTGCAGAGCTGACAAAAGCTAATAAAGATTACCGTCATAACAGATCCATTCACGCACGAACAATACTATCTAACAAGAGACGTAATTACAGTAATGTGAAGCGTATTGCTAAATATAATTATATTAACAAACTTAAAGACACATTTCGAGCCTATTGTATTTGGGGGTGGGGGAGAGAATTTCTATAGGTAACTGTAAATCGCTGTTAAAAATACATTTGCACAAGAAAATTGAGATTATTAGTTTTTTGTCAAAGGATGAGGCCCGTCCCATAAAGAGTGTATACTAATGTAGTAAACATTATAACCTTTCTGCATTTTATGTGCACTTGTATATATGTTAAAAAATAACTATGTATAGATGGATTTTCTTAAAAGACCCCTGTTAACAAATAATAGTTTTTGTATTTTTAGCACAATATACTCTATTATCAGTTACTTCTCTGCCATGTTTTAGTAAATCTCAAATGCAAGAAACTCATCGGGACTTCAAAATACAAAAAATCGTTGTCATCAATGTGATGTTTTGGTATCACTCTTCGTCCGTCGTCGGTCCGTAGTCTGTCCGTCGTTCGTCGTTGTAGTTATCTTTTGCTTCTGACGACTTTTTCTCAGAAACCGCTTGTCGGAATTCAACCAAATCTTATATGAATTCATTAAACTGGATTTTATAGTTGCACCAACAGCTAAGGTCATTTGGCGACATTCCAGCATTTTATTGATGGAGGAAGACCCCAGGTGCAAACTCGGGCATTTTTCGTGCACGGGCGCGCACCTGAGTTGAACCAACGACATTCCGCAAGCAAGCTGGATAGCTTGATACTCACATACTAAACAGTCCTGGCCCCATGGGGAATCGAACCCGCAGCGGTGAGGGACATGTGATTTCAAGTATGAGATCACTCGACCACGGACGACCCCAAGTTTATGTGAAGCATCATTATATGTTAGTTCGAATGGTGCGCCTGAGGTCATAAATGCCCCCGCAATGGGGCTTATCAGTTTCATTTAACACATCTTAAAAAATCTTCTGCAAAATGTAGACAGTGGTTACCAAATCCGCATGGACAACCTCATATGGGACATAGGTGGAACTATTATTAATAAATGGTGCAGTAAAATTATCACTTCTAGTTCATGTTTCTGATATTAATAATAACAACGTAATGTGAGTGCTTCCTTATTCAAAATGAATCCGTACGGATCTCTATTATGCTCCGGATAAGATTTTTCAAAAAAGTGAGATAATTAAAAAAAGTAGTGAAGCTAGAGTTATGGTTCCTATGAACTGCACTCCTTTATCTCCTTTATTGTTTACCTTTTTCATTAATGACATGTATGATGTATTGCATAATGGAACGTTTGACTCGATAACAATTGATTGAACTGAATTGGATTTTATAGTCGCACCAACAGCTAAGGTCATATGGCGACTTTCCAGCTTCCACTGGTGGAGGAAGACCCCAGGTGCCCCTCCGGGCAATTTTCGTGCACGGGCGGGTACCTGGGTAGAACCACCGACGTTCCGCAAGCCAGCTGGATAGTTTCCTCACATAAAGATTCCTATGCCCCTGAGGGATCGCGATAACAATTGATGAAATGCAAATATTTCTATTAATGTTTGCTGATGACACAGTTTTGTTTTCATATACAAAAGAAGGTTTGCAGAGTTTACTTGATAAGATGTGTGTATATTGCAATAAGTGGGGTATTGCTGTAAATAGTGATAAAACAGTTGTAATGACATTTAAAAATGGTACGAGAATTGAAAATGTAGACATATTTTATAATGGTAGCAAATTAAAAAATGTAAAGACGTTTACTTATCTAGGTGTTACATTGTCTGCAAATTGTTCATTTTATCAGATCCAAAAAGTCTTATCCCGAAAAGCCATGAAAGCTTTGTTTTCACTTAATTCATTATTTGAGGCTGTGCCACTAAATGTCTCTGAAAAAATCAAACTTTTCGATACCATGGTAGCACCAATATTACATTATGGTTCTGAAATATGGGGGTTTCATGCTGCACCAGATATAGAACGTTTACACATTAAATTTTTAAAACAAGTTCTTGGTGTACGAGCTCAAACTACTAACAATTCTGTTTATGGCGAACTGGGAAGATTTCCTTAAGCCGTAATTTGAAAAATGAGAATTATAAAATACTGGTTTAAGATAATGAAATCAACGGAAATTAATAACTCACCCAAGCTTGAAACATATGTCAAAATTAAAAAAGGATTTGAAATTGAAAAATATTTAAATTGCGTTGCTAATATAAATCACCGTAAAGCATTAACTAGATTTAGATGTTCTGCACACAAACTTGCAATTGAAGAAGATCGATTTCGAAATATTGAACGAAATATGAGGTTATGTACATAATGTAATATGAATGTGGTAGAAAACGAGTATCATTTTTTAATGGTATGTCCTAAATACAGAAATATACGTAATGACTGTTTTCCAAATTACTATTGTTCTTGGCCAACTAGTCAAAAATGTGTGTCACTTATGAACACACAAGCAACTGGACTGTTAATACGATTAGCAAAATATATATATCTAGCCAACGAACTTAGAAATAGTGATAATTAGTGTTTCTATTTGCATATGTGTGTAAATTCAAATACATATAACTCTTATATAAGGCTCCTCCTCGCCAAATATAATATCTGAGAACTATGTTATTATCTATTTGACTCTCAACAACAACAACAACAACAACAACAACCTTTATTTGGCTAAGGTTACAACATACAAAGTATGGCAACAACATGAGTATAAATTACAGAAAATACATGTGATATGAGTAAAAAGAGATGGCAGTTCATACAATTTTAAACAACGGGTTGGTGGGGCTGGTGGGGGAGTGGGGAGTACTTCTATATAACAATTATAAAAATAATAATAATAGTAATAGTAATATAATAATAAAATAATCATAATGGTGGGGATGGTGGGGGAGGGGAATTGTAATGATAAATAATAATAATTTACGGGCACACATCAATGATCATTAATTGAGATACACCTTGTTGCGTTTGTATCAGTAGGCATACTTTGTCACGGGAGTGCATTTTCTTTCCCCTCATTGGCCAGTGACATAGACGTTTTTGACAGAGGCACGAATTCGGCAAGATATACGTTGGTGTCTTACAGATAAGCACGTGCTACATAATTGTACATAGTTTATTTATCAATGGGGACATGTTTATTTGGGTTTGCATTCAATGGTGATTCAGGTATATGATATACTATTTTTACAAACGCAACAGTGGTGACTTACATGGAATGATTATATTCTGCGAAATACAGAAGTACATGGGCATGACAATTCAAAGGTGAGTATATTTATGCATATATATCAGTATATAGGTCGATAAAATTATCAGTATTACTCTTATTTTAAAATAGATTTTGCATTAGGAAAAAATGCTACAGGATAACATATAAAAAGTGTTTGATTACTTGAAATGTTTTATTACAATGTTAACAAATATGCTCAGTCTTTGCAGTAGAGGTCTGTATTCACTACTGAGTAGCTCTTTAAATTTCCGTATATTTGGGTTAGTGAAACAATATTACACCACGGGTAGCCAGTGTTTGTGATTTATGGCCATTCTGGTCTTAACAAACATCCTACTTAGGACAGAAAATTAGCCACAGGTCACGATTGTAAAAGTCTTCCTTACAGTATGCACAGACCTATTCGGGGGATCAGTTGAAAAGTGTAAATGATTTTAATTATTTAGGCGTTGTATTTAACTATACAGGGTCCTTTATATTAAACCAACAAAACCTTTCTGGAAAAAGATTAAAAGCCATGGGAGTACTTTTGCATAATATAAAAAAAGTATGACTTCTCTCCTAAAACACTATGCCAGCTGTTTGATTCCTTTTTGTAACATCAATTCTCAATTACGCATGTGAAGTTTCGGGGAACACCAAATCAAAACAGTTGGAGAGAATATACTTAAAGTTTTGCAAAAATGTGCTAAATGTGAAACTATCAACCAGCAACGCAGGAGTTTATGGCGAATTGGCTAGCTACCCGTTATACATATATAGATTTTGTAGGATTATACAATATTGGTTTAAATACCGTATGCCGTTTCACTAAGTGATTGTATAACAAACAAAATAAGTTGGACCGCTAATGTTAAGTCTTTGCTTTATAGTCACGGGTATGGATATGATTGGGAGAATCCAGCAAGTGTAAATGCAAAGAATTAAAGGTACGGCTAATAGACAAATTTTCAGAAATGGAAATCGGATATTGCTAAAAATAATGTTTTACTATTTTATAAACTTCGTTTATGAAACATATTTAGATATTTATAAATAACGAAAATATAGAAGTGTCATAACACAACTACGCCTATCATCACACAGGTTGAGTATTGAGACAGGAAGGTATGGACCCAATAGAATTGAGAGAAATGAAAGAAAGTGTCAGTTTTGTACCTCTGGTGATATTGAAGACGAGTATCATTTTGTTTTAATTTGTAATAAATATAATGAATTACGAAAAAGATATGTGCAACGTTATTTTAGAAGGAATCCATCCGTTTTCAAATTTATTGAAATTTTGCAATCGCAAGATAATAAACTAGTAAATAATTTCTCACATTATATATTTAATGCTTTTAAATTAAGAAGTAACACGGTCAAAAATTAAAGAAGGGCCGATCTGTGTAAAAAAATAATTCTATTTGGTAATTGCATATTTGCATTGTTTATTATTTTTCTGACTAGATTTATATATTGTAAACATGTTGTAGACGAGAAACTATAGTTTAAGTCTGAATAAAAGTTTGTTCTGTTCCTAATAACAAAATATTATTAATATGTCTGTGCAGTGTGACAATGATTACGTTAAATGCCGACCACTCATCGTCCATAATTGTTGGTGTTGAAAACAATACATTTTTTTTATGAAGTAATTAATTGATTTAAACTACGTAATATTACTTTAAACGTAAATATGAATTCAAATGCTGATAATGATTAATGATAATCATATACGTTTGTTTGGTCGATAAAAAGAACAAGCGTGTTAAAACAAGAATAATTAAACAATGGACCCATAATTAAAATCACAAACACCATTAATTAATAGCACAGACTACATCATTCATTTTGACAGAATCTGGGTGTTTTTGCTTCTAAAAATATCGAACTGTTAAGACCTCTCGATAAACGGCGGCCTGAAGTTAGCATGATATTCGGTATTCGATTTTCAAATTGAATTTCGAAAAACAAAAAACTTGAGTTTCGTTATTAGACAAATAAGTTTTGAATATCGAAAAACATAAAACTTCAGATTCGTTATTCATCCAAAAACATTCTGAATATAGAAAAACAAAAAATTCGAGATTCGTTATTCAACACATAAGTTGTGAATATCCAAAAACAGAAAACACGAGATTCGTTATTCAACAAATAAGTTCTAAATATCGAAAAATAAAAAAATCGCGATTCATTATTCAACAAAAAAGTTTTGAATATCGAAAAACAAAACACTCGAGATTCGTTATTCAACAAAAAAAATACTCGATAACGAAAAACCAAATACTCAAGACTCGTTACTTAAAACATAAGTTTTGAATATCGAAAACAAAAAAGTCGAGATTCGTTATTCAGCAAATACGTTTTGAGTATCGAAAAACAAAATACTCGAGATTCGTTATTCAACAAAATATGTTTTGAATATCAAAAAACAAAAAACTCGAGATTCGTTATTCAACAAATAGGTTTTGAATATCGAAAGACAAAACACTCGAGATTCGTTATTCAACAAATAAGTTTTGAATATCAAAAAACAAACAAGAGGTCAATGACCTTGAAGCTCTACTGATTGATTTTGATTTCAGGAAGTAGTGACTACAAACTTGATTTTTGAAAATCTATTTTTAGCCGTGGTGGCCATCTTGAATTTCCGGCCGACCTGAAATTTTGCTAGGATCAATTAGACATCAAAAGCAACATTTCTGTGAAGTTTCATGAAAATCCGTCAAGTACTTTCAGAGGAGTAGTCGCTACAAGTTTTCATTATATAACTCTATGTAAACAAAGATGGCCACTGGCAGCCATGTTTAACGTCGAATCAAAATAATGTTCAACTCGGATAACCATCATGTCATGCTGATCATTTTAGAAAAAGTCCCATATCAATATCTCTTAAAGTTTTCAAGAAGTCGTCTCTACAATCTTATTTTTTTTAAATCTATTTTTAGCCGTGGCGGCCATCTTGATTTTCCGGTCGACCTGAAATTTTGCTAGGATCAATAAGACATCAAGAGCAACATTCCTGTGAAGTTTTATGAACATCCGTAAAGTAGTTTCAGAGGAGTAGTCGCTACAAGTTTTCATTATATAACTCTATGTAAACAAAGATAGCCACTGGCAGCCATGTTTAACGTCGAATCAAAACGATTTTCGACAAGGACCAACATCATGTCATGCTGATCATTTTAGAAAAAGTCCCATATCAATATCTCTTATAGTTTTCAAGAAGTAGTCGCTACAAACTTATTTTTTAAAAATCTATTTTTAGCCGTGGCGGCCATCTTGAATTTCCGGCCGACCTGAAATTTTGCTAGGATCAATTAGACATCAAGAGCAACATTCGTGTGAAGTTTCATGAAAATCCGTCAAGTAGTTTCAGAGGAGTAGTCGCTACAAGTTTTCATTATATAACTCTATGTAAACAAAGATGGCCGCTGGCAGCCATGTTTAACGTCGAATCAAAACGATTTTCGACAAGGACCAACATCATGTCTTTAGAAAAAGTCCCATATCAATATCACTTATAGTTTTCAAGAAGTAGTCGCTACAAACTTGTATTTTGAAAATCTATTTTTAGCCATGGCGGCCATCTTGAATTTCCGGCCGACCTGAAATTTTGCTAGGATCAATTAGACATCAAGAGCAACATTTCTGTGAAGTTTCATGAAAATCCGTCAAGTAGTTTCAGAGGAGTAGTCGCTACAAGTTTTCATTATATAACTCTATGTAAACAAAGATGGCCACTGGCAGCCATGTTTAATGTCGAATCAAAATAATGTTTGACTCGGATAACCATCATGTCATGCTGATCATTTTAGAAAAAGTCCCATATCAATATCACTTATAGTTTTCAAGAAGTAGTCGCTACAAACTTATTTCTTAAAAATCTATTTTTAACTGTGGCAGCCATCTTGAATTTCTGGCCGATCTGAAATTTTGCTAGGATCAATTAGACATTAAGAGCAACATTCCTGTAAAGTTTCATGAAAATCCGCCAAGTAGTTTCAGAGGAGTAGTCGCTACAAGTTTTCATTATATAACTCTATGTAAACAAAGATGGCCGCTGGCAGCCATGTTTAACGTTGAATCAAAACGATTTTTGATAAGGACCAACATCATGTCATGCTGATCATTTTAGAAAAAGTCCCATATCAATATCACTTATAGTTTTCAAGAAGTAGTCGCTACAAACTTGTATTTTGAAAATTTATTTTTAGCCGTGGCGGCTATCTTGAATTTCCGGCCGACCTGAAATTTTGCTAGGATCATTTAGACATCAAGAGCAACATTCCTGTGAAGTTTCATGAAAATCCGTCAAGTAGTTTCAGAGGAGTAGTCGCTACAAGTTTTCATTATATAACTCTATGTAAACAAAGATGGCCGCTGGCAGCCATGTTTAACGTCAAATCAAAACGATTTTCGACAAGGACCAACATCATGTCATGCTGATCATTTTAGAAAAAGTCCCATATCAATATCACTTATAGTTTTCAAGAAGTAGTCGCTACAAACTTGAATTTAAAAAATCTATTTTTAGCTTTGGCGGCCATCTTGGATTTCACATCAACATGAATTTTTGCTAGGATCAACTAGACTTCATGGGCAACATTTCTGTACAGTTTTATGAATATCCCTCCAGTAGTTTCAGAGGAGTAGTCGCTACAAATAAAGGTTAACGGACGGACAGACGGACAGACGGACGGACGGACGACGGACGCCGCACCACGGCATAAGCGATCTCTGATCAGTAGAGCTAAAAATCGGGATTCGTTATTCAACAAAATAAAATGAATATCGAAAAAGAAAATACTCGAGTTTCGTTATGTAACAAATAAGTTTTGAATATCGAAAAAAAGAACACTGGAGATTCGTTATTCAACACATAAGTTTTGAATATCGAAAAACAAAAACTCGAGATTTTTTATTCAACACGTAAGTTTTGAATATCGAAAAACAAAAAACAAGATTGGTTACTCAACAAAAAAAAAATTGAATATCGAAAAACAAGAAACTCGAGATTCGTTATTGATAAAAAATGAATATCGAAAAACAAAAAACTAGGGATTCGTTAATCAACAAATAAGTTTTGAATATCAAAAAGCAAAAAACTCGATTCGTTATTCAACAAATAAGTTTTGAATATCGCAAAACAAAAAAATCGAGATTCGTTATTCAACACAGAAATAAAATTCAATATCGAAAAATAAAAAACTCGAGATTCGTTATTCAACAAAAAATGTTGAATATCGAAAAGCAAAAAAAAACAAGATTCGTTATTCAACAAAATCGAAAAACATAAAACTCGAGATTCGTTATTCAACAAAAGAAATTGAATATTGAAAAATAAAAAACTCGAAATTCGTTATTCAACAAATAAGTTTTGAATATCGAAAAGCAAAAAACTCAAAATTCGTTATTGAACAAATAGGTTTTCAATATCGAAAAACATAAAACTCGAGATTGGTTTAAACTTATTTTATTTTTACAATGGTTTACAACATTTCATATATACATAGTACAATCGTATTAAAGGATTAGAACGAAAGCAAACTGCTTATAGAATTCTTGGTCGAACTCGAGATTCGTTATCCAACAAAAAAAATGAATATCGATAAACAAAATACTCGGATTCCTTATTCAACAAAAAATAATTTCAATATCGAAAAACAAAAAACTCGGGATTTGTTATTCAACAAATAAGTTTCAAAAACAAAAAACTATATATTCGTCATTCAACAAAAAAATAATAAATATCGAAAAACAAAAAAAAAATCGAGATTCGTAATGACATTATGTTGAATAAACTGGAGATTCCTTATTCAACAAATAAGTATTGAATATCGAAAATATTTGTTATATAACGAAACTCGAGTTTTTGGAAATCGAATGCGAATATCGAATAACTTGCTAACTTCTGGCCGCTTCGATAAACTCCGATAAAGCGAGTATAGTTAAATAGTAAATGGCGGCGTATTAGCCACGGCAGAATATTTGAGAATTATAGCGATAAGAGAACAGGTTTCGGGACCCTTTATTGAAGGATCCTGAATAAACAGAGTTACCTTTACATGTTGATTTAATACACTAACTTCCGACCTGTAGAAATAATAGAAGGAATTGTCACTAAGACATCTGTCGTTGTAAATAGATCCCAGTTTGTCGTATCTGTACCACACTGGTAAATATTTAGGGTCCGATTGTAGCCCTTTTATGAGATAACCCTTCACGTCATCCATATTTCAGTATTCCAGAATATTCGTCACGTATACATGCACTGTTAACTCTACATAAAGTTATAATGACCCAGCTGTTCAAAGATCGATTAGCTTAATCCATGGTAAGTGTAAACTTCCCAAGTACATTTTCTCATAAAAATATGTTTTGTACTACTAAAAGTTTTTAATTTGCATTTCTTCTTAACATAATGCTTTCAGATGCTGAATTTCTGTTAGAAATATTCATTTATCGGAAATTCAAAGAGATTTGAAATTTTTACTTAACACTCGGTTAAGTTGACCGATCTTTGAACAACTAGACCAATGTTGGTATAGTCTTGGATTAATACTGTAGGGCACCTGTGCAGTTATTTCAGTATTTATATTTGGGTTTAATCCTTCTTAAATATCTATACAAGTGTGTGTATTGTCGTAGGAATGCGTCGTCGTATAAGGTTTTATTTTTCCTCTCCGTTGGCAACTAGACTTTTTGGCGAGGTTTCAATAGTCGATTATATACTCGGTAAAAAAAGTTTTGGACCAGGGTATATAAAGTCATATAAAAATAAAACTAGTGGACAGAATTTAAGTATCTTTTTTTATTATCCAAGGTCTACCCTACCCGGTTTAATTTGGTACCAGAAACATTAAATTCCAAACAAGATTTGATGTTAAAAAAATAGCGCGAACACGCAAAGGGTCTGTAAAAAATGTTGCAAAGTCCATAAAAAGTATCAGTTACGGACACATTCGAGTAACCAATAAAAAGATTATTATTTTTTCGCAAACTTTCATTGTAAACGATAATTATTGTTGATTGTTGATCTATTGTGAATTATCAACAGAGATTATAAGGGTTATGGTCGAATGTCATGGCTCAGCGATCATTGTACGGGTTCGAACACTGCCATGGTCAAAAACTTTTTTTTACAGAGTATATATAATAGAATAGACCTTACTATGACTTCAGACTAAATACTAAGCAAGAGAAAATGTTGGGGGCTGATCTAAAAGTTGTATAACAACCTGGGTTTTAGTAGGCTCACATGGGGTTTGTGTAGAAAAAAAGCCAATAAAAACTCAGATTAAAAATGCATATTATTTATATTTCTGTCAATATATATAGATATATATCATATGCATCGACCGTTCAGACTAGTTTTTCTTAATATAGGCTTCGATGCTCGGCTTGAGTTTTAAAGGAGTTCTAATTGTTCACTAAAAACGTTTTGAGAGGAGAGTACACATCAGATTTTGACTTGAGTATTTGTGTGTGGGAGGGGCGGAGGTGGGGGGAGCGGAGGATTCTTCGAAATCAAATGTTTTTCTACAATGACGTTTAGTGAATTCTGTTGTATTTTTCTAGAATAATTGTATGAATCCAATGATGACTAACAGTCGAAATGGCGCACGCCCCATGTAATCCGACATGCATAGGTTATACTTGTGGGATTTTAGAGGGTGGGGGTGCCGTGTCCGCCCTATCCCTGAATCCGTCTTAGTACTTAAATATATATACTTTTATCCCGTATGTCTTACCCTAAAATTGCCGCCGTAGCCGGAATAGTGAAGACGTTGCGTCTAAAACTGTCTCGCCTCTCACGCCTGCGGGTTCGAATTCCACTGGAAGCTCGAAGTGTCAAGCGAGAGTGTCGATTCTTCTTGTGATGTGGAAAACTATTTTTGATGGTCTAAATATAATGAATGAAACTAAAATTACCCTTTATTTACAAGAATATTTATTGCGGGACAGCAATATGTGCTATCCTAGGTTACGCACAAGGTTACATTTAAAGGGACAAACGGCAATTGTGTTTGTTTGTTTTTTAAGCCGCGGCATTCTGTTAGTCTTTTTACACATTTGAATGGTGCAAATAAATTGCTTTACATATTCCTAACTGTTGATTATATTACACCAATGAATGTATTTAAACCTATGGTAGTACTGAAAACTCAAATTATACTTCCCTTTATTTCAATATCTGATTTTAAATACAAAAGTGTGGGGTTTTGAAAAACTGAAAGATCGTGCAGCGCGTGCGCTTATCGCCTTCAATGCACACTAAAACAATTGAATTTATCAGTTAGCCCTAGTGGAGCGCTGTGGTCTAGTGGTAGAGCGTTGGACCCATGATCCAAAAGTCGTGGGTTCGATTCCCGTCATTGCCATATGCGTTGTGTCCCTGAGCAAGACACTTTATCTTTTTGCTTAGTACTGGTTCTACCCAGGAAGACATCGAAAGTGATTCAAATAAGTTCATAGAGCTTTCGTTACAATCGATGTAAAATAAATAAGTTTAAACTAAACTAAACTAAATAGGACAGCCAGGAATTTCTATTAACTTAATTATTCATATAAAACAACAAAATATAAAATCACACACCGGAGCTGGTGTGGGCATACAAAATAGTGTTACATGGAATTATACGACTTATGGGAATGGGAGTGAAATGGGTAGGGGAAAAAAACTAACTTCAGGGGAAAACAAAATATAACTTGAGAATAACCTATAGTCTGTTTATATTAATGGTATATCTTAACGAATAGTCCTGTTACATTACAGGGGAAAGCAGACTAGAACCTAAGAATAATATTTGGGATAAGGTAATCATTATATCCTTGTTAAACTATATAAATAGTTCGTTAATTTTATACTATGGGGGTTAAACTATAGTTATATTTAACAAAAAAAGAAAGGAGGTACTACATATTGTTCAAGGTTTTCAACAATCATTGAGGGACACTCTGGATGTCTAAAATTACAATTCCACCCCCAGCCTCCCCCAGTGGTGTTCAGATCACCTTGTTCACTAATTATTGCTATTTAAGGAAAAATATGGATTAAAATCTTAATATATAAGTAGATTATGTCATTCGTATGAAGTTTATATATTATTTTGTTACCTACGTAGGCTAATAAGTAATCATATGACGTTTATAAAATGTTAAAATGGGTCAGAATGATTATTGAATGTAGGTAATAATTCTTTATAAATATAATATTAACTAATTCGCTTTAACCTCTCTATTTTGTTACCTACGTTGTTTAATAAGTAATCATATGGCGTTTATCTGCACGCTAATAGAAAGGGTTTACAAAGTGGTATAATTATACTAAATAAACGAA
This sequence comes from Cyrtodaria siliqua, assembly GCA_037043455.1. Classification (NCBI taxonomy): domain Eukaryota; kingdom Metazoa; phylum Mollusca; class Bivalvia; order Adapedonta; family Hiatellidae; genus Cyrtodaria; species Cyrtodaria siliqua. Next base: position 195,798 of record JAWPHD010000538.1, on the reverse strand, counting down.
TTTATTTAGTCTAAATCTTCTTTTCGAATTTTGTGCCCAGGGTGAAAGAACTAAGAGCGCTAAAACTTGAACTCTATATTTTTTAATAGGATCTAAAATACTGCTTAGATTAAAGGATAGTGCTAAGTTTAGCAGTTTTGATTTTGAGATATCTCTCTGTATTTCAAGCTGAAAATGGTTCCTGAATTTTAAAGTTTGTTTTGAGTCTGGAAAAAGTATGGAACTTGTTATTTTGATTTGTTAAAAAGTGATCTACTTTCAGGTTTATTGTTTTCCAAATTTGTGAATAAATTTCAGTATGTCCTAAAGGAATTGGTTTGTCAACGGAAGTGGTGTCCAAGCCGGATTTACAGGCTTGGTCGGCTTTTCATTACCGACTATCCCAAAAATGAGCCGGGCACCACTCCAGGTTTACAAAAAGTTTTAGAATATGACAGTCATTTAATTTATATAGAATATTTGTCAGAAGATCAGGGCGAGTTCTGCTCGTCCTGTCTTTAATAGCCATAAGACCTGAAAGCGAGTCTAAGAAAATAACTGAGAATGGAGACTTGTATTCAATAATCCATATAAGGGCTCTGTCTATAGCGACTAGCTCATCTGTAAAAATTGAGAGACCATCAAAGATTCTAGTAATTTTAGTGATATTTTTTGTTGATATAACAAAGGCTGATGCTACATGTTCTGGGAAAGGATCTTTAGAACCATCTGTATAAATGTGTAAAAAGTTATTGAATTTACTATTCTTATGTTGTAAGAAAATCAGTTTAATTTCTGATGCTTCATCTTTTTTGTTTATTATAGAGGAAAGGGAAATATATACATTAGGCTGAATTAGAGTCCATGGAGGGACCTCTCCTATTGAAAAATCTGCAATTTGGTATTGGTCTAGGTTATATTCCTCTATTAAATTATAAATGGTTGTGCCGAATGGCTTGGGGTTTTTGTTAACTCTATTGAAACATTGGATATTTACAAAAGTATTATTTACTGGATTGGAATCTTCTTTCGTCTGGATCCTGGCCCAGAAACGGAGCATCTGTTCGTCTCGATGAATATGTAATGGCAAAAACGCCAGCCTCATATTCTCAAAATATGCTGTGGATATTTAGGGCTCCCAGTGCAATTCTAAGACATTTATTTCGTAGAATATCGAGTCGATGAAGTAGTGTTTATTAGGCACATGAATAAACATGGGATCCGTAATCAAGTTTGGATCTTATTAAAGTTTTATATAAAAGTGTTAATGATTTTTTATCCGAACCGAAATCAGTACCTTTTAGCATTCTTAATACATTTAAATCCTTTTCACATTTGTTTAAGAGGTTATGTATATGGGCTGTAAAATTTAGCCTTCTATCCAAGATAAGGCCTAGAAAAGTGACTGTGTTGCTAAATATAATTTTAGTATTACCCAGAAAAAGTTCTGTAGAAGTGTGGGCGGAATTTCCAAATATAATCCCGTAGTTTTACTAGTGGAGATTTTAAATCCCCATTTTTCAGCCCAATCCCAAATTAAGTTTAGCCCCTTTTGTGCTTTCGCTTGTAATTTATCAATACGTTTCCCAGAAATCCATGTGCCACTATCATCTGTAAATTGACTAACGACCAGCCCGGATTCTTGAACTACATTAGGAAGGTCGTTAAAATAATATATCCTTGTGGAGTACCACGTTCTAATAATTCTTCTTCAAATAGATCTTCATCAACTTTTACTTGAATGTTTCTATCCTGGAGGAAGGGCTTGACAAAATAAAAATACTTTACTTGAATTTTTCTATGCTGGAGGAAGGCCTTGACAAAATAAAAACACTTTTACTTGAATTTTTCTATCCTGGAGGAAGGGCTTGACAAAATAAAAACACTTTTACTTGAATTTTTCTATCCTGGAGGAAGGGCTTGACAAAATATAAACACTTTTACTTGAATTTTTCTATCCTGGGGGAAGGCCTTGACAAAATAAAACACCTTTACTTGAATTTTTCTATCCTGGGGGAAGGCCTTGACAAAATAAAAACACCTTTACTTGAATTTTTCTATCCCGGAGGAAGGGCTTGACAAAATAAAAACACTTTTACTTGAATTTTTCTATCCTGGGGGAAGGCTTTGACAAAATAAAAACACCTTTACTTGAATTTTTCTATCCCGGAGGAAGGGCTTGACAAAATAAAAACACCTTTACTTGAATTTTTCTATCCTGGGGGAAGGCCTTGACAAAATAAAAACACCTTTACTTGAATTTTTCTATCCCGGAGGAAGGGCTTGACAAAATAAAAACAATTTTACTTGAATTTTTCTATCCTGGAGGAAGGCCTTGACAAAATAAAAAACAGTCTCCTCGAATTCCGAGGTCAAATAAGTTAGTTTTCCAATATGCCGGGCTAAATCGAAAGCCGCCTGGAGATCAAGAAATATGGCTAGAACAGAGCGGCCGTTGTTCTTAGCGAATAATATGTCATGTTTTAATCGGGCAAGCCGGTCTTGAGTGCTACGCCCTTTTCTAAAACCTGACTGAAATTTATTAATTAAACCCTTGGATTCCAAGATATGTTCAAGTCGGTTTCTAACCATAAATTCCATTAGTTCACTTGGATGGGATGTTAAACTGATTAGGTCGAAAAGATTGTGTGTCGTTGGGGTTTTTAGTAGGTTTATGTATTGGGATGACACAGGCCAGTCTCCAGGATTCAGGATAGTTTTAAGAAGACCATATTTTATTATATAGAGTAAGCCAAATATTTAAAGTAGAATCCGGCATATGTTTGAACAGTTGATATGAACGTTTATCGGGTCCCACAGCTGAATTTTTCCTGCTTAAAATTGCATCTTTTATTTCCATTAGAGTAAATGGTATATTTAAGGTGGAATCGTCATCCTCAATATTATTATTATTTATTTTGTTTTTAAATTCGGGTTCAAAGACCGTCTGATAATATATCGTTGTCTCTGAAAGATTTTCTTTGCTTGAGACTTTGGCAAAGCGTTTAGCTAGTTAATTAGCTTTATCTTTGTAACCCCCCCCCCCCCCACCCACCCCCTCCCCCACAGAGCCTGCACATTTATCATATTTGTGCCCAAATCCATGGCATTTGAAACAACGGATCGGATGGGACACGAACTCCTTCACCTCAAAGGCAGTATATGTCCTATGTATTTTAAGAAGCCTCGGGAGCGAGTCTCCGCCAACAACAACCTTGACAGCTCCGGTCTGCCTGCCAAACTTATTAAGGAGGACCGAGAGAGAGAGTATATTGGGGACGTTGTCATGTTCGTCCACCAATTCCTGTTTGAGTTCCGATAGATCTGTGTCCATCGGAACATTATGTATAACTCCCTCTCTGGTTATGGTGGCAGTCGTGATCATATGGGTCTCTAAGTCATCGAAATAGATGGGGTTTGATTTAAGAATCAAGCTCTTGGCTTCCGATGACTTAGCTTCTACAAGAGATCCCTAGATTTTAGTGATATGACTCTGTTGATTTTATTTGGGAATTTTGATGAAATTATTGAAGATAGTCTCGCTATCGGGATAGCTTTAGTAAGCTTAATGTCCCTTTTGGCCCAAAAAAACCTATGTGAGTAATGTGGTGGGCGGAGGCCGCGCTCCCAAGCTCTGTAGAAAAGAAAATTAAAAGTAGACATCATAACTTAGAATATTCTATTCAAACACTATATTAACACTACATTTAAGAATGTATATAATTAAGAAATAAGATGTCAACGTGTCACGGTTATTCGTTAGACTTCTAACTAGAAATTACACTATATATGTACAACGTATAAGATATTTGAACTATTGCTACTAAAAAGAAAACATATAAGTATGACACTATTGAAACTATTCGAGTCCTATAGGCACTCTATATCCAAGTGTAAGTATAGAGGTAGCGTATCCTATACACCGTATAAAATGAACAAGCAAAACTAAATGCCAACGTCCTGATCAGCTGATGCCCTATTTTTAGCTAATTTAATAAGATACCGGAAGTGTATGAAAAAACATTTTACCAAAGTTTTGTATATATATTTGCTTTGAAAGCGAAGTTCGAAGTGAAGTTCAATCTCGAAAATATCAGCACTACAAACTCTATACTCTATCAGAAATAACTATGTATCTAAATTTGTACCATGAAACATGAAGCCTAAACCGGAAACGAAAGGAAACGTTTCTATATAAAGTAGTGAATAGTTTCGAAAATCCTCAATCACTAACAATGTTCTAAGTAAAAAATCAAACCTTTTCAATAGAAATGATGCATTCAACGTTTTATATGTGCATTAGAGAACTAAACTAATATCTCTTCTTTTATTAGATGAAGAAATCTTTTATTAGCCAAATCTTATCAAAAACGAGAAGAATTGTGTAGTCGGGATATTCCTGAAACTGTACACTCGCCTCTAGATAAGAATATAATCTAAAAATAGACTTTTGCGATTCCAAATAGGGTAACTCGCCCTTAAGTCGAACTTACTCAAGGGCAATTACATGTTCGACTTTGGGACATGTCTAAGTATATCTGCCCTAAAGACGAACACTGAAGTCAGGAGTCAATACCCGAACATTTTACACAAGAAGACATATAAAATATGTAATTTATATAAGGACATTTATATACATACATGAACAAAAATAAGGACAATTTCTTTAATTGAGCTTATGGCAACATCGAAGCAATTTTTATGACCCACTACTGAAGTTGCAAAATATGTCCGACTCAAGGGCGAATTTTGATGACTGCAAAAAGTATGACGTAGTCCCAGTAAAAACGCTGGTACCTCTAAACAGTTGACATCGAATGATACATTATATATATAAACACTGAGGAAGAAACCGGATGGTTTCAGCAAGCAGGAGCATGAACATGAACAGACAGAGGCATGAGAGGTGCCGAGAACCAATAACCTGTCCGACTCAGGGGCGAGTTACCCTGGGTACGTTGTATCTAGCATAGTGTTCACCAAGATATAATTAAGAGTTATAGCCGAGACTGGCGTAAACAAACGTTATACTTCTATCGAAAGTCAGATATAAAGTCAAATAAAAACTAATATTCCCAAATAGAATCCAATGTCCAGGGTATATGATAAGTAAGATAAAAATATTGTTGGTTATACTGTGTGGAGGGATGGATTTACCATCCCTGTCATGCAGTAAAACCCTCATCAAGCAGTCCAAGCTGTTTGCTCTCTGATAATAATCAGAGAGCAAACATATAGTGTATGGGACTGCTATATACCTAAACCCTAAACAGAAACCCTACTCGTAGATATTTAAAATATTGGGATTTCTTCTACTAGGGAACAAATACTAATTATTTCAGGGGGTGATAATCAGAGGTTATTATTAACGTGTAATTCTAACGCATACACCTCTTTGCAATGACCGCCATTTGGTCAGTAGGTTACATTGCACCATTGAGTTTCCTTCTTTGTTTTATATAGGACGAATATATATCAAGAGATAAAAAATGAGCATTTTTCTCCGTAGAAAATTTTAAAACACATATCAATCAAACGATCGAGCGTCCGCCAATATAAAAATGCAATGAAAACAGGGGGTCATGTATCATGTAAGAACAAGCCAATCTGTTGAATGACGTCACGTTCTATTTTGACATTTCACAGATAGATTTACCCCATTTCTACTTTCGCTTTACTGTCTATGTCAATTATAATTAAATATCTCAAACAAACACTAGTCAATGTTCACAATACATCATTTGGCTGAAGTATAGGTAATAATAACAGACAGCAATCAAAAGTATGCATTTTGTATCACTAGTAAGGCAGGGAAACGTTTTTTGTTAGGCACTATTTGACTATACACCACGGAAGCACAAACGCAATGGTGCAATGTAACCTTAAAGAGGACCACACAAAGTTCATAATTTTTAAATGTAAAGTTTTCATATTCTCAGCTTTATATCACGCTCAAAAATGCACCATTTGACCGAGCTATGGACATTTGAAGATGCATAGAAAAAGTTGAAATTTACCAAATTCAAAGACTGTTTTCTTTAGTTTTACACTATTTGAATTGTCATATGAAATAACATTTCTTGGCAATTTACTTGACAAATGTGACAAATTATCAAAATAATTCAATAAACATCAAGAAAACCAGCAGGACTTTGCATATGTACACTATTCAGATTTGCATACCAAAACGTGTTTTCTTAGTAAAATTCCATCAATTTGTGGCATATTATCTATCAGATCAGCAGAGCTTATGCCGTGTCCGTCGTCCGTCTGTCTGTCTGTCCGTCCGTCTGTCTGTAGCGACTACTCCTATGAAACTACGGAACGGTTTTTCATGAAACTTCACAGGAATGTTGCTCTTAATGTCTAATTGATCCTAGCACAATTTCAGGTCGGACGGATATTCAAGATGGCCACCACAGTTAAAAATAGATTTTTAAAAAATAAGTTTGTAGCGACTACTTCTTGAAAACTAAAGTGATATTGATATGGGACTTTTTCTAAAATGATCAGCATGACATGATGTTGGTACTTGTCAAAAATCGTTTTGATTCGACGTTAAACATGGCTGCCAGCGGCCATCTTTGTTTACATAGAGTTATATAGTAAAAACTTTTAGCGACTACTCCTCTGAAACTACTTGGCGGATTTTCATGAAACTTCACATGAATGTTGCTCTTAATGTCTCATTGATCCTAGCAAAATGTCAGATCGGCCAAAAATTCAAGATGGCCACCACAGCTAAAAATAGATGTTTAAAAAATAAGTTTGTAGCGACTACTTCTTGAGAACTATAAGTGATATTGATATGGGACTTTTTCTAAAATGATCAACATGACATGATGGTTATCCGATTCGAATATTATTTTGATTCGACGGTAAACATGGCTGCCAGTGGCCATCTTTGTTTACATAGAGTTATATAATGAAAACTTGTAGCGATTACTCCTCTGATACTACTTGCCAGATTTTCATCAAATTTCACACGAATGTTGCTCTTGATGTCTTATTGATCCTAGCAAAATTTCAGGTCGGACGGATATTCAAGATGGCCGCCATGGCTAAAAATAGATTTTCAAAATACAAGTTTGTGGCGACTTCTTCTTGAAAACTATAAGTGATATTGATATGGGACTTTTTCTAAAATGATCAGCATGACGTGATGTTGGTCCTTGTCAAAAATCGTTTTGATTCGACGTTAAACATGGCTGCCAGCGGCCATCTTTGTTTACATAGAGTTATATAGTAAAAACTTGTAGCGACTACTTCTCTGAAACTACTTGGCGGATTTTCATGAAACTTCACAGGAATGTTGCTCTTAATGTCTAATTGATCCTAGCACAATTTCAGGTCGGACGGATATTCAAGATGGCCACCACAGCTAAAAATAGATTTTTAAAAAATAAGTTTGTAGCGACTACTTCTTGAAAACTATAAGTGATATTGATATGGGACTTTTTCTAAAATGATCAACATGACATGATGCTTATCCGAGTCGAATATTATTTAGATTCGACGGTAAACATGGCTGCCAGTGGCCATCTTTGTTTACATAGAGTTATATAATGAAAACTTGTAGCGATTACTCCTCTGATACAACTTGACAGATTTTCATGAAATTTCACACGAATGTTGCTCTTGATGTCTTATTGATCCTAGCAAAAGTTTAGGTCGGACGATTATTCAAGATGGCCACCACAGCTAAAAATAGATTTTTAAAAAAAAAGTTTGTAGCGACTACTTCTTGAAAACTATAAGTGATATTGATATGGGACTTTTTCTAAAATGATCAACATGACATGATGGTTATCCGAGTCGAATATTATTTAGATTCGACGGTAAACATGGCTGCCAGTGGCCATCTTTGTTGGTCGGACGGATATTCAAGATTGCCGCCATGGCTAAAAATAGATTTTCAAAATACAAGTTTGTGGCGACTACTTCTTGAAAACTATAAGTGATATTGATATGGGACTTTTTCTAAAATGATCAGCATGACATGATGTTGGTCCTTGTCAAAAATCGTTTTGATTCTATGTTAAACATGGCTGTCAGACGCCATCTTTGTTTACATAGAGTTATATAATTGAAAACTTGTAGCGACTACTCCTCTGAAACTACTTGACGGATTTTCATGAAACTTCACAGGAATGTTGCTCTTGGTGTCTAATTGATCCTAGCAAAATTTCAGGTCGGCCGAAAATTCAAGATGGCCGCCACAGCTAAAAATATTTTTTCGAAAAACAAGTCTGTAGCGACTACTTCCTGAAATCAAAATCAATCAGTAGAGCTTCAAGGTCATTGACCTCTTGTTAGTGGAGTATTTATGCTCAAACATGCCACAAATTCCACTAAAATCAAAATTGATAATAGTTGTACGCTACAAAGTCAGTGTTTTTATGTAGATTAATAATATTTTACAAGCTAAACCCTTCTAAAACTGTTCACAATATCCTATTTTTGTGGGGTAGGGGAAAGATTTAGTGGTGGTAAACCTCTGAAGATAAAGTTTTGAAGACATGTTCCACAAACAGCATCCTACATTTCCATACCAAGGAATTAAACTTCAGTAGCCCAGGCACGCCATTTTAAGACCCACAAAAAGCTGAAACAACTCGAAATTACGGCTGTTAGACACGAAAACTGACTAAATATACTCAAAAGCGACATAAAAGCACATGCAGTGTCTGTTTCAGATCTCTGCTTACTAGTTTTCATCTGAAAGGTTACATTGCACCATTGAGTTTCCTTCTTTGTTTTATATAGGACGATATCAAGAGATAAAAAATGAGCATTTTTCTCCGTAGACAGTTTTAAAACACATATCAATCAAAGGATCGAGCGTCCGCCAATATAAAAATGCAATAAAAACGGGGTGTCGTGTATCATGTAAGAACAAGCCAATCTGTTGAATGACGTCACGTTCTATATTGACACGTCACAGATAGATTTACCCCATTTCTACTTTCGCTTTACTGTCTATGTCAATTATAATTAAATATCTCGAACAAACACTAATCAATGTTCACAATACATCATTTGGCTGAATTATAGGTAATAATAACAGAAAGCAATCAAAATATATACATTTTGTATCACTAGTAATTGTTGATAATACGCATCAACTATTAGTGTTGAATGCTTGTTACACGTCGGTATACCCTGCTTATGTTCGCAACGGCCGTATTGTGCTACGATGTTGACAGATAGGAATTCTCAATCGGAGAATGCAAAAGGAACGATAACTCTGGTTATTGATTGAAATTTGGAGTCGTGCAGGATGGGAGATGACGATACCAAGGCTGTGAACTTATTTAGACGTAGAAAAAATATAAGTATGTGTAACATTATGTTTAAATAATATCCGACAGGTACTTAAGTGTATAGTAACAGTTTTGAAACGGAAGTGCTTATTTCGATTCTTCTGTCATAGCCTGACAGAAGTATGACACTGCATGTGCTATTGCTTTTAAATGAAAGTTGATTCCAGCTTATTATTTTGTCATTTCTGTATCGAACACAAGTCGACAATGTCGACAATATTACAATATTGTATTAAAGGAAAGTGTGGATGTCAATTGTTGGGTCATAGCCACAGACATAATAACAATTAATATGTCTGTTGTCATAGCCTAACATAATTCTTTCCAAGTTAGCGGTACAGTGTTACAATTGGAAATCACGGTATTTTAATGCTATCTCGAAACCAATTGTTAATACGCATCATTTGCCACTGGTTTCAGATCATGCCAAAAAGAGTATCGAAAAGTCCGTATGCTCGGGGGAGAGGGATAAAAGAAATGCAAGATAGAGTGGATCTGAAGATAATGGTTATAACGGCACTCTAGCACGTTTGACCAAGTAACATTGGTCCCGTGGCATTACTGGAAACAATCGACAAAACATCTGCAACTGTTGCAAATCAATTTCATAGCTTTTGAGTTGTTGAGTTATAAAATATTTTATAGTTGTAATCAATATCATAGTGAGCAAATATGCTTTTTATATTGTGCTTTACTTTCTGTATTTGCTTTACCTTCACAACCTAAATTACAGGGTCAAACATGTTTTTGTTTAGATAAATTTGCCAGGTGTTTTTCATTTTAGCAATTTATTTCAGTAAACAGTTTTGCCAAAAATACAGTCTAAGAGTCCATGATTTATGTAAAGCCACTCGGTTTAAAGCGGGATTTCGTGGTATCTCAAGAGTTTCTGGGGAAATGTTTAATCGTGTGATGCTGATCATGGGAAGTCAACTAGGATCAGAATGTGTAAGGCGAAGACGCAGACTGCGAGTGTAGTAGCCAACTGGGATCGCAAATTAGTGGCTATATGAACAGATGTCACAACGCTAAGGGAACAGGGCTCATTTTTAAACACTTTATTATGGCTTTTAATTCAATTAAAAACTACAGCAACACAACATATAACAAAAACAAAGAACATACATTCTTTCTATTCACTTTAGAGAAATATGCACTTTCTACAGTGGGTGTCGGCAACTGGCCTAGAATTAAAGTGAATTGAATTGAATTGGGTTTTAAGGCGCACCAACACATGAAAGGTTATATGGCGCCTAACGGGAATCAAAGTGAACCATATTTTTAGTGTGTGTAAAGTGATGCGCTTTTTGTTGTCGCAGTTATAACAAACCGGTATAAATGTCACTTTTTACACTTGGAGTATGCAAATGCATGGATGTTTGTTAATGAATATACTAACTTTACACCAGGAGTCTGAAAATGGCTAAAAACGGTATATACTACCCGCTATGTTATTTTACACCAAGAGTGTGAGAATGTCGATGAGCATGTAATTACCATGTCGCCAGTACTTAGATATCTCCGCCCTAGTGTTTATGTCGAAGTATATTGACAATAGATTATAATTCAACTACATGTGCTTTATTATTGACAACTGGCGGCGTGTTGATTGCAGGTCTATGCTATTGTTCTAGCATACTGTGCACAAAGTTCAATTGAATTTGGTCTCAAGGTGCACCAACACAAGAAAGGTTACATGGCACCAAACAGGAATGAACACGCCAGACTCATCCTCTATTTACATTGAGATAACATGAGGAGAATGGGCTTAGAACCTTTTAACCGGCAGAAGTGCTGAGTTGCTGAAAATTCTATAACGCACTTCATTAAGGATGGAGCCACGTTCCCAAGTTTACACACGCAGGGACATGATGAAGACCTTTAATTAGCATGACCAAAAATTACAATGAACATGAAGAAGGTGTGTGTGTGGAGAGGGGGTGGGGTCCTGGCTCTAGCCGCATTTACAGTGGTCCTTTTCTACATGCAGTAACCAAATGGTGTCACGTGCCATTCAAAGGTCACAATTCTGCTGTTTATGCTCGACAGACTGGTTATTGAGTTGGTGTAAGGTATACAGGAAGTAAATCACTGTGGTATTCATTCCTGGTGTAGTCGAAACGAGTTCCCAAATAAGTAATCCAGGCATTTTTGAGTATTTAATGCCTGTTTTTCTGGCTGAAATGACTTTATTGACTTGTTTGTGATAGCTAAGAACCATTTGCACGGTTGTATGAGGATTTTATTTTTATTAATTTGAAAGTGAAAGAGGTGCCGAATGAATGCAGTTTGTTCACGGTGTCAACAAAGATCAGAATTTTATTTTCTTATATGCCACATGACCCCTACTATTCTCAGCAGTTTTCTAGAGAGGCAGGTCTCATGACTAAGAATATGTAAGTGTTGTGAAGATACAGTTATACTGCTGAACGTAGACGTCGTCAGCCGAGTCTCCATCTGTCATTGGATGTTTCGCCCCTTATCTCGGTACACCCTCTAGATGGCGGGGCAGATAGTGGTGATCAGTCACTACCTCGTCTACGTTGGCTGCCAAGTTGGTTCACTGCGTCGTATCCAGAGCCAACTGGACGCTCTCTCTGCAGCTTTCCCAAGAGCGTGGACTGCGGTCTTCCGGACTCTTCCTTTAATGCCCACTGCTCCCATCATTCTCCACACTGACTGCGATGGAAAGCCTCTACACCCAACTTCTACTGGGAAGACCCACGCCTACCAAACTCTGTCTCTGCATGTGTCAGTCAAGTCTTGGTAATTTCCCTTCTTGAGCTCGTAGGCCTCGTCTGCTCTCTCCTCCCAGGGGACAGTAAGTTCCACCAGTATCACCAGCTTCGGGGACCTTGACCAAATAACTATGTCTGGCCGGAGGGTTGTGAGCGTCACTTTCTCAGGGAACTTCAGCTTCTTCCCTAGGTCTACCGACATTTCCCAGCTCTTGGATTCCTGTAGAATGCTGGTACTCGTTGATATTGTTGACTTCTTCTCCCCTTCTCTAACGAAGTTGATAAATTGGGGTCCTGTCCGATTCAGAGGTCTCTCCTTTTTCCTCGATTTCTCCAGGATGTCCGCCACCTCACGTAGAACCTGGTCGTGACGCCATCTATACCGCCCTTGAGATAATGCGGTTAAGGCTTGATGACAATATATGGCGTAGTGATCCTAAGTTCTCACACAGTGGGCAGGTGGGGTCTTCTGATAGCTTCCACTGCTTCAAATTCGTCGGAGAAGGTAACACGTCATACACGGATCGTAGAAGGAAACTCAGTTGAAGTGGCTCATAACTCCACAACTCCTGCCAGGTAATCTTCCTCTCTGGTAAGTTCCACTTCGTCCAATTCCCCTGGGGTCCAAGTTGGACCGACTTTGATGACCGCGTCTCCTCTTCCGCTCTCCTAACTTCTGTCTGTACCATAGATCTCCTCTCCACTTTATCAGCTTTCTCCCACCGCTGTTGGTGTCTAGTACCCAGTCCTTCTCTACCCCAGTTTGTTGTGCCCACAATGCCCTGGTGCTTGAGACTGCTTTCTGCTTGTTCTACTGCCTTGCTCACTGACCATTTCCTCCCTGTTCTAACTTCTATACCCACACCACTGATCTTCTCATCACTGGAGTCTTTGAGTGTAAGCAGCAGGCGCGCCTTAGCAACTTTATACTCCTCGACGAGGGAGTTGAAGGGCATCTGAAGTTTTGTTAACCGACCATATAAACCTATATTGGTAAATGATGGCGGCAGGCCTAGCCACCTCCTCAGATGCTTGCTAATCGACTGCTCCAACTTCTCGACTGTGCTGATGGGGATTTCGTTGACCACCAATGGCCAGATGAGTCTAGCCAGGAGACAATGCTGGAAGATCCATGCTTTAAACTTCCCAGGGAGTTCTAACTTGTCTATCCTCCTCAGCCCTTCTTCAACTTGCTGTTTTAGCCTGTCTTGCCTGCGAGTGTCCTTGAGCGTGGAATCAAACCACTTTCCCAAACACTTGATCGGGTTGTTGATTAGCGAAGGAATCTCCTCGCTCTGTATGAATAATTGAACTTGTCCGTGACTTTCCCCTTCCTCACTACCAAACACCTCGACTTTCCGGGTTTAATCAGCATCCGCGCCCATGACATGGTCTCGTCAAGCGCTTTGAGAATACATCTCGCCTGAATGTGGGTTTCTGTGGTGACCGTCATGTCATCCATGAATCCCCTATTGGATGGGAGACGGATCCCGGTGTTGATCCGTAGGCCTCTTGATTCCCTCTCTGCTGCTTGGATGATCATGTTCATGCCCATGACAAACAAGATGACAGAGATGGTGCATCCTGTGACAATCCCCTTCTCGAGTAGTAACCAGTTTGTTGTAAATCTGTTGCACGAGAACCTCAGATGGAGGTTGCTGAAGTAGCTCATGATCAGGTTACTGGCATGATCCGGGATGTGGTAGTGCTGTAGGGCCACCTTGATTAGCTGGTGAGGTATAGAGCCATAGGCGTTGGCTAGGTCAAGCCATACTACTGTAAGGTTCTTGTGGTTGATTCTCGCCTCATGCAGCAGTTGTGTCAGTGCGCTGGTGTGCTCGACGCAGCCGGAGAATCCAGGAATTCCTCCCTTCTGTACAGAGGTTTCGATGTACTTGTTTCCTATCATATAGGTCGTTTTTCGCTTAGCTAAGATGGAGAAGAAGATCTTCCCTTCCACACTCAACAACGAAATGGTTCGGAACTGTTTGACGGTCTTGGAGTTCTTCCCTTTTGGAACCAGACAGCCCTCCGCCACCTACCAGCATTCCGGAACAATCCCTTTCCTCCATACCACACGCAAGAGTGACCAGAGTGTCCGTAGAAGTCTGGGGCATTTCTTATATACCTTGTAAGGGATGCCACTGGGACCTGGTGCAGAACAAGAGCGCGCCTTCTTCACCACATCGTTTATCTCTTTCCATGTGGGTTCCTTCATATCCAAGGGGATAACTGGGTCCTCCACTGGTTGAATTATTTCGCATTCTCCCAGGGTTTCGCTTCGGTGAGGGTCAGAATGGGTTTCCCTAAGGTACTGTTCAACCTCATCCTGGCTACTCTCGAGCTTCCCAGATTTCTCCTCGCTCAACAAGTCCTTCGTAAACTTGTATGGGTTTGAAATGAAAGCCGTTCTCTTCTTCGCCTTTTCCCTCCTTTTACGTCGCAGTCTCTCAGCATTGGTAAGCGTCTTGAGTCTTGCTCTTATCTGTTCTCTGAGTTGCACAATATCTTCTCTCTCCACCTCGCTTGAGCGCTTATAGCGCTTCCTCAGGGACCGCAGTTCTGCTCGGATCTTCTTTATTTCACAGAGTCTTCTGTTGGGAACTAGCGGCGGTTTAGGGAGATTGGGTTTCTTCTCTAGTCCAAATCTCTCCTTTCCTAGGGCGTAGATAAGTGTAGATAGTGCACACAGTTTCCTCTCAACTGCTCCAATGAGTGCTGTCTGTAGGACAAGGTCCAAGTCTTCATCAAACAGTGCCCAATCACTGTCGTTCATCTTAGGCCAAGCGATCTTCTGTATTCCCTCACTAGAAATTGGTTGTTGTCTTTCCTCGACTGGGTCGTGTGTCACCTCACTACTTCCTGCAAGTGGTGGTCGCCATGACTCTGGGAAGGTAAATGGTCCTTCAGGGCTTGTTTCTGTAGCTTGACCTCCCTCGCTGTTCTGAGTAGTACTTGGCCCAAATGAATGTAGGACATTAGCCCCTAGGACATTAGACCCTAGGCTCAAATTTGTATAGGCGGACAAAAGCCCCTTCATGATAGTGCTCATGCGGACAATAGCCCCTTCACCCTAGGACATTATCCCCTTCATGATTTTGCACAGGCGGACAAAAGCCCCTTCTTGATATTGCACATGCGGACAAAAGCCCCTTCAACATAGGACATTAGCCCCTTGATAATTTTTCTTTGAAAGCATGAAATAATCAGTCTGTATATGGTGTTGAAATTTTATTTGCATGAATATGTTTTTTTTAATTTTATTGAGCACATGTACATGCATATATTTCTAATATTATTACACAAAGACAATACAAATAATTTCCATAAATACACTTTAAAATACATTTCAAGCATATTTCCCAATAATTTCACATGTTAGGTGTTAACAAACAAGTTAAACACTAAATAGATTTATTGTATCAATTAATTGACTAATTGGCTATAATTAACACTTTAAATGGCTGAATGAATTGAATATTTGTATTAAAGCTACAGAGTCCCTATATCAATCTATTTCTTCTTTGTAGGCGTGTCTTTATTTGTAACTTCATGTTCACCAGCTCATGTCGAAATCGGGTATTTAAGCGAGCAAATATAGCGTAAGAAATCATTTACTGTATTTACATCGACCACTGCACATCGTACCTATACACAGGTAACTGCTGAACGTAGACGTCGTCAGCCGAGTCTCCATCTGTCATTGGATGTTTCGCCCCTTATCTCGGTACACCCTCTAGATGGCGGGGCAGATAGTGGTGATCAGTCACTACCTCGTCTACGTTGGCTGCCAAGTTGGTTCACTGCGTCGTATCCAGAGTCAACTGGACGCTCTCTCTGCAGCTTTCCCAAGAGCGTGGACTGCGGTCTTCCGGACTCTTCCTTTAATGCCCACTGCTCCCATCATTCTCCACACTGACTGCGATGGAAAGCCTCTACACCCAACTTCTACTGGGAAGACCCACGTCTTCCAACCTCTTTCTCTGCATGTGTCAGCCAAGTCTTGGTATTTTCCCTTCTTGAGCTCGTAAGCCTCGTCTGCTCTCTCCTCCCAGGGTCAGTAAGTTCCACCAGTATCACCAGCTTCGGGGACCTTGACCAAATAACTATGTCTGGCCGGAGGGTTGTGTGGGTCACTTCCTCAGGGAACTTCAGCTTCTTCCCTAGGTCTACCGACATTTCCCAGCTCTTAGATTCCTGTAGAATGCTGGTACTCGTTGATATTGTTGACTTCTTCTCCCCTTCTCTAACGAAGTTGATAAATTAGGGTCCTGTCCGATTCAGGGGTCTCTCCTTCTTCCTCGCTTTCTCCAGGATGTCCGCCACCTCACGTAGAACCTGGTCGTGACGCCATCTATACCGCCCTTGAGATAATGCGGTTGGGCATGATGACAATATATGGCGTAGTGATCCTATGTTCTCACACAGTGGGCAGATGGGGTCTATTGATAGCTTCCACTGCTTCAAATTCGTCGTCGAAGGTAACACGTCATACACGGATCGTAGAAGGAAACTCAGTTGAAGTGGCTCATAACTCCACAACTCCTGCCAGGTAATCTTCCTCTCTGGTAAGTTCCACTTCGTCCAATTCCACTGGGGTCCAAGTTGGACCGACTTTGATGACCGCGTCTCCTCTTCCGCTCTCCTAACTTCTGTCTGTACCGTAGATCTCCTCTCCACTTTATCAGCTTTCTCCCACCGCTGTTGGTGTCTAGTACCCAGTCCTTCTCTACCCCTGTTTGTTGAGCCCACAATGTCCTGGTGCTTGAGACTGCTTTCTGCTTGTTCTACTGCCTTGCTCACTGACCATTTCCTCCCTGTTCTAACTTCTATACCCGCACCACTGATCTTCTCATCACTGGAGTCCCTGAGTGTAAGCAGCAGGCGCGCCTTAGCAACTTTATACTCCTCGACGAGGGAGTTGAAGGGCATCTGCAGTTTTGTTGACCGGCCGTATAAACCTATATTGGTAAATGATGGCGGCAGGCCTAGCCACCTCCTCAGATGCTTGCTAATCGACTGCTCCAACGTCTCGACTGTGCTGATGGGGATTTCGTTGACCATCAATGGCCAGATGAGTCTAGCCAGGAGACCATGCTGGAAGATCCATGCTTTAAACTTCCCAGGGAGTTCTGACTTGTCTATCCTCCTCAGCCCTTCTTCAACTTGCTGTTTTAGCCTGTCTTGGCTGCGAGTGTCCTTGAGCGTGGAATCAAACCACTTTCCCAAACACTTGATCGGGTTGTTGATTAGCGAAGGAATCTCCTCGCTCTGTATGAACAACTTGAACTTGTCCGTGACTTTCCCCTTCCTCACTACCAAACACCTCGACTTTCCTGGTTTAAACAGCTTAGTTTGAACTTTATTTTGAAAAATGGCTAACTAGAAATCTTGGACAATATTGCATTGGACTCAATGGGATTTGATCACCTCAAGCTATGATAGATATTAACACTGATCAAATGTGGTTAAGATCAAATCTTGAAATGAAAAATGAAGAAGCTAGAGATTTAACTTATTGACAAATCCAATGCCCACTTGTCATGTATATAATGAGCACTAGTTATATTAAACTCTAGTTTCTTTAATAAATAACAGCATGTGCTGACAATATATTCATTTATTATAAACTTCCCAGTGAAATATTGGATTGTATGGTTAGAATAAACCTGATACTCTTTCACAGTGAGAATGGAACTATTTTTATCTACATTTGCTTATAACAGTCATAATTCGTGTCAAAAGGTTAAAACTATATTCTATGCACTAAATATATGTAAATCGCCTCACATGCTGGCTATATTTATCCGCGAATAAGTAAAAGTGGAAATATCGGAACGAAACCTATTTTCTGTTTGAAACAGTTTGGTAGTCACGGTTGCATGATAAAAAGTATATAATAAATAGAATATTTGTTGGTTTGTCGCGAATATAGGATTTATTTTCATCGAGAAGTGAGAAAATTATTAGGGAAGCTTTCATAAAGAAAGAACATCTAGTGTCTGTATTTTTTGACTTGGAGAAAGCTTATGATACTGCATGGAAAAACGGTATTATGAATGATCTTCATGACTTTGGTCTTAGAGGCCAATTACCAATTTTTATAGAGATAGACAGTTTCGTGTTCGAATGGGTTCAACCCTCTCTGGCATTCATGAACAGGATATGGGTGCGCCACAGGGCAGCATACACTCTGTTACTCGTTTTAATATAAAAATTAACAGTATAGTATTAGTTAAAAGCATCAATCCTGGTGTGGATTGTTCTCTATAGGCCGACGACTTTGTTATATGTATCGTGCAAAAAACATGAACACTATCGAAAGACAATTACAACAATGTCTCAATAAACAACAGACCTGATATGATGAAAATGGCTTTACATTTTCTAAATCTAAATCGAATGCTCTCGTGAAAATATAAGTTTTCTCACTTCTCGATGAAAATAAATCCTATATTCATGACAAACCAACAAATATTCTATTTATTATATACTTTTTATCATGCCTTCACTACCAAACTGTTTCAAACAGAAAATAGGTTTCGTTCCGACATTTCCACTTTTACGTATTCGCGGATAAATATAGCCAGCATGTGAGGCGATTTACATATATTTAATGCATATAATATAGTTCTAAACTTTGACAAAAATTATGAATGTTATAAGCAAATGTAGAAAAAAATAGTTCCATTTATTATATTCTCACTGTGAAAGAGTATCAGGTTTATTCTAACCATACAATCCAATATTTCACTGGGAAGTATATAATAAATGAATATATTGTCAGCACATGCTGTTATTTATTAAAGAAACTAACCTGCCAAATAACTACAAAACCGTTTATCAAAATGCTATCCTGGTGTCATATAAGTCATATAATAATGTATATGTTGGTGGGAAAGATACTTTAAGACATAACTTTAAAACTCAGTTATGCACCCAGCAAAGCAAACTAGCTAGATGATCACCTCACCACACAAACAGATAAAGGAAGTTTCCTATCTGAACCATTGAAGTAACGAAACTACTTTTCCTTTGAACTGCTCTCAAATATCATTGATTTCGATCACAAGAGATATCAAAGATGTTGATCTGCCCACTAGGTGAAAATTGAACATATAGGGCTCCGACACGTATCATGTTCAAACTAGAGTTTAACATAACTATTGCTCATTGTAGCATGGTCGGTGACATTTCCTTTGATGAATGCAGAGCATTAAATCGTTTAATTTAGGGTAACTAAAGGGGCGTGGCTAAACCGTGCTACAACTACCGGATATTGGAATTTAGAGTACGGTCACTATGACGTCACAGTGTTACTAAGTACACCATGCTACAAAAAAGATAGAGTCTGTCTCAGCTCGTTGGTTATTTAAACACCTCGATGGGCTACGCCCATCTCGGTGTTTAAATAAGCCAACTCGCTGAGACCAGACTCTATTACTTATATACATGACAAGTGGGTTAAGTATCATTGTAGCACATTGTAGCATGGTCGGTGATATTTCCTTTGATGAATGCGGAGCAGACTCTTATCTATTACTTAAAAGCTAGGAAGAGTTCGAAAACTAGACATACTGGACAAGTTTTGGATCCTTAAAAAAAAAAGAAGTTTTGTTTTGCTTTGTTAACACTCTAGAACCTTCATTTTCCATCTGATCCTTACTAAACTGTGTCAGATTGTTGATATTATCAAAACCAGATAGATCCAATTAGTAACACTGGATTAATGAGAGTTTGAGTTATGGCTCTTGATTTATTGATTTATTGAAAAAAAAGAAGCTTTTTGGCATTGTTAAATCTCTAGCTTCATTTTTCATTTCAAGATTTGATCTTAACCAAATTTTATCAGTGTTAATATCAAACATAGCTTGAACCAACTCAATAACCAGTCTGTTGAGCATAAACAGCAGAATTGTGGCCTTTGATTGAATGGCATGTGACACCGTGTGGTTACCCCGTATAGAAAAGGACCACTGTAAATGCGGCTAGAGCCAGGACCCCACCCCCTCTCCACACCTTCTTCATGTTCATTGTAATTTTTGGTCATGCTAATTAAAGGTCTTCATCATGTCCCTGCGTGTGTAAACTTGGGAACGAGGCTCCATCCTTAATGAAGTGCGTTATAGAATTTTCAGCAACTCAGCACTTCTGCCGGTTAAAAGGTTCTAGGCCCATTCTCTTCATGTTATCTCAATGTAAATAGAGGATGAGTCTGGCGTGTTCATTCCTGTTTGGTGCCATGTAACCTTAAGACCAAATTCAATTGAATTGAATTACAAATGCTTTGTGCACAGTATGTTAGATGCATATAAGAACATTCTGGTGGAGTTCGGTGAAAATCCTGCAAGAAGGGAGCAAGATAAGCATGTTGTAGCAGAGACCAAACATGACCAATATTTTGTCCACAGTAGGTCACAGCAACCCAATATTTTGCAAATGATGTTAGATGTAAGATTCTCATGTCTTAGACATGCAGGCAAGACAATAAACTGAATACATGGAATAACAAATAAATACAACAAATGCTCAATTTTGAGATTCTTTATATATCAATAAATGAGAAACTTGTGTTACAAGACAAGTTTAACGTATTGCATACATGTGATATCTCCCGGCGGGAGATAATTTCTCCCGGGATTTCATGGAATTTCCCGGTCTCCCGCCGGGAGCTCAATTTCTCCCGGTATTTTTCGGACGAGTTTCAAAAATTTTGTTATTTGCGAATCCTTTTGGGTAATTGCTATGATTTATTGGATCAAGATAAAAACCAACCGTCTTATCTATATGTGAAAACATTGCCCCTGGGCAGGTAATTAAAAGGATTAGGATGTCAGCTAATTAGTTTATTGTGTGAAAATATTGATTGGATTGTTTGTTTTTGACACGTGGCGGCGATATCTGTAATGTCCAAGGGAGATTGATAGAAATGTACCGACTATAAGTGCATGAAGTGGTATGGTAATTAGCAAATTCAGCATCGATTGATATTTGGTGTATTAATTGGATTAAAATTATAATATAATTAAGGATAATTAAAGGACGACGATTTCAACTAATTGATTGCAGTTTGTCATGATAAGAGAAGTGTTTTGTCTGTGTATAAAATGGGAAGCATATCATTATGTGCTATAATTAGTTTTGCTATGCTTAATTAAATCTTAATTATATGCTATGCTAACATGACATAAACAGTATTGTATGTATAAAATATCATGTTTTTATGCTGATTGACCCCGCTTTATTAAGGTTTATATCAGAAAAAAAAGCTACCGATACGCGTTAAAAATTCGAGAATAAAAACCTCCCTGTTTTTTGTTAAATCTCCCTTGAAAAAAAGGCAAATCTCCCAGGTAACCCTCCTGAAACTATCACATGTATGGTATTGTTGCTATAATAGTAGTGTCACAAGTTTACAGTGAAAATCACACAGCTGGGTATTTAAAGTATGGTTGCCATCATTACACACTAGACATGTATTGTATGGGAAGAAAAGTGTGGCTCACAGTACACTTTTAAACCACCGACCCCATCATTTATCTCCCTTTATTAGTTTTTTAGTTTGAGAGAATAAGTCTGAGGAATTCAATACATATATGTATTCAACCCATAAATTTGTAAAAAAAACCCCATCTGTTTTACAATTTGGGCTACTACTTTATTAAAAGGGGGCAGAGCGAAATAAAAAAAAGCCACATTATTTTAGAATATTTTTTTTATACAGTAGTTATGAACAGTTACTTTTGGACCTCGAAAACATAATGTGAATCCATCATAGGGCTTTTACTAAAACAAAACGAGTTTTCTTGAAAATGTATAACACTAACATGTAATTTGTCAGTCTGCAAAACAAACAATTACGTACAGGCTATAACTGCTTTATAACTTATGGCATGTATTTGATTTAAATGGTGTTCCCCGGTCTACACCCACTTGTAATGAGGCTACTTAAAGCAAAGTTTACGTTTATATAATATAAAGTACAACATGGCAACTACGGGTATACACATCTCCCTTGTAAGTAGATTAATAGATTGGATACAAAATTATCACTGCTTGTAGCATATATTATAAATTAATATCTGAGAAATTATTTTCTTGTACATTTTCATACACATATACACCAACCCATATTGCTACTATAAAAATAAGTTTTTGTCATTACTTACACATAAATTAGATACGTTTCCATGGAAACTGACACTTTACAGCAAATCTGTGGAAATTGGAAAAAACACATTCACACATATAGCACAACCGCAGAAATGTCCATATTTCTTATGTATATTAATCAATTCCATCTATCTATCAAATCACAAAATATTCTTTTAATATTCATAAGAATCAATCATTAAATAACATGGTAACAAAATGAAATCATCTGGAAAGCGAGAATAGCAAAACCAAAAATGTCCCCTTTCTTGGTTTGCACCTCGCCCCGTCAGAAATATCATTGTTTACCCGATTCAACTTTTAATAAAATTGATAAACTTCATTCTGGCAAATGTCCCTTTTTTCACCATTATCAAATTTATCATTTTAACAAGTTGTCATTGCTTTTTACATAAAAAAGACATCTAATATTGATAACAGTTATCATTTTTAAACCAAAACAATTTTTAATTCTATATTCATAAACATGCAAAATAAATAATATCAAGATAGACTATAGCCGGTACCTTCGAATCACCCTTCTTTTACACAAAATACCTCCAACCATTTCCAATTTATGTATACCCAACATCAAAATAAGTAGAAGTCACCATAGCAACCAGTTACCCAGTAAATCACCGTTATACAATATAACGTAGTAAACCGAATTCTGCGAATAACGACACTAACAAAGGTAATAATAATATAAAGATGATAAATCAAGGAATGAAGCAACAATAATAAAATGCAAATGAAACAAATATTACAAATGTTTTTAATGAAGGTACAAATGAGCAATGCATAGTATATATCGACAATTAACGCTGCATATCAAGCACCATGAACGCAAGTAATTCATATTTTACCAAACTGAAAATAAGCAACTGTCGAGTCTGAAGAAGTCGACTAACACATCTTAACAATTGTCGAGTCTGCAGAGGTCAATATTTAAATGCTTCTTCGACAATATTTTTCCTTTCATCTTTTTTTTAACGATACCTTTAGCACGATATGGATATATTCCATTATTTCGACAAAAAGCATATTTTAGATTACTGTGATATATATACCATTGGTCCCTAGCGTTACAAAGCGTTCAATAATGAATGTAGCGTTCTTTTTCGTTTTTTTTCTTCATTATATCGGAATACAAGTTTGGATACCAAAAGCTATATGAAATATTCAATATATTAATTTAAGTTTTTTAGATATTGCAGGGAATGTAGATAAGTAGAATAAATAATTCATTCAGATCTGAATATCTAGTACACGTCTACGACCCTATGATCCACCACTTGATAAAACGATGTCAACAATCAGCACACATTTTTTATTTACGGTTCATTTGAAATTTACATCTAGGACTGAGAAAGTTAGTTTATACCATTTTCTCTGTTTATAACTTTTAATATCGTCATATATTTTAGTAAAGATATTTTTTCTTTCAAGAAGATAATAAATATATATGACATGACAGTTATCTTCCTGTTTATATTTCCACCATTATTGGTAAAAAACCGATAACTATATTTGAATCAGTCACGTTTGTTAAATCATTGCATCTTGGTTGTTATAGAGTTTTTATCATCACCACTACTGAATCTGACTGAAGTACTAACCAATTTCATAAATGAGGTTTTTATTTCTCTAAAAGAAACCTGAATGAGACCTGCAACAGATTCCAATATATAAGAATTCGAATTCACATTCAATAAAAGAGTTCTTTAACCTGGTATAAACAACAACTTAATAAACAATGACAACACAATTAACGTCAAAAGTTGTCTTTATCGCCAGTCTACAAGACTTTGTCCTATATGCTATTCTATTAAGTTTCAGCTGAAACAAAATGAAGACATCTACAAGCAAATTTAACAACATCCGTGCAATCTGAATGTCCCCACTTTCAAACTACACAGCTGTTGTTCAACTTATCAGTTAAAAAATGAAAATGTTCATATCTTCATATTCTTCATATAAGAAGCAACTGAAATTGTCTCCTAATTAAACCGCTATGTTAAACATGAAAGACTTGGGTGAAACTTCAATGCTCATCACGTCACCGCTTCTTTGGAGTCAATTTCGGTATTTTAGACATTCTAGTTGGCGTACTCGCGCTTGCTCGTGTCGGCGTACTTGTGCTTGCACGTGATGGTGTTCCAGTACTTGTACGTGTTGGCGTGCTAACATTTCGTGTTTGCACCACGTGCGTTTGGTAAGTCCGTGTGGTCTCATTGCGACCACCAATGTTTCTAGTTTCGCTTTGAACAGTGGTGAACACTTCTGGCTCGCTGATCTCCGATGTTTCACTTCCTGTTGGACTGAAGGGTCGACTCCCGGTACTGGCCCGACTGGAACTGCGACTTACTGGTGTTGCTGTAGAAGTAGGAAAAAATGGGTAGTAATACAAAATATGAAAATACTCAATTTTGTATAAGAAGGACATTACATACAGCAAGTGGCACAATAAAATGATGACCTGACTGTGGTTGGTATGTTTAGCAGTCTTTGAATCTGAGCTAATTGCAAACGTTAGCACTTCAAACACATTTCACACTAATGCCATTGTGACGAGTATGTCAAGCTTTTGCTGAAAGTCCCTATCCTGCCACCAAAATGCAAATTTTACAACAGTTGTACACCGTTTCTAAGTCTACTGACAACAAGGTATATATAACAAATATTTTGAGAATCCAAACTCTATAGTCACAATACAAACAGCTTTAACGAGCCAGATCAAACCCAAAAACTGGAGCGTCTAATTAAAAGTTGCCAACTCATTGTACGCATATTCAATCACCGGTATTTTAAGAACCTGTGAATAACCTGTGAATAAACCTATATTCTGAATCGGCACACATACATTATTATATGACCTAAACACATGGATAGAATTTTGATAACGGTTTTGTAGTGTAATTTTGGGGTTAAGTTTCTTTAAGCGACATAAGAACAATCCCCTTTTAGCCACAGGACCACAGCGACCCCATGCCGAGATCATGCCAGATAACTTGGCAAAGAAATATTCAAACCTGGACTCTGAAGCAGTCTTGGACTGTTGAGCGTGTCTCGACTCAACTTGCCACGTGCGTACTTGCCGCCGTCTGCTGTGGTTCCCGACATGATCTGGTGGACTTCACCGTCGGGGTTGGTTTTGGCCATGTTCTGTCTCCATGGGGTGCTGTATCCAGTCTTCTCTCGCACCTGATGACATAACGATATCATACATTATCTGATGGCACAATACTAAGGATAGTCATAACTTGATTCTTTGTGTATAATTTATCATGTTGATCTGTATAATTCTGCTGAGAAATGGGGTGCCTGAGATAAACTCTTATCTCGGCAGTTACTTTCCTATCCCGTCAGGTGCACCTCTTTTGATGACATCAGCACCTCTTTTGATGACGTCATGGTATATTTGATTTCTGAGTATTTTTGAACAGAAAGAAATGGGAAAAAAGGTAAATTAAATGATTTTAAAAAGCAACATGATAATAGAATATCATGTTAGTGCCTGATCTCACCAAGTTTATCAGGTTCGGAACGAAAAAAAACAAAAAAAACTCGGCACACCCTTGGCTTCATTTTTTTCTCAGCCTCACCTGATAAACTGGATGAGATCAGGCACTAACATGATATTCTCTATATATATGAATATTGTCAACATTGTAAATGTTAATGCTGAAATGACTTTAGCTGAATCATGTGTACCAAACAATAGGTCGTCATCACATTCTAATATCTTATTTAGAAATGACAATTTTTCCATAGTCATTATTCAACCACACAGTTATATCTAGTAATCATTAATCCAAACAATAGGTCGTCATCACATTCTAATAACTTATTTAGAAATGACAATTTTTCCATAGTCATTATTCAACCACACAGTTATATCTAGTAATCATTAATAAAGAATTACAAAATGTTATCCATGTATCTGTGTAACTATGAGGGTGTGTATATGCAACTAATAACTCTTACTTAAAGGGACACACGGCAATTTTGATAAAAAAAATTAAAACTCAAGGCGTCCTGCTAGTTTTTCTAAATAACTTGATCAATCATTATATTAATAATACAAATATTTAAAAAGCCAATTGTTTTTGCATATTACTGTTGATTATATTGCACCAATAATGTATTTAAACATATGGAAGAAAAAATTGAAAACTCAAAACATTTTTTAAATTATATGCAAGCAGGTTTAAAGTAAAAATGATACAGGATTCATAAATCGAGATGATGCTAATTTTAATTATTGATAAAACTTAAAGGGAATGTAGCGACACAGCCAAACCATCTTCATTATTGAGAGTTCTGAAATACTTAAATAAGGGTGAAAAAATTATCAAAATCGGATGATAAACAAAGAAAATATGATCATTTTAAGATTCTGTTGAAACGGATATGGAAGCGGCCATTTTGAGAGCTATGACATCACGGTTCTAAATGACCACATATGGAATATTTATAAATATGAAAATTTACTGATTTATAGGGGGAAAATGACAGCAACTGTATGAAAAATATGTAATACTTAATGGCAATAATGCTTTATATGACCAGTAAAAAAAATCATTCATTTGAAGTGTTTTTCTTGGTTTTAAATGATATTTATCAATATTCCATATATGGTAATATGGAACTATGACATCATAGTTCTAAAAATGGCGGCTCCCATATTCGTTTTAGAACAACCTTTAAATGGTCATATCTTTTTTGTTTGTCATCCGATTTTGATAATTTTTTCATCCTTTTCCAAGATTTTCAGAACTCTCAATAACAGAGCTTGTTTGGCTGTGTCGCTACATTTCCATTACATAAATGGAGGCGGCCATCTTGGAACGATGACGTCATTGCGCCTTTTTACTATAAATGGCATATAGACAAAACACATTTAAAAGCAAAGAAAATCACTGCAAATTGATTAAAAAAATAAATATACAGATGTAAAATGTGTAAATGCTTATTTTTCATTTGCCATGTTATTATCTTTGCTTTAAAAGACATTTTGTCAATATTCAAAAAGGCGCGATGATGTCATCATTCCAAGATGGCAGCCTCCATTTATGTTTCTTTGCAAATTTTCAATAGGTCATAATAATCACCTTTATTTTTCATGGTATTTTGATAATTCTTTCAGCTTTTTTCAAGTTTTTTTTAGAGCCCTTTAAAATAAACCTTGTTTGAAAATAGCGCATCAACCACCTTTAACTATATTTTCTTGGGAGACTCAAACTAACCTAGTAAACAAAGTGTTGATGAACCCTTAAACAACAAATTACATCTGGTTAAACTAGAACTATCACTGAAGATGATGAATATCCCCGCTTAAATCTAAGTCAAACAAAAAGGGTCATAATTATGTAATAAATCAGGCAATCAACAATGGCTGATGTAGAGTGACATAAGGTCATCAGTTGTTATGGGAACAACCCGTTCAAAACTGTTTGAGGAATGCAAGTAATAAAAATATGTTACGCGACGGGATGGGACATGATGCGACGCAACAAAAATGTGTTACGGGATGCGACGGGGCGTTACCAACAATGCGATTCCTACATAGCCCCCACTTCACTTTATGAAAGCGGGGGTATAATGACCTTCCAACATTGCAAACTTACCCAGTATGTTTTGGGATGAGGAGCCAGACAGGTGGGTCTAGACTTCCTCCTCTGAGAGCAGTAATAAGAAATATACACAGAGATTGAAACAAAGACAAACAACGGAAGGGTACAGTGATATAAATACAGTCAAACCTGCTAAAGAGATCACCCATTTTAACCCTTAACCCACTAAGCACGACTACAATAGCCATTGTAAATCGCAGGCTGATCTGGGTTTACAATGTCTGGCTGCTGATCAGTCGTTTTCGACAAAACGCCTTTGTCACATAAATGGAATGTTCTTAATTCAAAGAAAGAACAGTCCATTATATGTATGTAGTGGGTTAAGTGACCACCATTTCAGCTGGTTTTTGTAGTTTTTTAAATTAGAATGTACATGTATTAAGAAACCACCCCACCATTTCAGCTGGTTTTTGTAGTTTTTTAAATTAGAATGTACATGTATTAAGAAACCACCTGTGTTAAGAGACAAATTTTCCTAATACAGGTTTGACTGTAGGAAAAGTTATTATTTATTCTAATACACCAGTTGTACTGTAAGTTTAGTTTGAAATATTGTGTTATAATCTATGATATATCGCTGGAATCTATGAGCATGATCTAGAAAGGCACACCGACTGGTTGACGACGTCCAACGACGTCGAACATTGAAACGTCATTAGAAAATATTTATTTTTGTATTTTATTTTCGTATTTTTAGGGTTTGAATCATTATCTAAATGTAAATGGAGGATGAGCCTGGCATCTTAATCCCTGTTTGGTGCCATATAACCTTTCTTGTGTTGGTGTAAAACCCCAATTCAATTAACGTTTCAGAATTACTAATATACTTCTCAATACCTGTCAATGGATAAATATATTTGCACTAAAACCCACAGACATTCGGAGTTACGTACCTTTGTGATTGGTCCACCGGCCGAGCTAGGTGACCTGGCACTCCAGGGTGAGTTAGCGCCCGAATATGTGGAACTGCCCGAGTAGGAACTCCCACCGGGGCTCTTTGTTACGAAGCCAGCCATGGACTGACTGACTCCCGCAGCCAAGGTGAATTGTTCCCGGAGTTCTACATTTGTCCTACCCTTGGCTGAAAGGCAAAACAATACTGTTATTTGCATGGTCTGCATGACTGGTAGACAGACTGGTTGAAGAGCTTCTTTGCAGACACTCAGCAGAAAGTTTTCAGTCTTGCGTTGGATTTAAAATTATCATCACACATTTTTCAGTTATTATAATAATAATACTCTACAATGCATTTACAGTTTACTGTAAGAGAAGAACGTTATTTCTAGTTAAAGAAATTCTACCTTTAATTGAAAAGAAAGTTAATTATATAGATAAATATTCTCATTGTATTCATTTGTTTGCCTTTATTTTCATCCTATTTCTTTAGTGAATCATATCAACTTATTCATAAAATGTTGTTGTTTTTTATAATTATATCTTCTTAGAAAATAATGGATCTAAATCTTAATAAGTTCTTGTAATAGTTGCTGAAATTTCCTTTATATTTGCACAGATGTAAATTATTTCATTGAAAATAAGTTTATATAACTACATTCCTGTCAGAATAACTGGTGTTAACTAACTACCAGAGATTGGAAGTTAGAGTATGGCAGACCGATGAAATGGACATGCTACATAGCAAATCGTTGGTGAATGTAAACACCTTGATGGAGATGGGCAACCAACTGGATGAGACTGTAATGATGATTTACAACTTTTTGTTTTCATAGTATGATATAATTTCATCAAACTCAGTAGTAACCTTCCAACAGAAGTTTTATGACATTTTAACAAAATTGACAATTATTTTTTATAAACAAATAGCATACAAGTCACAGATACATTTAGCAAATTATGCAATATTGATAGGTAATTGTTAGCCAGCATTCAGGCATTGTAACTATTGTAATACTAAACTTAATGTATAAATACAGCAACACCAAATACAACAATATAATAATAAACAGGTTGGAACACAAACAAAACATAAACATTCTTAAAAACAACAACGCATTGTTCACAGGTGAAACATGCAAACATATTTGGTTGGAACATCAACTGATGGAGTTATACATGAAATTATTCTGTATTTAAGATAGTGTTTATTTATTGTGAAGGCAGAATATATATATATAGCGCGTTAACATGTACAGTAGCGGCAGATTTTTAATGAAATCAGAAAAGTTTTCAATCCTAAATAGGGTAGTGCTTGGACAGGTCAGCCTGGTGTCAGTATAATGTGACTGGGTGTGGTATCATGGCATGTGTCTATGGTGTGGTATTCCAGTTTGGCAGCACTATAAAGTTGAGAAGACACCGTTTTGACATGACTGAAAGACTTTTTAAAGCCACGTTAAACTTTTACTGGAGCAAATCCTTTGAAGGGCGCTATATGAAGTATGTGCTGACAAGAATATCCAGTCCTAATATTATAGATATATGTGTATAATTATGTCTAATATATATGTTAACCTCTCGCATATCTAACAAGCTTTGCATTTCCCTCGCACAAATAGCATGTTAATCAAGATGTACTTTATCTTATATGGGTCAAAATGTGTCCTTGCAGCGGTGAGAGGCAAAGGTTTACAATGCAACTTCATTCACCATTCATTCGGCCACGGAGACGCTGGTATCTTGTTCTTTATTTATATACGTTTACAATAGTTTTGCATTCACCCCGTGAACTAGTTTTAACCCTTAACCCGCTGCATATATATAATGGACTGTTCTTTTTTTGAAATAATCCTTAACCCACTACATATATATAATGGACTGTTCTTTGAATTAAGACCATTCCATTTGTGTGACAGTTACTCGCAGACTGATCTGGGTTTACAATGGACGCAAAGGCTACAATTATAGACATGCTTAGCGGGTTAAGGGTTAAATCAAGTAGCATCAGCTCATGTTCCAGGGACATAAAAACTGGCTCATGGTAACTAAGATGAACTTAATCTAACCAACTCCAAAATATATCTCAACATGAACAATCTTACAAGATATACTTCCAATGGCAGTAAACCTGAATAAAAAACTTAAATGGCCATTTTAAGCGATACTTTTAATCCAAAATGATTAAACCCATAACCCATTTAACAACTACGGTACCGGTAATATAATATATAGGGACATGAGAGACCTTTTTTTCCGTAGGTTTATGTGCTGATATTCTCATTACCGGTACACAAACTTTTGCCAGCAATATCTCTAAACACATGAAGACTGACAATTTAGAAACGATGAATATACTCAAGATGCAATGATCTATGTATATAATGGACCGAACACAATCAAAATATCAGCCATTTATTGTTATTCAAAGAAATGAACTAGTTCCCATCCATAGTGGCTTATTTAGCTAGGGAAGAGGCTCTCTCATGGATTTGGGGATCTGGGGTAATGGCCAATTATCTTTTAAGGATTTGGAAAACATTGCTAATTACTTTACGGGATGCAGGAAACAAAGGTCTAATTTTAGGGACCTAGGAAACAGTGCCCTGAAAAGAAACAATTACAAGAGGTCAATGACCTTGAAGCTCTACTGATAGATTTTGATACCCAGATCAGCCATGGGAACCTGTGAAGTTTTATGGAAATAAGACCAACACTTTCAAAGAAGTATTTACCACAAGTTTTTCCTATATCACTCTATTTAAACAAAGATGGCTGCTGGTGGCCATGTTTGACATAGAATCTAAATGAATTTGGTTTAGGACCAACTACATGTCATGCCAGTCATTTTAATAAAGGTTCCAAATCAATATCACTTATGGTTTTTGAGAAGTAGTTTTCTCAAACTTGTATTTAAGCTGTGGCAGCCATCTTGAATTTCCGGCCAACCTGATTTTTACTTGAGACTAACTGGACATCAAGACCAATATTCCTGTAAAGTTCATGAAAGTCGGTAAAGGTACCAAACCGATACCACTTATGGTTTTAGAGAAGAAGTCTCCACAAAATTGTATTTTAAATCTAATTTTAGCCATGGCAGCCATCTTGAATTTAAGGCCAACCTGATTTTTACTTAGGACCAACTAAACATCAAGAGCAACATTCCCATATTCCTAATATTTTGACTTATTATGCAGCATTACCTATGCAACATTATAATCTCATTCAATTGTATCCTAGTCTAAAGAATATACATTTTTCCAGCATATAAAAATGTCATAATGCTTCCACAAATTTTAATTGTAAAGCTTTATCAATTAAATCCCTTACAACATCAACCTTAGTATATCATATTTGCTGCTCAATAGTAATGTCTCCAAATCACCCTTTTCTAACATAAATGGAATAATCCATATTCATAAATATAGCAGGTGTGTGACCAGGTCACAGGTCATGCTATGCAATTTCTCCTGGGATTAGGTTACTATCTCACCTGTACAAGTAGACATGCTCTTGTCTCAGTGGTTATATTTGAAATCAGAATCTGAGGGGCAAAAATACAAAGGAGGCTTAATCCTTATCCCACTATGAATGTATAATGGAATGTACTTAAAACTTTGCATTTGGACCAGTCCATTTATAGTACAAAGGGATGTTTCGGTCAAATGACAGATGAGCACCCAGACAGTGTAAACCCTGATCAGCCTGCAAGATGTCGTGCCATACATTTTGGTAAAGGTTCCGATTCTATATCACTTGCGGTTTTTGAGAAGTAGTCGCCACACATTTTTCGCATTTTTTTAATCTATTTTTAGCAGTGGCGGCCATCTTGAATTTCCTACCGACCTGAATTTTTGCTAGGATCAACTAGACATCAAGAGTAACATTCCTGTTAAGTTTCATGAAATTACATTAAGTAGTTTCAAAGGAGTAGTCGCCAAAAGTTTTTCCTATATAACTCTATGTAAACAAAGACTGCTATGTTTGACATCCAATCAAAATGAACTTTGGTTAGGTCCAACAACATGTTGTGGCAGTCATTTTGGTAAAGGTTCCCATTTGATATCACTGTTTTTGAGAAGTAGTCTCCACAAAATCACATTTTTAAAATCTATTTTTGGCATAGGCGGCCATCTTGTGTTTCCAACCGAGCTGAATTTTTGCTAGAATCAACTAGGCATTAAGAGCAACATTCCTGTGAAGTTTCATGAAAATCTGAATCTGTCGAGTAGTTTCAGAGGAGTAGTACCCACAAAAAAAGTTTACGGACGGACGACACACCACGGCATAAGCTCTTTTGATCTTTGATCACAGATCAGTCGAGCTAAAAATACTTGGGTAACTGGGAAACAAATGGAGTTTAATTAATGGACATTAGTTTAAAGGAGAGAATCAAGACCACTATGGCAGGGCTTCAGGGAAGGTGACATTGGTGACACTGAGTAGTGGAGTAGTATGGTTTGGTGAATTAGACAACATCCATTCATGTTATTGTTACAATGAAATTTAGTAAATTTTAATGACTTTGAATATACGTCTGCATGAACTCTAGGATATATTCATTCAAACTTGATTACAAATAGCATATGCTTAACAAATACTGATTAAAAACAATAAGAGGGTTCAATGCAACACTGCTGTATTTTCTTTCTGTGTAATTTATGTAGTTACACCAGTGATGCGTTGAACAGGCGCATAATTAATCTGCAATATTAAGATAGCCAAACGGACATCACTAAATATGTTTTCATTCAAGACATAGGCAGCTGGGGCCACAACAATCATGGATCATAACAATATTTACAACCCTGCGCTAGAGCTCCACGATATTGGAACCGGAAACGATTCCGCCAAACTCCGACTGTTGAAAAAAAGAACATTTTTATGTGAAAAAATAATGAAAATAAATATTAGGCAGCTGCAAAATAGGATCAGCAGCCAAAATTAAAATAAATCTACAGGAACAACAGAAATATGTTTTGTCTCTGAAAAGCAAAATAAACCTGATGATGAGTTTGTATTTTACAGATAGATGCGGCATAACAACCATTGCAGGGCCATTTTAATCAATGAATGAGGTTTTGGGCCCTTCCCAATTGCAAAAAACTCTATATTTTTCCCAGTTTTGAGAAGTTCTCAATTTTTAAAGCGACAGACTTCCCAGTTTGTGTTAAAATAAAATTCTAAATTCAATATTTGACTGATATTATACCTTAAGTTTACTGTCCTTGGCAAAAAAAAAAAAAAATACCTACCTACCTTCCCATTTATAAAATCCTGGGAAACAGCAAATATTTTTTTAAGGATGACCTTAACAAAGTTGTTCCCTTAAAATACCATTCCCCTAAACAGCAAAAAAACACGCTCATTTTCACCCCAATTTTTTCCGCAGGCCTAGGCCTATTCCCAATTATCTCGAAAAAAGCCCTGCGTTGCCTCATATTTACAACTGGGTGTTGTTGTGAGTTTTTTTACTTTTGTTTGTCCTATGTGAACTACAATCTCATCATATGGCAGTCTGACTACAAGTATAACAATGGAATAAGCACAACATTTGGCATATTGAAGGCATTCCGAGGGGTTCTGCAACTTCTCTAAGTATACACATATATGTATCACACATGTCGAGTCGCCTTACCATTATAGTGAACCAAGGCTGAAAAAATAATCAACTTTTATTTCTGTCTAAAACTAAAACAACACTAACATCAAAGCAGTAAAACCTATCAAGAAATATATGTATGCCATATTGTCGCTATATTACCCATGCCCTTTCCTTTTTTTTTCTTCAGAAAGAGTAGATTTTTTGAAAGCAACAATGTTCAGGCAAATATAAATCAGATAAAAATTGTATTCCACCTGAAAAATGCAAGATTTGGTCTTTAAAGCAATGTTTTGTGTATGTCTTTATTATTTTTAAATAGGGACAGCATTAGAGACAATATAGAGACGTTACTTAAGACAGGGGTTCTCATTATAGACAGCTTTCAATGCTTCCTCATATAAAACTTGGTTTAAAACTACCATATCAGTGCTCTTCCAATTAAGCAAAACATGATGTCTTGTTTGAAACCAAGACTCTGCATTTATTTCGACCATGATAAAATGATGTTATACAAGAAATCTTATATAGGCATACGGTTCCCTATCTGAACCAAATAATCAAGATTTACTTGCATACCAATGACATTTTGTGTGATGACTTCCAACGCCACAATCAGCAAACACCATACATTTATTTAATAAAATAATGACATGCGTCTGCCGACAATCTGGACATCAGTGATGCGAATGATTTTAGCGCATGGTTTATATCATTTAAAGGTTTGAGTTGATAGCAGACGAGATGTCGCATAAAATCTAAAAATATGGTAAGTACGTCATATCCTTATCTGGTATGCAAGGAAGAAACCTCTGTTTGCTTTTAACCCTTAACCCGCTAAGCACGACTATAATAGACTGTGCATCCATTGTAAACCCAGATCAACCTGCGAGTAACTCGCAGGCTGATCAGGGTTTACAATGTCCGGCTGCTCAGTCATTTCCCCAAAAACACCCCTTTGTCAAATAAATGGAATGGTCTTAATTCAAAGAAAGAACAGTCCATTATAAATATTTAGCGAGTTAAGAGTTAATGCCATGTGTATCATCAGACCTGTATCAGGAGACCACTAAAGGGAAGGGCAAATTTAGTCTCTTAATAGTTAATACAGGTTCATTTTAATTCACGACTACATTTCACAATTGAATCAATGGTCTCTTAAACCAGGTGTTCTCTTAATAAAGGTGGTCCCCCAAGCATGTTTGACTGTACATCATTTTTTCTTGGTCAAGTACTATAACGATGGCCCAGTGAGAATGTGGAACTAACTCTTTCTTTTACACTAAAAACACAGTTGACACAAACAACACGAGCAAAATAAAATCATGCATTCTTTTGCAAGCGTGACGTGGCAGATGGACGGAATTAAGTGGACTAGAAAAAAGTGACAACAATATGTACCAGAGAATGTCGGGATGTCGGTACACCTATACTCACTGCTGTAATGAGTCATAAATAGCTTCCCATAGTCTACACGGAGTGCAAGGAATAATAAAGTACAATATTAGTTACGAGTCTTGCCATTGGTCATACAATATTAGTTACGAGTCTTGCCATTGGTCATACAATTTAAGTTACGAGACTTGCCATTGGCCATACAATATAAGTTACAAGTCCTGCCATTGGTCGAGATAGGGCAAAACAATTAAGTGTGTTTAGGGCAAAACAATTAAGTGAGTTTTCTCTAGCTAGAACAACCCTTTTGTTTTCTTGGCACTAATTTATTTTCAACACACAAACAAAATCGCTACCTTCCTACCCTACTTTTTCAGAGCTGCAAGGGAAACAAACATATTTTTTCCTCCCTAGGTCATGTTTAAGCCGATGGTAATCAGTGTAGATCCCAACCAGGTTATAATTATGTCTATCTTGACTGTTGCATATTCATTGATGTATGCCATATTACCCAACACCAGATCATGAAATATGGAATCTATACATTAGTAAGAGTATGGCAGATTCTTTGGATTTCTATTCCTTCCCCTCTATCTGGTGTGGCTCTAAATAACCTATAATGTGTTAAACAACATTGGACTTACATTAGGAAAGAGAACTTAACCATGGAGAGACATCGTCATTATGATAATCATCATTATCTTATACGAGGCTTATGTGTTCAATTAAAATATAATTTTCATAAATCCTAAGATATGCGGAACAAAACATCAGAACAGATTCTTTAATCTCATACATAAAGACTGGTGTTTATCC
The DNA here is from genome assembly GCA_037043455.1 of Cyrtodaria siliqua. Classification (NCBI taxonomy): domain Eukaryota; kingdom Metazoa; phylum Mollusca; class Bivalvia; order Adapedonta; family Hiatellidae; genus Cyrtodaria; species Cyrtodaria siliqua. The sequence continues at coordinate 159,263 of JAWPHD010000538.1, read as the reverse complement.
ACACTGATAATTACACACCCAATAACATAATAATTATATACAGCCCAAGTTTTGTTTATAGAAAAATCCATTCTCTCAAAACAAAATGTTGACTTTCAGGGAAAGGGAATGTACATGCAAATGGAAAACCAAAATCTTTCATGACAAGCAAGTTTCACAATTTTTACTGAAGGCTCCGTCAACCAAAGAAATATCTTTAAGCATTAATACACATTCCTCTATCTGACCAAAACAATTCATCCAATCAAATTATCTAATATGGGGGCCTTCACCAACTTGGAACATTCAAGCATTTTGATTGGACAGCTGGCTCCCAGCCAATTAAATACCTGCTTCTGTTATAATGACTATGATTGGCCAATCTGTTTTTGAAATTTAAAAATGTATTAATTAGTAACCTAATACCACAATATCATTGAAAGGAACACAGTACATCAATAGTGTTATTTATTAATACAATCCATATCAACCCTCTACCGACAAACTATACATGTACATTTAACAGAACACACAGTTCTTATTAGACCTCTTCAGGAAAATAAGAAGACACACAATTCAGTCATGTTATTGACTAAAAACATTTATACATCAATATCCATATAGATGTTATAATAATAAATATCAAGTGGATTAAAATATAATTTGATTTATTAATGTTAAGAAGGATTTTCTTTATTATTGGTAATATTACAGGTAATATGTGCAAGTATACACGTCTTCCATTTATAGTGTATGATCGACACTTATTGCAGAAAACACACACCAATAGATAAATTTAAAACACAAAGCTGTTTGAAATAATTAGAATCCATGCTTTTAAGATTGCCAATTTGGCACTTTATCTTGAAAAACTTAAACGAGGCTAAATAGACGTTTAAAAACTGCACTTGAAGCTTCAATAAGATAAACCAAATCTGTTAAGCCAAATTAGGTGCTGCAAAAATATATATATATCAACTGCGTGTGAACGTCTGTTTTGTGTTCAAAACAGAAAAAAGTATTTGCTATTGCAACATTTAAGCTGTTGTTTAGAAAGCACCGTATATCTATAATGCTCAGTGGCATGACGATTACGCAAGCTGATAACAAATAAAGGGTAAATGACAAACACTGAAGTTGAAGCAACAATTTGAAGCCCGGAGTGAATTCTTCAGCTTGTATTTAAGACATGTATGGTGGCACATTGTTTTAGCATGGATACGGAAAATAAATACATGAATACATCGGAGCATACCTATTTCTCTTGCTACAATACGAGTGATGATAAATGAGTGAAACAGATTAGTCTCGAAGTCACGATTCTTATACGAGTTGAAAAATTCAGAATCGTTCATGGGTATTCGCTGAAAATCAGGAATTCCAACACAAGGTATACTTATTATAACCGAGTCTCTGTCGAGGTTTTCGATTAAAATAGTAATACCGAGGGCTGAAATTTCAAATTTCCTATCTGAACCAGTTACCCATGACTGATTAGTTTTTCTTGCATACCATCATCATTTTGCGCAATTTGTGCAATGGCTCGGCCAACAATCAACATTTTGAATAATGGCTCAGAAAACAATCAACATTTTGAATGTTTAAACAAGAGACGTGCAACTGTCGATGTTACAGACATCAGTGTTGAAGCGTGTGTCTTCTATCTTCCCCGAAGTGTAAGATCAGATTTTCCAACAGGTATGTAAAATGCATATATCATTATCTGGTATGCAAGAAATTGTCGAATAATGCAGGAACCTTTTTAGCTTTTAGATTGTAGAATTATGAATATAAATTTTATTGTTGAAATAAACATCAAAATGCAAAACTTTATTTATTTTTGAGGGAGCATAACCCCATGATTTTCATCTTGCATTAATCAAAACTATAATTGTGCCTCATATTTGGTTATCCTGACACCTCCTCTGGTGCATATGTGAGAACAAGAGCTGCGTAGATGTAAATTTATACGAACGTTCATAAATTTTCTATGGGAAATGCGGACACACAAACTCTATATTATAAACAACATATTCTAGACAAGAAAAGGGAGAAGTGCAATACTTTTCTTACCAAATATACAAAATAAACCCGCTTCAGAGCAGCCAAATCCAAATCCAAAAGATTAAATTATAATCCTGATGAATGAAACATAAACCGGACAAAAAAATGAACCAGCTAGAATTGCGTTTTCTAGAAGCACTTCATAAATTCTGTTGGCCATCCCTTACTACAACATTTTGATGTGGAAATGTAAATGTGTCTCTGAGAGGTCGGCATGGAATAATTTGCGGTGTTCCAATTATAAATTTGATAAGCATCGGTCAGTTAAGCCTTTTTTCTGATTAATTTATTACAATTTTTGATTGATAATTAATAGAGATTGAAACAAGTTATAATCTTGCCACAAGAAATCGCATATTTCTAAATGGGTATTGGTATTACAACTTCTTTAAAACAAATGCTTGGTGAGCTTCATTCAGTTCCTTTATGACCATAAAGTACTTGTAATGTGTTTCTTTTCTACCCTATTTTCAACTATATCATCGGTTGGTAAAAATTTCAGATGATCGATCGTAAATTTTAAACCGATTCCCAAAGGTATACTTCGCCAAATAAGAATAAAATAATATTTATCAAACCCACAATAAATCACAAATGTATCTTTTTTTGTGATTATGCAAAAGTGATGAAAAAACGTGATTCCAACTTTTATGTCGACGTTGGTATTTTGGTGACAATCAACCTCGCTAATTTTTATAATATTACGTGAACAATGGATGATCATGCTACTGTAACTGATAGTCCAAAAGTTTGTGCAACTAAACTGTGACAACATCGACTTTACCAGACCTTTAGGTCTTTGAATGGTCTTTATTTTAGGGTGTGTACCGGTACACGGTACGAGGCAAGTCATAATCATCTGTTGGGTGATTGGTCCTATAATGAAGGGTGGCAATTTAGCGACAATTTTCCTCACCGCACCAATAAAAGGATTTTAAGATAAGAATATGTTTAAACTAAATTACACCTTTTAGTTCTGCATTAAGTACAGAGAACAATTATCATACAAAGCATTTTAATTTGTAAGTAGCATTTTAGACGAGACAATATCACTAGTTCTTTTGATTCCATTGAAATAATGATTACAAGGAGTAATTCGTCCCAGTGGTAAAAAAAGGTACCAATTGTGAGTGTAAAAATAAGGCACTTGGTACCTTTCTCTACAGTGAGTAATGGCCAGTACGTTACCAAGGTAATGCACCTATCAATGTTTCCCCCCACCAGAGGTGCGGCAGGTATACCCGGGGATTAAAAATCAATGATGACACCAGTATGGAGATATTTGATATTGAGTATATTGGTAGACCCTGGGGAATTAAACATAAATGTTGCTCCTAGGGATGGGAATTAGACAATAAATTTGTATATTTGTCTTTAATATTCCTCTGGGTATGTCCGCCGCCCCACAGTGGGGGAAAACATTGATAAGTGTATAACTAGTGCTTCAAAATGTCACTACCACAATGAGATAAATTTTCAAATAAAAATAACAATCCTAATCAGGCTTATGGTACAAACCTAGTTTAATTTAACTGCAAGTACTCAATTTGCATATACACATAGACATGCAAGTCCAATTGAGATATGAAAACTGTAACAATCAAATAATGTCACCCTAAAGATTGTCTGCTATACACCTTACACACCCGTGATAAACAGATGTCAAGGCAAGAAAGGTGTGAAGTTGGATAAATAGCATTCATATCAAATAGTCTTGCTTATGATGACTGGATATGATAACGAGCAAGCAAAGGTAACTCCACGACTCTGAAAATATAACACTTTGCAACGTGATAAATCCAACACTTCAGCAGATAACGTATTAATGGCATGAGATATTTACCTCTGCATGGGTCGTTTTTAACGAGGAACTCATCGAGTGCCATCCAGCCTCCGCCGACACGCACCATGACTGTGCTGCGTAAAATACGGACAAGACGCAACTTCTGCGAGTCTCCGAACTGAAATGTTATAAAGTTATGGTCAGCTAAACCAGTCATGATTCTCATAATATAGGAGATTGTATTCTGTTCAATTGCATAACAAATGACCAATCATTGTGTAAGAGGCAAGTTTAAGTAAGTGTCAAACAAAAAATTTATTTAGCTATTGATATCTTATACACTTTCCACATTTTGTCCGATTTGAGAATAAAGAATATTTTTAGTTTCAAAAGTGGGACAGATTCTACTCATTCTTGTCAATGCAGCCACAATTCAAGTGTTTTCTGATTAAAAGCTGCATGGTAATAAATACTCACTCTGTATTTTCCTTCACCAATCTTGTGTATTCTGAATTGTTTCACACAGGTACACTTGTGTACTTGACGTTTCACCTCGTCTTGTATCATTTCCGAGTCGTTCACTGGTTCTGGCTGTAAACAAACAATATACAAGAAATTAATAACGTTTAACCTTTACGGTGTTCAACCCAAAGTATCCAATACAGTGGACCAATCACAAAACACTTAATTTCCACTACCTCAATTGGTTACCACGTCGTTCATGTTCTATATAAAAGCATACCGGTTTTGGAATATCATAAGCTAATGCTTTACTAAAAAGCCGTTGCTTTAATTTTATCTTAACAATGGTGTCTTTATACAAATAATACTGTTTTAATTAATGTCAGATTTGCTGGAAAGCATTTTGTGATTGGTCTACTGTAAAGGAATGAAATCAACCAAAATATGTTATGCGAAGATTTAACAATATCTAATACCGAGCATGCAGTCTTTCTGTTTCCTACGCAGTAAAACACGGCAATCTATGGTATGACAATACATAAAATGCTTACATTTTTCAATCAAACTTCCTATGCAATATTTTTAAACAAAACAGATAACTTTTTGTTCCATTTACAGATCATACACAGGCAGACATTACAAAACAAGCTGAAAGTTAACAGAACAAACACAAGCACCATGCAGATAACTTAGATAAACTTTATAACAACATTTCGAAAAAACTTTATAACAACATTTCTTTTCAAAACATAAGACATATCAACTGAAAGAAATATACGGTAAGAACTCATGAAGCGGAAATAGGGAGGTCTAATTAAAGGGAAGGTTAAGTGTAGGTGTATCTATTCTAAAACAATCGTAATAATGAAATGTAAATGTTATGTAATTGTGGTGTAGTTTCGGGATCCAGTTTAAAACAAAATTGTGCATAACAGTTTTGTTCCAAATGTACCCACTTATTACATGATCATTATGTGGTCCTGCCTTAATTCCATTAAGCGATTTGAAAGCTTACATTACCAGGATTTTATAACGGATATTTCGACAATAAAACATGTTTAAAAACATATTTTACTGAAAAAATGCGATAACCTGTTTAAAATTACCTATTAAATGTTTTAATTTTACAATATGCAAACTCTTTAAGTCGAAATTAAGGTTTTATTCATACCCCGGCCAACCCCGTTTTCGCTTCTTCGAGAAGGGGTTGGATGGGGTATGAAAGTTAATACTCGGACCACGTAATGGCTAACAAATTTTACACCACAATTCCATTTACTGTTTCATGCAGAATCTCTATTTGTCTATTTTATTCAACTAGCATACTACTAAATCTAACGTTACACGCATCTATTCTAGTTCTATTTATCTGATAAATATGCCAATTGTTAAAGTCAATTGGACAAGGCCATTTCATATAAGTTCATTATGCTAATATACACTGTCGACTGATCAAGTTTGATTACAAAAACAAAATAGTGCCATATACACATGGTTCATACACATTCAACTTATAACAAATTTATGAAATTCAACAGTTTTTAATGCAAGCATTGCTACATTTTCTATTACACTACTCTAAGTTTTGATCAAGCAAAGTTGTGTGAAACTTTGCACTCGGTGGTAATTGAGCAAAGTTATGTGAAACTTTGTACTCGGTAATATTGAGCAAGGTTATGTGAAACTGTGGACTCCGTCATATTGAGCAAAGTTATGTGAAACTGTGGACTCTGTGATATTGAGCAAGGTTATGAGAAACTGTGGACTCCGTCATATTGAGCAAAGTTATGTGAAACTGTGGACTCGGTGATATTGAGCAAAGTTATGCGACACTGTGGACTCGGTGGAACTGAGCAGTTATGTAAAACTTTGGTTTCAGTGATACTGAGTAAAGTTATGTGAAACTTTGGACTCGGTGACATTGAGCAAAGTTATGTGAAACTGTGGACTCGGTGACATTGAGCAAAGTTATGTGAGACTGTGGACTCGTTGATATTGAGCAAAGTTATGTGAAACTGTGGACTCGGTGATATTGAGCAAAGTTATGTGAAACTGTGGACTAGGTGGAACTGAGCAAAGTTATGTGAAACTTTGGACTCCGTGACACTGAGCAAAGTTATGTAAAACTTTGGTTTCGGTGATACTGAGCAAAGTTATGTGAAACTTTGGACTAGGTGACATTGAGCAAAGTTATGTGAAACTGTGGACTCGGTGATATTGAGCAAGGTTATGTGAAACTGTGGACTCGGTGGAACTAAGCAAAGTTATGTGAAACTTTGGACTCAGTGACATTGAGCAAAGTTATGTAAAACTTTGGTCTTGGTGATAGAGCAAAGTTTTGTGAAACTTCAAACTACGTGAGCAATATTTACAAGTTATACGTCGGTAAATTATTCTTAAAGTGTCTGCTATGGTCAGTGTAATCATTCTTATAACTGTACTGAGCATCAAATTAAAAAGCATGCAAGGTTAAAGTGCTGTGTGTAAATTATACAGATGCCAAACAATCAAATAACTCTTATGCCACCAAACTACCTTTTTTACATTGCTTTGAGAACTAAATTCATTTAATATGCTTTGTTAAAAAACACGGGACACCAAATGCCACCAATTATTTTCCCATTCCAGGTAAAAGGACTTTGCCACTTAAAAAGCATCCATGGAAGTCAAAACAGAAATAACTATTCATAGGAATTGAAACAGATTTGGTTTATTTAATATGTCAGTATTTAGAATACTAACACTCTTTTTTATTGTAAATTGTGAGTTACACACTACTGTTTATGAAACATACATTCTAAGGTTACATTTAGAAGCAGTCGCAGAGGACGATGATCCACCTTCACTTAATAATCTGACTAGAAGTCGGACTATGTGTGACGTTATAGGGATAGTCAAGTTCTCTGTAACTGGGATCTTGACCTTTTGATATTGTTACAGTTAGCTGACAATTTTCAGTCACTTTATAAATGCAAATTTTAATATAAAATTTGTAAAAAACGAAGGAGAATTTTATTTAGTTTTTTTACGGAATGTTATTGTTTCTGCACTAAATTTGTGGATGCACGGACAGAGACAACTGCTCCCCCACCTGGTAAGGCAGCAGGGAACCAATTTAATGATAGACATCATGTATATTGACCATTGTCCAGATATCTCATACTAACAACACAGATTTCGCTGCATGGCAGTTAACTTTAAAGACTAGAATCGCACAAAAAACACAATGTGCCCCCAATCCACAGATCTACTCGACTGTTATAAGCAAAACTCATGCGAAGCAGAGGGTGAATGTATTGTAGGCTGAAAAAGAACTTGTCGGAAATCATGTTTCCTAGAAACCTTCAAGGGTGAACTTTGAAGACGTTACCTGTTTATTTGCTGATTTTGTGGTCTGTGGAAAAAGATATACACACATAAAAGCGCTTGTAGATACATATGGTGCTTATTTCAATGGTGCTTTCGGCAGAACCTCTGTGGCAATATCGATGCAAAACGTTTGCTAAGTTGAACTGGCAAGATACATAACAGAAACAAAAATAATGGGGATCATAGCAGTAACCTGTGAACTATCTCCTTTCTAGCCTTTTCAGCAATCGCTCCTGTTAGCAACTAGATGGGCCTGATATTTGGTCTCCTTTGTGTTTATCATTGTATTGCAACAAGATGGTGTGCATTTTCAACAGCATTTCTTGCATAAGTATCACTTCAAAATATATGACTTTCAGAAATGACTTGAAAGAGTATTATCCTATATAAGTATTTACAAATTTAAAAAAAAAATAAATAGATAAAGAGCAGTCTTTATGCTTTATAATTGGGTATTATTGCAATGGTCGAACACAATATTCAATCAGCTGTTATTCATAATGAGCAACCAGGACATATGTCAACTTAGAATAGGCGGCTTGCATACTGATATATATACAGAAATAACAATAAAAACAGAGGTGAACCAATGGTTGGGCCTGGTTATTTATAGAGTTAACAGGGAGACAAATCACTGCTGTTCCTCACTGAGAAGGCTGTCTCGCAAGTCAAAATTGGCATCAACTCTTTCATAATTCATCCTTGCAAGACACAGTAAGCACTCTGTCGACATTCGGGACTCGTGATGTACAGTACTTTTGTTTCCGCTATGTATCAAATACTAGATCAACTTCACATACAAAAAAAATAAATTCTATACTGGCATGCACGTCGTCGCCAAACTATTGCATCAACAGTACGAAGCTTTGTAAGTAATACCAAATAAGGAACTATACTCAAAACAACATTTAGCCACAACTACTCGGCTCTAAAAAAAATCATAATGCTAAAGCATAAAACATTCTTCTGACAACAATCATTCAACATTTAGGCATCTTATTTTATTCATTAACATAAAATATCTTTGATCATTAAATGTGCAACTGCTATCCAAGTAAGAATAGTTGAATGCCTCTGTGTCTACAAAAGATGATTCATATGCAAGGCAGGAAATTTGTTTCCGAGTTACTCATCCTATGTAATGTTTGAATGGCCAAATTGATAAATTGTTAAAGAATTTATCCGAACTGCTGCTTGTCCTGCATCAAAGAGCACTCGTCATGGCAAGCGGACGAGTGGAATTTTCGTGCCTCGATATTAAATTGAGCTTTTCAAACACCTCATATAATACTTTTTTTTATCTGAACATTAAATATTTAATCAATTATATATGTTATTTCCTGAATGTTTTCAAATGCACAAAGATGCACACAGACATATACATCTCTAAACGTACAAGACAATATAATATGGGATTGTGAAATCTAAGGAGCCCCTCGTACCTACAAACACACAAACTAGTTTATACATAGCTGATACTACTATATATATTGGTGAATGTTTACACACCGACAGACCACAAAATGTGGGCCCTAATGACGTAGTCATTCTGGTGGCCCTTATAATAAAGCTAAAGCTTATGAGTAAAATGGAGACAGGATCTACAACTTTTTTACAGTTTAGACGAAATTTTACTATTAAATACTAGATCAATTCTAACATTTGAATTCAATAATAAATCTATCATTTGCATGAAATAAGATAATTGTTATTTACAATAATTTCCTTTAAATTCCTTTATATATTGTTAAAACATGCAATTTTTAATTTAAGCAGATTTTTATTCGAACTTTTTTGAACTTTGCAATTTAATAATTTAATATAATCAGATAAAATACAGATATAAAGATTCTACTATCACCAAAATAAGCAAAGTGACGTGTAAATCTTACATCTCTATTAGGTCGCAGGGCCGAGACGAATTCCTTGTAGTCAATAAATCCGTCACCGTCACGATCAAAGATATTTGCGACCGCCTCCATCTCCATTGGCGTTGTTCCAAATCCTGCAATATCGAATTGCAGAATTTATGAAGATAAGCATTATGATGAAGAGATTACTTGTTTATCAATGTTCATCATATGTTCATTACAATAAATGCATACGCTTTGATCATTGGTGAGATGTGCCTTCAAACAGTTCTTTACTGTATATACTCGTAATTGGGTACTTCAGACCTTTTCTTGCCTTCTCTACTGTTTATACACCTAAATGGGGTACTTCAGGCTTTTTCTTGCCTTCTCTACTGTATATACCCTTAATTGGGTACTTCAGACCTTTTCTTGCCTTCTCTACTGTATATACCCTTAATTGGGTACTTCAGACCTTTTCTTGCCTTCTTTACTGTTTATACACTTAAATGGGTACTTCAGGCTTTTTCTTGCCTTCTCTACTGTATATACCCTTAATTGGGTACTTCAGACCTTTTCTTGCCTTCTTTACTGTTTATACACTTAAATGGGTACTTCAGGCTTTTTCTTGCCTTCTCTACTGTATATACCCTTAATTGGGTACTTCAGACCTTTTCTTGCCTTCTTTACTGTTTATACACTTAAATTGGGTACTTCAGGCTTTTTCTTGCCTTCTCTACTGTATATACCCTTAATTGGGTACTTCAGACATTTTCTTGCCTTCTTTACTGTTTATACACTTAAATGGGTACTTCAGGCTTTTTCTTGCCTTCTCTACTGTATATACCCTTAATTTGGTACTTCAGACCTTTTCTTGCCTTCTTTACTGTTTATACACTTAAATGGGTACTTCAGACCTTTTCTTGCCTTCTCTACTGTATATACCCTTAAATGGGTACTTCAGACCTTTTCTTGCCTTCTTTACTGTTTATACACTTAAATGGGTACTTCAGGCTTTTTCTTGCCTTCTCTACTGTATATACCCTTAAATGGGTACTTCAGACCTTTTCTTGCCTTCTCTACTGTATATACCCTTAAATGGGTACTTCAGACCTTTTCTTGCCTTCTTTACTGTTTATACACTTAAATGGGTACTTCAGACCTTTTCTTGCCTTCTCTACTGTTTATACACTTAAATGGGTACTTCAGGCTTTTTCTTGCCTTCTCTACTGTATATACCCTTAAATGGGTACTTCAGACCTTTTCTTGCCTTCTCTACTGTATATACCCTTAAATGGGTACTTCAGACCTTTTCTTGCCTTCTTTACTGTATATACCCTTAAATGGGTACTTCAGACCTTTTCTTGCCTTCTTTACTGTTTATACACTTAAATGGGTACTTCAGGCTTTTTCTTGCCTTCTCTACTGTATATACCCTTAAATGGGTACTTCAGACCTTTTCTTGCCTTCTCTACTGTTTATACACTTAAATGGGGTACTTCAGGCTTTTTCTAGAAGAATCTAATTAAATTAAGCTGTTCAGTTCATGTAAAAAATTATCAATCAAAATAAGGCATAAGCATCACGTCGTTTAGGTCTCAAAATTTAAATCACAATATATTTTAAACAAGATCGTGCACAACATGCTTAAATTATCCCTGGTACTTTGAAGAATATATTTCCTTGTAAATCAGGAGTAAATTTTAGGCTCAGTCATTATGTTTTTGCCTGACGTAGCCCCTTTAACATCACTACAATAAACTCTCAAAACGGCGGTAAGTCGGAAATCAACATATATAACTGTCCGAGAACCCATAAGTGTCAAACTCGTACTAAGAGATAATCCAATGAAGTAGTACAAAAATGTTTTTAGACAGGAATGGGCTATGAAGACAGGTCATCTAAATAAAGACCAATTACTATGACCCAAGTATGTTTTGCTCGATTCTTTATTATGAATATATGGGAGTGACAGGCTGGATTGTAATTTCAAAATACAAAATCGTAATACTTACTTGATGCCATGATGCCCTCGATAAACTCGGCCCGTGTGACCTTGCCATCGCGGTCACGGTCCTGTCGACGGAAGAAATCCATAATGCGAGACTTGTTGTGATGCATCCATGTGAGATAGCGCTTCCGCCAGTCGTCAAACTTGAAGTTCTTCATCCTCTCCAACTGCAGGTGTTATAGGAGAAGAGAATCAGAACACTCTGACCAAACTTTAAACGTTTATGATGCTTTTAAAAAGTATATTTTTATTACAGCAACATTTTATTTATATTACTCTAAAATGCAACTACTTACAGCAAAGCACATCTTTTAGAAATTAACACGAGCTGTCACAGGAAAGCATGCTCGACTTTCAAGGCCTTGTTCAATTACTGGGAAATTACGTTAAAAAAGTTTCATAATTCTGTTACAATTTATAACAGAGTTATGGCACTTGTCTGAACGAGATTCTCTAATGGAAGTAAATATATGTGTAACATTTCATTGATTTCCTTTAAGCAGTTTCTTAGATGTGAGCTCAATGTAAAAGCTTAACAGACACCAATGCCGGGGAGAGTAGAATAGCTTGCATTTTCTACTATAAATAGAGAATTTGAGATTGTTGGAGGCTTTTTTCAGTCCAAGTTCGGATTTTGTGAAAATTTGTCAATAATGTGCCAGCGTACCTCACTGAGGTAGTCAAGCGCCTCCTGGAGACGTCTCTGTCTGTCCATGGACACCAGCCACACCTGTCGCCACTTGTTATGCAGCGCCCCCACTCGGGGATTCTTGAAATGAGGCTCTGGTGTGCGTCTGCCATCGTCGTCACCACCCCGACCTCGTCTAGAAGTACAAGTTCCAAGTTTGATAAAAAATATATCAACCAGTAAAAAGTTTGGAAGTAAATTTTAATTAAAATGTTGACACTTTAATAAATGAGAACAGCATTAATGCTGTCACAAGCGGTCAAAGCTATGCATTCCATAAATATCTTTCGAATATGATCATTATTCTTGTATAGGCAAATCTTAAAAAAAAAAGTTTCACTATTGAAAAAACATTGCAACACAATTCACAATACCTGGGAGTGCCAAATTTGATGGGTGTGCGTCGACCTGAAAGCCCCTTGTACATTGGGATTTGAGATACAGGTTCCCCGGCAGAGGACATGGCACGACGACGGTCGCCCTTGGTCAGCATGTCGATCTCTGGCTGCTTGCCGGACATGTCATTTTGGAAGTCCTGAAGACAAGATGAAAATTAGAGATAAAACTTATCAAATTTCAGGTATATACCGCTACACCTTTTGTTGCTTTTTTAAAACTTGTGGGTTCTCATTTATTTTTTTGTTGTTAACTTGCATTCCTGCAAATTGTTATTAAATTATTGTGTATGTCGATTATATATTTACACCGATGGTAAAATAACAAAGAACATTACAGAAGATTTCTTGATATTTAATCACAATTTTCATATGAAGTCAAATACTTTTGTTTAAGTCATATGAGGCTCTTTTAAAAAGAAACCAACACTATTGAAGTCATGAATTGTTAACAGCTCATCACAACAGGTTGCAGTCAGCCGCCTCAGAGAGAGGGATAGGAATCTGGGAACCCTACCAGACGCTTACTATTGAACAGATACCTATTGTTCTTGTGTGTGTGTAATTCTAAGGTTCTTAAAAATGTTTCGGAGGATAGACTCCAATAGATAGGACTGCCCAGTTTGAAGTCTAGAAAGACTGATAAAAACATAACAAAAACTCACCATATGTTCCTTAATCAGTTCCTGGATGATTTCTCTCTCGTCGGGCATGGGTTCAGCATTGTCATTGAAAAGCTTGGTCTCTGCGCCATTCAACCATGCAATCAACTCCTCCAGCAGTGTGTTGTTCTTTCTAAATGTGGACAGTCCATCGCGGAGACGAGAACCTCGTTGGCGACTCCAGTTGCTTACCTAATAATAACCAATGACATTTTTCAATTGGTATAATATGAATGAGAAACAAAGGTAGAAATTGTTGGATCTGCATAAAACGAGTTCCAACTTCGATGCCATATTTTCACATTCCACTGAGAAATGATTTGGGGTGGAGCCACAGAGGGATGGGGTGTGTGAGGGTGGGGGCGGGGGATGTGTTCCTTCATTCTAACACAAAACTGTTTTTAATTTATCCAAAAATACTTATAGTGGGTAGAGGGCTTTTGAGGAGCTGTCATGTATGGTGGTGATTTATTTTCCAGATTTTTTTTTTTTTACTTTTTTTGTAGTTTTTGATATAAAGTTAGAATTTCATTTTTTAAGTCGGAAGATTCAGACATGTTTGGTTTTCCCAATGCTTTCTGTAAAAAATACTGACCTCCTCCCATCTGGCCTTCAGTACAGACAACCAGTGCTTGATGGTGGACACTGCGTCTGGGTGACATCGCTTCATGATATCCTGTCCGATATTCAATGCCTCGCGGAGATTTGCCTCTTGTCGCAGGAATTCCTCCTCAAAGTTCTTGTGTTCCTCAATCTGCTTCACGATCTCGGACTCATCGTCTGGAAGAGCACCCTTGTAGCGGAGTTGACGCTCAGCAGAGGCGAGCCATGTGATTAGGTTCTTGGCCTGCTTGTTGAAGTCTTCAGCCTGCAAGGGTGGTAATAGTGAATTGTTGCACACTTTAAAAACAGTTTTTATGAATTTTTATTTTCTGTAGAAATGTTTTGATATCATATTTTTGAGAATGAAATTACAGTTTCAATAACAACCATGTTACATTTGCATTGCAACAGAAGATCAAACACCCGCTGTAAATAATCGCAAACAGATTTATACTACAATATAATTTAAGAAACATATGGTTCACACATCTTTTGCCTGTTGGTTGCTGAATTGGTTTCAGCTGGCATTAACCTCTACATATTAACAATAATCTCTAACCTTAAACACTACTCTCTAACCCTAAACATTAACCTCTAACCCTTATCTGTAATCTCCAACCATTAACATTAATCTCAAACCTAAAATGGATTTCTTACCAATTTCTGAGCCTGTTCCAGTCGTTCCTGCTTGTTCACGCTCAGCTTACACACGCGGTCCCACATGGTGGTGAGCTCAATGAGCTGAGCTTGTTGTTGGGATGTGTCCTCCTCAGCTTTGTCTAGGAGCTCACGAGCTCTCTTACGCACAAATGCTACATTGTTGGATCGAGCTCCAAGTTCTTGCTGGAATGCCTGTAAAGTATTGTTGGAGTATAATTATTAGAAATACTTTTTCACTGTTTTCGTGCAAAACAGTAAAGAACTGCTTAAACATATTGTGTGTTGTTTAAAAGGAGGTTAAATAAAAAACATTTAAATAATCTAGGAAGCAATTTTTATAAAAAAATTGTTTGTTTATAAAATATTACAGAAGTACAACTTTTAAACACTCTCTTAGTACTTATATACACAATCTTAGTATGAAACTCTTGAAATTTCTTTGGATAACTTTTTTTGTTGTTGTTGCAAGTTCCCCATTTGTTTGACATTGTTTTAAATGTGTATCAATTTTAACAAAATCAACAACATAAGCCCATTTTTTCTCCATCTATCTGAAAGCTCCCATTACCTTATGTTCCTCCACGAGATTATTGACTGTGTCTATGTCTCCATGTACCATTTGGTCCTCACCCAGTCCGGGCTCTACCTTTGCCAACCAGTCTAGAAGGGCATCAAGGGCGTCGCTGAACTGACCCGAGAACAACAGAGCCTCCTCCAACTTGCGCTGCCTGTAAGCAAATAAAATAGTTCCAAAACTCAAAATAAATTCTACCCTTTCAGAGCCAATATGATATTTGTGTTATTAAATTTCGAGGAATAAAATTATCTGTATTGATTATCTGAATTACTGTGCTGTTTCCAACATTTCTTTATAATAATAATAATAATAGACTTTATTTATTGAGGGTAACACTCTTAGTTTGTGAACTAATCTTCCATGTGGCCCTCTAATTTACATATTTACACAGGTTTACAATATAAACAAAGGAAGAAAAAGAAAATGAAGTTGACAATTAAATTTGAAACAAACATGCATTATAATCATATACAAATACTGAAGCTAATATGAAAATGTGCACATTGGATATGGTAAATAATTTAGATGGTTCAAGATTGTTTCAATTTATGCAGGAGAAACTGATCTAAAACCTGAGGCTCTACCCGAATGAGAATATAAGAATCCATCATGAGTATCCATGTGAGATAGAGAAATCTCACCCGAGGGTCAGAATTGTAACCAGGGTCGAGGCTCTGCCGAGTGCCTGGTTGCAATTCTGATCCCGAGGGTGAGATTTCCCTATCTCACATGGATCACTCATGATGGATTATTTTTCTCCCATTATGTGTTTATTAACGGCATAAAATCAATGAAGGCCAGAATAAGGCGACGTCGACGTAACGTCATGACGTCATAAGTCACATGTCATGTAAGATAGAGTTATCTCACATGAGGAAAATGCCTATCTCACATGAGCAGAAATGGGAGAAAAACAGATCTTTTTTTATAATTACTAATGTATAAGAGTTTTTCATGTTGAATACAATATTAATGCTTATTTAAAGTAAAAGACAACTATGTCAAAGTATAGTAAGATAGTCATACTCGTAAAGGTTGTTTATTAAGATACTCGTGTTATTATCACATTTTTTCTTTTTTTTTTCTTTTTTTTTTCTTTTTTTTTTTAAATCCTACAACAACGTTGCAAAGTTTAAGGCACATTTTCATGTTAGAATCAGCATTGAAATTACAAAGAATAGCATAACAAATCAGAATTGCAATTATAAACAATAACACTTTCATACAACGTTCTCCCAAAACCATTAAATAAGAAATAAGTGGCACATTGCTTTTAGATTTAACTGAGGGTAAGTTCATTTATTTTTTATGAACTTTATACAATCGATGTGGAAGGTGCTTAGAGTTTTCGACTGTTTTAGGTCGTTCGGCAGATTATTCCATACAATTGGTCCTGAATATGCAACACTTTCTTTAAACAGTTCTTTGCGTGGCTTAGAAATAATCAAATGGTGAGATGATAGAGACCGCAACTGAGGTAAATCATCATTTACAAGTCTTCTTTTGAATATTTCATTTATATAAGAAGGTAATGTGGATTGGGATACTTTGTACATAAGTTTTGATGTTCTTAAAGAAATGCGTTCGAAAACAGATAGAATTTTTAAATCATTCATACTTTGTAATACATCATTAACATCATAGTCAAGGATTATTCTACAAGCACGCTTTTGAAAACATAAATTTTATTAAGATTTGTTTGGGACGTACCACCCCATACAACATTACGAGGCTGAATAAAAGTTTTATAAAATTGCACTCTGTGAGCTAGCGTTAAGAATTCTTTAACCTTAGAAAGCAGCCATAGATTTCTTGATACTTTCTTAGAGATGTAATCTATATGGGCAGACAAAGTAAGATTGTTGTCTACCAAAACTCCAAGAATCATTATCTTGCTTTATATTATTAAGAAGATCATAATTTAACATTAAATTGAGTTTTTCATTTTTAAGAGATGATCTCTTTTGATGACTTGTTATAAACATTACTTTTGTTTTATCCATATTTATGATCATACCATTTCCTTTGCACCACATTGAAAGCTCTTGAAGAGCCTCTTGTAACTTATGCACAATAGAGGCTAGATCCTTATCTATTGAAAACAATGTTGTATCGTCTGCATACAGATCCGTAATTACCATATTTGTATAAAGTGGTAAATCATTTATGAACATAATAAATAAAAGAGGCCCTAAAATAGAACCTTGTGGAACACCATTAATAACGGTTTCAACATCTGAATATTGGTTACTTACAGATATCTTTTGTTCGTGCTTTAGAAGATAAGATGTGAACCAGCTAATTGAGGTTTTGGATAAGTTGTACAATGCCAGCTTTTTTAGAAGGTATACGGACAAATGCAGCCCCCCGGACAAATGCCCCCCTGCTCATTTTTGTATAGGTGGACAAATGCCCCCTCATGTTTTTGTATAGGTGGACAAATGCCCCCCCTGAACTTTTTACAAGGTGGACATAAGCCCCCCTGATAATTTTGCAAATTAAATTCATACAAAAGAATAATCACATAATTCACAGGTAATTCCCAGTTTGTAAGTATTCAGAGCTATAAAAAAAACAAAGTGTGACCAACACAAACAGATTAATTACTTACAAACTGGGAATATGTATCAGGGGGCTAATTATGTCCACCTTGTAAAAAGTTCAGAGGGGCATTTGTCCACCTATACAAAAACATGAGGGGGCATTTGTCCACCTATACAAAAATGAGCAGTGGGGCATTTGTCCGGGGTGGGCATTTGTCCTAGATTCTTTTTAGAAGTAAAGCATGATTAACAAGATCAAAAGCCTTCTTAAAATCAACCATGACAACTCCAATTAACGATCCATTGTTTATAGCATCAAGCCACTTATCTATCATAGACAACAATGCAGTTTCACAGGAATGATCTGGTCTAAAACCTGATAGTGTTTTGTGTAGCAGGCTATGCTGTATAGGGTAATGCATTAGAGAGTCATGAACATATTTTTCCAATACTCTAGAAAGAATAGAAATGGGTCTATAATTATTGATATCCTCTCGTGCCCCAGTTTTGTGAAGAGGTGTTACTTTGCCCTCCTTCCAATCATCAGGGAAATAGATTTATTCATGCTTTGGTTGCAAATATATGTAGTACTTTCAGCTAAATGATGCTGCAGTGTTTAATAAACGCTGGCCAATATTATCACAACCTGTAGCTTTTGTAATATCAATATTTCTAAGGAATTTTTCAACAGTATCCCTCTTAATTTCTGGAATTGTAAAACACATGTCTCCAGGGATTTTACTATCTCAGAAAGTTTTGAGTTTATCGAAGTTGGAGGGTTCTGTGATCTTTTAAAATTTCTGCAACAGATACAAAAAAATTATTAAACATGTTTGCAATATCCGTGTGATCATCAAATTCCTTGTCCTCAGTCTTTAATGACAGTATAGTATATTTCTGTTTGTTTTTTATTTATCTATATTTACGACAGCCTTTTTTTCCCCATTACAATCTTGTTAATGGTCTGTATTATTATGTTGTTTTAGTAATATTGATGAAGCTGCAGATATGAGGATGATAATAAAGTTTCTGATTTAAACCTGTCCAATAATGATGACAGCTATGATGACAATAAAGTTTTATACCTGTCCACAGACTTCATGCAGACTGCGTTCCATTTATTCTTCATCTGGTGTAGCATCTCTTGTATGATGGGCACATCTTCCTCTGGTGAACGTTCCTTCAGCGATCGACCAGCACGGTTGACGTTGTCGTAGATCGGCTGCTTGGCACCTAGAGTCTTCTGAAACTCCTGTTGGGGAAACAAAATATTGTATTCAATTCAATTTATATATTGAGCACTTCCATAAAAAAAAAGAGATTTACTCAGGTTAAGTGAAAGAATTACATTCTTTAAGTTATTAATCTATTAAAAGATCTTAACAAAAAATATAATTTAACCCTTAACCCCCCCTCATATATATAATGGACTATTCTTTCTTTGAATTTAGAGCATTCCATTTATATGACAAAGGGGTGTTTTGGGGAAAATGTCTGATCATCAGCTGTAAACCCTGATCAATCTGCGAGTTACTCACTGCTGATCTGGGTTTACAATGGACGCAAAGGCTATTATAGTCGTGCTTAGCGGGTTAAGCTAGTCCTTCATCCTTCGCAGATCAACATTTTCAAAAGAGGACTAAACTCCATCCCATCAAGACTGACCTTATGTTTGGCGATCTGTGCCTTAATCTTAACGGGATCATTGCCCACGGAGTGGTCAGCCATTATGAGTTGTTCTGATTCCACCAGCCACGCCATCATGTCGTTCAACATGTCGTTAAACTGAAAAACAAGACACAATAATTACTCCATACTGAATATGGACGAGCAATGAGTACGTTCAACACAACATTTACGCTAATGAAATGCAGGGTGAATTCATCTAGAGACTTAACGATCAAAAATATTACGCATAATCTCAGATTTAGAAATCATTGACATCCTTTATGTGCAAATTCATGTCAGCTTTGTCTATCAAAGCTGAATATAAACAGCTGCATGAATGCTGAAGTTTAAAGGTGGTACATCAGGGGTTTTCAAAAGAATGTAAAACTTCAAGAAAATGTTAATTAGGTACATTTATTAATATATATTTTTATTAATCAAAAAATATTTCTTGATATTTTTTATTTTATTTTATTGCTCAAGATTTTCGTTAGGTTAGTGTGCTCGACGCAATTTTTTTTTTTTTTTTAAATAATTGCTACTAAACTCAAGTAAGAATCATAATATTGCAGATGAACACATTTTAAGCAATAATATTTACCTGTTTGGCTTCCTTGTATCCCCTCTCCAGATGTCGGGTCCTCTCGGCGCTCCGTGACACGATCTTCTCCCAGCGCTGCTGCACGCTGGCTAGGAGGTTCTTGATGAGTACCACGTCCTGTTTTTGGCTGAAGTACTTGAGGTGTGTGCCCGTCTTGTCCAACTTGATCATGTTGTCTCGGTGCGTGGCAATGTCCTTCTGCAGGGTCTGTAACACACGGGGACATTTTGTATCACACACCCCATATAATTATTTATCACATAACTTGGCTTCTGGGAGTGCGACTTATTTCTCATAATACACTAGTGCTTTACAGATGCAAATGAGGACCGAATCACTGTGTCTGTGTACAGTAAAACATTTATTCCCAATTGTTTGCTTGGTATATCATACACCTTAATATTTATCCTTATTTGAAATCTACTTTATAAAATACATATTATTAACGTTAAAACTAGTTTAAGGTGTCGCATTATTTGTAGGGTGAACGCATTACAGCCGCGTAATGTGGCGGACGTCAAGAAAGCAACAAAACAACGTCAAGATTTCTTACAAATTGCCGCCATATACAAAGTAAACTGACAACATTAAAGTGAATATCATGTCATAGGAGTGTCATTTGATAAATAGAATCTTACATTCATGACTGTGTATTACTGACTTGAATAAACTCGTTGATAAACAGACAGGATACTCGGCAGAGCCTCGTATACTATCATTGTATCCAACTCATTTATAAAAAAAAAAAATTCAGAGTCACTCCTGTAAGATCCTCTATGTACCACAACTAAATATAATTTTCAATCCTAAAAGTCGATGGAAGATAGTTTCAATTGAAAGTGAAATTCATGCCAACATAAACTTTAAACATTAACTTTAATAGGCTTTAAATATTGTGTATCGTTTAAAATCAAAAACATTCCTATACAATGACTGAAGAATATTAATCACATAGCAGACAGAAATGGGTATGATAATTCACAGACATATTAATAAACAGATAGGAAACTTCCTATCTTAACCAATGATGCAACCAAAATATCACGAGGCACCTTAACTTTTCCTTCTATCTCCTCTCTCAATTGTTCACTGATTTTGATGAAAATACATTCAAAAGATTCATAGTGAATAGCAAAATGGGATTATGATAATTTATATTTATTTTGCAAATAAGAAATTGTATAAAAATATGTTTAAAGTAAAAATGTCATAATTTTTCGCTTTATTCTTAAAAATCATGGTTTTGACATAAAGTTTCCGTCAAACTTCTTTTTTGCTCTAAATGTAAGAGAAAGAAAAATACTACCATTGGAAAGAAAATAAAATGTGTGATGGGATTTGGCATGAATGAAACTTGTATCTATAAAACTCTTCATGATATGTTTGTTTAAAGTTGGGAAATAAATTTCTGAAATTTTCGCACTGTGTCAGGTGAAATTTAGATAACTTTTGTAGTGTCCAATCTATTTATTATTAGTTCTGTGGATAATCCAAACAAATAGGTCTAGCAAACAAATGTTATCACTATTTAATAAGATACGAAAGTGTTCACTTTTGACTCGAATATAAACACGATAAATGTTTAGAAAAGTCACATCAAAGTGTTTTTTTTATCAAGCACTTACATTCACTCCACTATGGCCTTAACAAGACCACAAACCCCTTACCTTTTGGTCTTTAATCTGGTCTGCGACATGTGCTATGACTCGGCTGACTGGTTTCATGTTATTCAGGTTCGTCTCTGTGTCTGTCAACCAGGCGATGAAGTTGTTCAGGTCGGTGTGGAAGTTGTTGGCCTGGTTCACGGCTACTTCCAGCTTCGTCTAATCAAACGTAAAGTGATATGTTAAAGAAGTTAAAAGTTGATTAACATTACGTGGTCCGAGTATTAACTTTCATACCCCATCCAACCCCTTCTCCAAGAAGCGAAAACGGGGTTGGCTGGGGTATAAAACCTTAATTTCGGCTTAAAAAGTATGCACATTTAATAGGAAATTTTAAACAGATTACCGCATTTTGTTCAGTAAAAATTGTTTTTTTGAGCTGAATTGGGATTTTAAGGCGCACCAACACATGAAAAGGTTATATGGCGCCTAACAGGCATGAACATGCCAGGCTCATCTTCCATGTACATCGATATAAAATATTGAAAATGGGCCTAGAACCTTCTCACCCTGAACTGCAGAGTTGCTGCAAATTCTATCGTAGAAACTCCATTTACGCTGGAGCCACGTTATTGTTTTTCTGCCACTGCTCTTTTGATGCGAGCGAGATAGCACCTGAAACAATGTTTGTAAACGTGTTTTATTGTCGAACTATCCATTATAATATCCTGCTAATATAAGCTTTCCCATCGCTTAATGGAATTAAGGCGGAACCACATAGTAATGAAAAATGCAACACGTTTATAGGATAAACCGCAAGTTTAATACAAAATTTAAAATTACTACCTTTTAGCCAACTCCTTGATAATGGTCAACATCATGTGGCCATTATATATATTCAATGACATCACACTTATTTCCAAGAGTAGATTATGCCACATTTAGTTTATATTTATCCAATGTAATTATATCTCTCGTATTTTGATCATAAGTATTCAATATAATTCTGTTTGAGTAACTCACCTTCCTATCTCCAGATCTAGATTTGATATGCTCCCAAGTCTGCTGTAGTAGTTGCAGGTTTTGTTTGATGTTGGACGACGCGGGGTCCTGACTCTTGCGGATCAGTTTGTTACCGTCGGTCTGTAACTTCCCGATGACTGGTTCCAGGTCCTGCAGCTCATTGTGCACTTCCTGTAAACAGAACAGACAACCATTGGGCTCTTGGTACATACCTCGGATTTTGGGACAACTGAATGATGCCTGTACTGCCTACAGGCCAAGATTGCAAAGCAGGCATATGTTCTAGTAGAGAAAAAGAATACCGACTAGAAAATGTGTCTGTGAGACATGGATGTCCTCCTCTGCATTTTGCATAGTCAGAAAGCAGCATCATTGAAGCTACATTAATAACATGAATTCTGTCATTTTTGGAAATAATCTGTGATAAATAGAATCTCACTCACATATTTTCTATTTAAAATATAATTTAATAAACTTGTTGGATAAAACTGATACGATGTTCGGCACAGACTCGCAGCAGTCTCGCATCATATAATTTTATCCAACTTGTTTAATCAATTTAATGTTAAACAGGCACTCGTAAGTTCCTCTAAATAAATAAATACAAATTGATGAACCATCAAGATTTAAGAATTTATCGTAGGCTAAACAATGGGATTGTCAATCTGACGCGTATATTAGAGATGCAAATATTAATCAAGGCAGAATACAAAGCAATGGCAACTGTGTAAGTCGAGGAATTAAGTCTAGTACAATACCATCACCATCCATTAGAATGTTTGCTACACTACACCATTACCCAGTGTTAGGTATTTATTATTCACAACAAACGAACGTGAGGTGCATATTATGCTGGAAATATTGAAATAAGGGTCCAGAGGATGCATTATAAAGGATAGAAAAAAGGGTCCATGTAGTATATAGCAGTAAGGGTCCAGTGACTACTATTTAAGATAGCAAAAAGGTTCCATGGGGTATTATTTGGGATTGAAAAGTGGGTCAAGGGGGAATCATTTAGGATAGCAGTAAGAATCGAGGGGTATCATTAAGGATAGCAGTAAGGGTCCAAGGGCTAGCAAATAGAATAGCAAAGGTCTAAGGGATATCGTATGGAATCGCAGTATGGGTCCAGTGGCTTATAATTTAGGATAGAAAAGGGGGTCTTAGGGGTATCAATAGCAGAAAGAGTCCAGAGATATCATTTGAGATAGCAGTATGGGTCCAGTGGGGTATCTTTTAGATTTACACATGCTTAGAAACACTAAATATTATTCATTAATTATGAAGTGAAATACAAATGTAAAAGTCATCTTTTATATCTTTTCTTAAGATACTATTAAACTTATCGGTAAAGATAACAAAATGAAAATGGAATTAATGTCGTAATACTGCAAGGGTAAGGTGCAATTCATTACAGCAAACAATATTTTAACTTTCATTTCAAACACACAAATCCAAACCCATGGGTCAGTTTTCTAAAGATGGTAAGCAACAAAGCGAAGGATTATGCAACAACAATCACACATGCAGAACAGTACACGTGCAAGCAGTTACTCGCAAAGCTTAAGCGAGTTTTGCTCTCTTACCAGCCAGTTCGCCCATAATGCGCTATATTGAACAGGGCGACCTATGCGATGGTAGTCATGAGAAAGTTGAATCATATCCCATTCTGAATATACGCCAACATGCTGAAAATTATTTATATGGAAGCTCTGATCACCAAGCTAATATAAAATACGATGGAAATAAATATGATAATGATATTGTAAGTATATGCAAGCACAATTTCGCAATATAACAAATACATGCCAACATTCCAATACTACGATGAAAATAAGTAAGCAAAAAACTTAAAGAGGGTAATCCAGTTTAGCATATATCAAGAGAGAGCGAGATAAAGCTAAGTGTGAGAGTGTGGGGGTGGAGGAATTACCTACTACTCCCAACTATCAAATTTTTCACATGGTTAGAAAAATAAGACTTACAGAAGGGATTGTCTGGTTTAAAGAAGTGATTTATTTAAATGAATGTTAGTAATCGAAACTATATCATCTATTAAAGAAATGTTGGCATGCCTTAAACAAGCTACAAGAGAAACTATGTATAAGACGATTAGAACACTGCATGCAATGCTATATGCTTGTTATTGTGGCACCTTAGTCTCGTTTCCTGTTTTTGTTATTAAATGAATTGAATTGGATTTTATAGTCGCACCAACAGCTAAGGTCATATGGCGACTTTCCAGCTTCCACTGGTGGAGGAAGATTCCAGGTGCCCCTCCGGGCAATTTTCATGAACGGGCGGGCACCTGGGTAGAACCACCGACGTTGTTATTAAATGAACAACTAATAATACTTTCATTGTAAATTTACCAAAGTGACTCTGATAAAAATCATAAAACTGATCGGATTAGTTACACATCAATGCAGTGAAGATAAAGATATCACAGAAGTCACTTTATTATAACAGAATAAATGTTATACATTGCAGTTTCATATTTAGAAAATAACCGAGACCCATTACCCCGCCCACTTGTCATTTTTCCTCCTATTTAAAACATTATTTTTAAGTTTTTCAACATCATAAACTCGACTACTGTACACCCCATCTAGCAGGACAATCCCCTCACAATCTGTGCTGCCTTGTTTTATTCCTCTAATAGAAGGATGAAGACACCCACTTTGTAATAATGCACGTGTATATTCAAAACAACACAAATTAACGGCGCGACTGTCACAATGGCATAACTAGCTACATATACTCATACAAACTCTACATGGCGAAGTTAAACATTTCCAATATTACAAGCTTGCATTGAGCCAACACTGATCTGCATGTGAACTTACCATGAACCTCTCTAGTTGATCTTTGGCGGTCTCTGGGAGGCCCCCTACGGGTCGGGAGGTGATCAACATGCCCTCGATCTGCCCCAGCCTCACCAGCATTTTCTCCATCTCCTCAGAGAATCCCTTTGCCTTAAATAAAACATGTCAAATATGGCTCCAAATTCATCATTTGATACAAAATGTATTTAAATACCAGACAATTTACAAACAACAATATTTCCACTCATAAGTATCATATGATTTTTGTACGATTCTCATAGGATACCTATTTAATATATGAAACTTACATAAAAGGAACAGTACTTAATCCTTATATAAAACCTTTTATATGATATATTGTTTTATCTGAGAATCATTTAAAAGCTGACAAATATTTTTTTCATGAACACTTGATGAAAATTTATTCGTTTAAAAAAAACACGAAATGTTTATGAATTTATTCTCATATGAATATTATAATATGAAACTCCTATTATATAAAAATCATATGAAATGTTTTATATGAGAATTAAATATGGCTCGTTTTTATATTAGAATCGTTTGAGAATGATTCTAATACGAGAATAGATGCATACGATTCTTATATATGGCAAAACTGCATATGTAGAGAACCACTGGTTGGTACAATATCTGTCCTTATAGGTTAGTATTAAAATGTGCAACTTGAAGAGAATTTCTAACTGAACATAATATGAAGGTGATGATAAACGTGTTTTGCCGAACAATTTAGTAAAACACTTAAAAGGACACACGGCAATCGTCAGGATTGTTTTACACAGTTTCAGGATTAAAAAAAAACAAACTTTTATCACACTTTGTTTACCCTGACGCCACTTTTCAATTAGCAGATTTCCTTTTAACTACGTTGTAGTTTTTTAAGACTTAGTATAGTATTTTGAGAAATAATGAGAAAAAAATAAAATAAAAATTGCATTATAGTATTTTCACCTATTAAGTAAATGTGTCTTAGTCATCAAAGTGGCATGTTATACATTGTCTGTAATATAACGAACATAAATATATTTTTGATTAAAACTTTTACAATACAAGCATGGAAAGATCTTTTCTTTCAAAATGATTTTGTTTGAAAATAAAACGAGACTGCAATGTGTCCTTTAAGGTAAAACAAACAAATGCCCAGGTTTACAGCAAACTGTTGGAAAAATATGGTAGTCTTTTTTTAACTCTTAACCCGCTATATATATATAATGGACTGTTCAGAGGGGTGTTTGGGGAAAATGACTGATCAGCAGCCGGACATTATAAACCCTGATCAGCCTGCGAGTTACTCGTAGGCTGATCTGTCAGCCTGCGAGTTACTCTTAGGCTAATCTGGGTTTACAAAGGGCGCAAAGATATAGTTGTGCTTAGCGGGTTAAGGGTTAATACATATATATTTAAATAACATTTTACTCTACAAGAACGAAAGAGTGGACAAACGACACTTTTTATAAAAAAAATATAAAAAAATGTTGAGCCATAACAATAGCAAACAATATCTTGTATTAACATGTTTATAACTAATATATAAATGTGTATGTCCTTTCAGTAGTTTTCCAAAAAGCCTGATAACTATTAACTACAGTAAACATGGAAACGTTTTTATTTGGCTCAAGTATTCAACCTGAAGACATAACACATCCCATTTTTCAAAAGCGAGTATAGAAAATCCAATCATCTAGTGGTCTCACCTTGCCTTACATAGAAAACAACCTGAAAACTGCAGACTCATAATGAATGACAAATTTTATCCATAAAATATCACTGCCCATTTTTTAAAAACCTGCACTTACATTTTCAGGGCTTAAAATATTCTATGAAAGCACGTAATACCCACCTCTCTAAGAGCCTCCTCCAGCTCGTCTTGTCTGTTGTGAGATTTGTCCTGGACCTTGTTCCACATTTTTTGCAGGTCATCAAGTTTACGTTTGGTTGTCGACGACTTCAGTTCGCCCTCCGTAGACACGGCTCGCTGTACAGCCTCCTTCACTGACTGGATGCTTGGTTCATGGGCGTGAATGTCATTTTGTAACACCTGTGGTTTAAGAAAATAAAGATGAAAGTCCAGTTGGCATTTAATTAAATCAACCATCAAGGTTAATCTGTTTACTATCAGGCAATAATTTCTTGAAATTGATTACCCAAAATGACTGCATACTATCAAATATTGCTAAGCAGACACCTTTAACAATATTTCATGACAATGTTTTAAGGCTGATCTGTTTTTATTGTTACCTAAAATTTAGCAAAATTAAAAAGAAGTTCTGTAGTTCCAAAAAGTTATTACATTCATTTAAAAGTTCAAACTTTATACCGGCATATTCTTAATCTTTATTACTTCGAAAATTATATCATATAACAATTAACAATGTTTACCAGCCTAAAGATGGTTAAAATAACACGCACATAAAATCTTTATAATTCTGATGCTTTTAGCCCATTAAAAATAGATTGAGCTTTTATTTGGTCGTGTCAACTTATAATAAATTTAGAGAACAAACCCTATGTTTGGCAATTTCAATCTCGACGAGTCTTCGGTCACCGTAGACTGGTTTGTTCTCGTCAAGGTTTTGATCCGTCTTGTCTATCCAGGCCAGAAGCTCATTCATGGCGTGATCAATCTGGCCGACATTTAACATGGCCATCTGTAACATCCTCTGCCTATAATATAAGGGTGCATGTTATAGATAAATCAATCTGGCCGACGTTCAACATGGCCATCTGCAACATCCTCTGTCAGTAATATAAGGTGTACACATGGTAGGTAAGCTGTACATGTGGTCGGTAAGCTGTGCATGTGGTAGGTAAGCTGTACATGTGGTAGGATTTGATTTGGTTTGAATTGGATTTTATAGTCGCACCAACAGCTAAGGTCATATGGCGACTTTCCAGCTTCCATTGATGGAGGAAGACCCCAGGTGCCCCTCCGGGCAATATTCTTGCACGGGCGGGCACCTGGGTAGAACCACCGACGTTCCGCAACCCAGCTGGATAGCTTCCTCACATAAAGATTCCTAGGCCCCTGAGGGATCGAACCTACAGTGGTGAGGGGCAAGTGATTTCAAGTCAGAGACGTTAACCACTCGGCCACGGACGCCCCCACATGTGGTAGGTAAGCTGTACATGTGTGTGGTAGGTAAGCTGTACATGTGTGTGGTAGGTAAGCTGTACATGTGGTAGGTAAGCTGTAGGACTCACACCACTATTATCTCCCTTGAATACTCCTGCCCTACAGATGAAGGAGGTAGATAAAAAAAAACAAGTTCGCTTTTCTACATTTTACAGGATACATTGATTTATCTTTACCAGGTTCTAAATCTACAGCATTTTAGGAAGAGATCCCAGAAAAATGCATGTTGATATAAGATTTCTAGCTAATTCCGCCTCATTTTACACATCATGGGTCTAATCTCCACGGGGTTGTATTTTTGTCTAAATTTTGATAGGTGTCACGCAAGTATGAAATTAAAAAAAGTTCAATCTGGTAAATATTCGTTAAAAGTTAATAGCATGCAGATATTGGATCAATGAAGAATTTAAGCATAAATACATGTTGCAAAATCTTTTTTATCTCTATGCCACGAACAAAAACATTACAATGGGACCCTATGGAAAATTAATTGTGGTGTGAGACGTTAAGAAAGAGCTGCAGAATGGGTATCTTTGTTTGTTATTCTTAAGGCATTGCGCTTTATAGCTGCAGAATGACATTTTCATCCGTCATCTCTAAGGTATTGCGCTTTAGAGCTGCAGAACGAGTATCTTTATTCTTTAATGCTAAGGCATTGCGCTTTAGAGCTGCAGAACAGGTATCTTTCATCATTCATCTCTAATGCCTTGCAATTTAGAGCTTCAGAATGGGAATTTCCATCATTCATCTCTAAGCCCTTGCGCTTTAGAGCTGCAGAACGGGTACCTTACATCCTTCACCTCTAAGCATTGTTTGTGTATCTGTGAACGTTTCAGACATGTTAGGACACAGTTAACACGGTTATTCAGAAATCCCGTCTGTGTACGTATAGTTACTTCAAGTTATCTTCATATTGCAGGAATTAGCAGAAATTTTACTTGATACCATGTTTAACTAAAAATTAACTATATTTTCAAAACCAATACAGGTATAAGCATAATATTAGCTTTATTTTACAGCTATTGGCTTGTAAAACAAACACACATATCAATGAAGACAGACTACTTTGAAAAAATGTCAAAATTAAAGCGAGAGACTGTTACTTTTCCTGGAAAATCAAAATTTTGACGGGTAACCCTTAGTTTGAGTTTATTATTTTCAGCATTTTTCTCAATAATCATTTCTTAAAGATCATTTTTATGCTATATTCAGATGTAGAGATGCCTTTTCATGTATATTTGAAAGTTTCAGACATAGCTGAGCACAAATGACCAGGAAAATGCAAAATCCTTATCACTACTGTAGATTTTCAAAATATTAAAGGTGCTCGGCCTGAATTTCGACCAATACCCTAGGTCACTAAAACTTGAATAATTTGAAAAGCAATACACATGGAATCAAACTTTTAGCACTTTTCAGCGTGTAATTGATTTGTATACATGTTCAATTATTATTGAGGTGATCATTAGAAAAAAAAATGACCTTAAGGACTCACACCACTATTATCTCCCTTGAATACTCCTGCCCTACAGATGAAGGAGGTAGATAAAAAAAAACAAGTTCGCTTTTCTACATTTTACAGGATACATTGATTTATCTTTACCAGGTTCTAAATCTACAGCATTTTAGGAAGAGATCCCAGAAAAATGCATGTTGATATAAGATTTCTAGCTAATTCCGCCTCATTTTACACATCATGGGTCTTATCTCCACGGGGTTGTATTTTTGTCTAAATTTTGATAGGTGTCACGCAAGTATGAAATTAAAAAAAGTTCAATCTGGTAAATATTCGTTAAAAGTTAATAGCATGCAGATATTGGATCAATGAAGAATTTAAGCATAAATACATGTTGCAAAATCTTTTTTATCTCTATGCCACGAACAAAAACATTACAATGGGACCCTATGGAAAATTAATTGTGGTGTCAGACGTTAACATGTGGTAGGTAAGAGGGATGGGAATGATCAGAAACCTGCCTTACTTTAATTAGCGAATTCCTATAGGTCTTTAACGTGATCTGATATGCAGGTATGCACAGTTTACGTCAGCAAGCTCACCTATAAGCTAAGTGGAAGTGATCACAAATCTAATAAAGGTCATTCATTTTCTTTCATACCAACTGAATCATTGAATCGATGTAGTAATTTACTAGCAAAAAGATTATTTTCTGAAATAACGGCAATACTTCAATCGCCTATCATATTGACAAGTCTCCCTACCTGTCACTGATTCCCTCCAACAGTCCGTCCCATCTCTTGTTGACCGCTGTAATAGGCTCTTTGACCACTACCGCCTGGTCTAGGCTCGAGTCCTTAATTAGGTCATTGGCTTTCTGGTTCAAAGATTCTATGTCTGCATGCTTTGGTTCAACATCAGATTTGAACAGCTGGAAAAAATGCATTAGGTTTAGATGGATCTGCATTTTATTACACTCATTGTGTACTTGTATGGTCATACTGAACATAAGTCCCAGATAAAATGATGTAGTTCCAGTCAACCAGTCCCTTTTTATTTCTGTGTGCCTTTAACAACCACACAATTGTTTTATCTGGTCTCAAATATATAAAAAAAAATATCATTCCACAGTTAGTTTTACAGTTAACTATCAAAGTTTTAAGGAAAGGAAAGTCTTCAAATTTAATCAGGTCCAGTATATTGCATAAGCAGTTCTCATTTTTTGGAATATATACTTAATTTAATCTGCCAGATAAATCTGTCATAAATCTAAAAAAAAAAATGTACAAAACCAAACCTCGCACAATTATATTAGCATAAATGCACAAAGAAAGTATCATCGTGATGTACGAACCTTGACCTCATTCCACTGGTCCTTAATAATGTCGAAGTCTGGCACTACGGGCTTAAACTCCTTCAGTCGGTCCTCTCTCTTCTGGAGCCACACAAGAGTTTTCTGAAATATGGACCAAGTATAAATATCATATCGTCGAGCATACTGTATTAGTGGAGATGGGATCAAAACTCGTCCATTTTAGCCCTGATGGCCATCTTGGATTTCACAGGAAGTTGAATTTCATTCAAGACCAATAAAATATATTCTTCCATAGCACCATGAAATTTTGCCCAGTAGTTTTGGTGAAACATTTGTTAAAAAACAAACGACTAAATATTTAACCTACTTTATCACCACAGTCTAGGACACAATTTGTTTTATTAATCAAACAACTGAGTTTAAACAAATTTTTTAAGTAAAAAATGCTTTCTAGAATGGGATCCTGATAAGAGAGGCTTTTTTACCATCAGCTGATCCTGGAAGTGCATCGACTTTTCCAAGGCCTCTTCCAGTGTCCTTGACCTTTTATCAAACTCTTCAGTGATGGCCGTTAGGTTCGTTGCAAGGTCATCAATGTTCTTCTGAACTTCTGGCCTCTCTGTGTCCCCACAAAGGTTCATCAGCTGTTCTCCGGTCTGGTGAACCTCGTCGAGGTCGAACTGACTCGCCTCAATGTCATCTCTCATAGCCTGCAAGGTCAAGGTCAACATAAAAACCGAAGATCGATAGCAGTTTTCTAAATTGAAATGAATATTGCAAAAATATTCATCAGAGCGATATTGGTTTCGAACTTGTCAGCTATACTTAACAAACTTCAACCTAGTAATTTTGACTAGTATATATCTTAAAAATTTTGTTAAAAATGAAATGAAATCTGAGGCTTCTATCTGAACCTTTTATTTATAAGCTGACATATTCTTTTGAATCTTTTTTTATAATTCGATAATCTTACAAATCTAATCTATTACCTCTAATGAATCTTGTTGTTCACGGATGAGCGACGGTTCTAATGCAGGAGGTTCTTGACTGGCCAGCGTGTCGGACAGTTCCTTCAGTGTACGTGTCAGTCCGTGAAGGTCATCCCAGAACTTGTCTGCCACCTCTATTGTGTCTTCGAGGCGGTTGCTACGTTCATTCACACCCTCGTTAATCTTTTCGTACATTTGCACCAACTCTCGCAACTTTGCTTTCACCTCTGAAAAGAATAAACAATTTTTGTCAGAACTGTTTCTTCAAAGGTGTAAACCGAGATCGTAAGATGTCTAGTCTGGGATTCAAACCAAACAGAGCATTTATAAGAAAACAATCTGTTAATTTATTCATATGAAAAAGGCACTAATTCTGACTGTATATTTCATCATTATCGGTCTTTTAAGCAAAATAATTCCAGTTAATTTCAATTTGAGGGGTACAAACTCATTTTTTCGAATTTAATAAAGTGGGGTAAAGAATATATCTCACCTTTGACGGCTGGATCCTGGTCATTGCTCGCCTGTTTAATCAATTCTTCAGCGGCGTTCTGTACAGACTCCAGCGCTGAAAGTCTCATAGTCATCTCTTCCATCAGGGTCTGTGTGGTATAATCAATAAAAGCAAAGAATTATTCTTAAAGTCAATATTTAACATCATTACAATTGAATAAAATTGTTTAATGACTCATTTACACTACTATGCTATTTAGATTTTCTGTAAACCAGAGGCAGAAGATACACTACTCTTTCAATTTGTAGCTCCTCCCTCTATTGTTCATGGGTCAAGTTCCAGCAAACATTGGCCATGTTCTCGATTTTATTCTAGAGTGTAAACTTTTAATTGGCTCAATCTTTGTTTAATATAAGCTTGATTGACAGATCGTAGCTGTATTACTCCAGTACATGAGATCAATGGTTAACGTCCCCATCCGCAGACAAAGCAATGGAAAATCTGTGAATCTTGAACTGAATTTGGACAAGGTCAGAAGCTGTAAATCTTGTTTAGAAGTGTCTCTCATAGCCGAGGATAACTATACACAAGAAGAAATTATCTCCTCATACTTTTAGAGTAGCTCCCTTGTAAGCCAGTTAACATCCCATAGGGATTTAAAGAGACTGTTTGATTGGCTCAGTTTGTTTACTTACGTTGTTTTCTGTCATCTGTTCGCGTATCTTGTCAGCATGTGCTGACACTGGTTGTGCATTGGCAACCATCTCCTCTGTGGTGGTCAGCGTCTCCAACATGTTCTCCAGCTTATCAGTGAACTGAAAATCATCCGATGGTTGATATGAAATTGATGTTACAATGAACTTGTCTTCAAAGACCATCCTTTCTGCCAGAAAAGTATGGTCCCTCGATGCAGGAGGCTTGAACATGATATACACTAAATGTAAAATTCTACATTGTGTGACCAAACAGACACACACCAGTAGGTCAAGTTTTTGAAGACCACTCTTTCTGCCAGAAAATTATAGTACATCAGGTGTTTTACAACTGCCATCTAAAAGTAATTTGTGATCCTAGTTAATCCTGGTACTTGATAAGCCAAACCTCAAAACAAGTTTGATTTCTCTTATAACAAATTACATAACTACTAACATCTCAAGTCCTTATTAAAATCATTACAAGACAAATGTTTAAATGAGGATGTGTGCAAACAAGTAGACTCCAGATTGTGCTATATACAAGGAGACTGTTCTGTCCACAAGTTACTATTGGAGGGGTGTATCAGTGTATAGATGGGGTACAATATATCTATATACCTTCTTTTCCTCCATGAAGAAGTTCAGGCATAATATCAAGGATTAACATAAAAAATCTTACTTAAAGACCATAATTTTATTTAACAAACATACAAGACAAATCATATCCCCGACTGTTTCAAGTCTTACTTCAGTAATCATAAATATGCTTCTCAAAATAATTTAAGGACCATGAAATAGAACAGTAATAATTAATACTTAATCTTTAATATTATGGATATTAAAAGTTACTACATATGTGTAATGTAACAACTGTAAAATAATACAACTAACCCTAAAAATTGAAAAAGGACAAAATGCTCCAAATCTAAACATGGTCCTTAAATTATTTTGAGGAGTTTAGTTAAAAGAATGCTAGACAATATCTGTGTGCAAACAAGTAGACTCCAAATTGTGCTATATACAAGGAGACTGTTCTGTCCACAAGTTACTATTAGAGGGGTGTATCAGTGTATAGATGGGGTACAATATATCTATACACCTTCTTTTCCTCCATGTAGAAGACTGAAGGAAGAAATTCATAAATCAGAAAGAAATTCACAACAATGTTTGAAACTTTCACAACAAATCAGCCACTTTTTGTGAGCTGACTTGATGTCTACGTAAAAGAATACTTGACAAAAATATCTGTGTGCAAACAAGTAGACTCCAGATTGTGCTATATACAAGTAGACTGTTCTGTCCACAAGTTACTATTAGAGGGGTGTATCAGTGTATAGATGGGGTACAATATATCTATACACCTTCTTTTCCTCCATGTAGAAGACTGAAGGAAGAAATTCATAAATCAGAAAGAAATTCACAACAATGTTTGAAACTTTCACAACAAATCAGCCACTTTTTGTGAGCTGACTTGATGTCTACGTTAAAGAATACTTGACAAAAAAATCTGTGTGCAAACAAGTAGACTCCAGATTGTGCTATATACAAGGAGACTGTTCTGTCCACAAGTTACTATTAGAGGGGTGTATCAGTGTATAGATGGGGTACAATATATCTATACACCTTCTTTTCCTCCATGTAGAAGATTGTGAAGGAAGAAATTCATAAATCAGAAAGAAATTCACAACAATGTTTGAAACTTTCACAACAAATCAGCCACTTTTTGTGAGCTGACTTGATGTCTACGTTAAAGAATACTTGACAAAAAAATCTGTGTGCAAACAAGTAGACTCCAGATTGTGCTATATACAAGGAGACTGTTCTGTCCACAAGTTACTATTAGAGGGGTGTATCAGTGTATAGATGGGGTACAATATATCTATACACCTTCTTTTCCTCCATGTAGAAGATTGTGAAGGAAGAAATTCATAAATCAGAAAGAAATTCACAAAAATGTTTGAAACTTTCACAACAAATCAGCCACTTTTTGTGAGCTGACTTGATGTCTACGTAAAAGAATACTTGACAAAAATGTCTGTGTGCAAACAAGTAGACTCCAAATTGTGCTATATACAAGGAGACTGTTCTGTCCACAAGTTACTATTAGAGGGGTGTATCAGTGTATAGATGGGGTACAATATATCTATACACCTTCTTTTCCTCCATGTAGAAGATTGTGAAGGAAGAAATTCATAAATCAGAAAGAAATTCACAACAATGTTTGAAACTTTCACAACAAATCAGCCACTTTTTGTGAGCTGACTTGATGTCTAAGTTAAAGAATACTTGACAAAAAAATCTGTGTGCAAACAAGTAGACTCCAGATTGTGCTATATACAAGGAGACTGTTCTGTCCACAAGTTACTATTAGAGGGGTGTATCAGTGTATAGATGGGGTACAATATATCTATACACCTTCTTTTCCTCCATGTAGAAGTTTGTGAAGGAAGAAATTCATTAATAAGAAAGAAG
Organism: Cyrtodaria siliqua; assembly: GCA_037043455.1. Lineage (NCBI taxonomy): Eukaryota > Metazoa > Mollusca > Bivalvia > Adapedonta > Hiatellidae > Cyrtodaria > Cyrtodaria siliqua. Next base: position 123,364 of record JAWPHD010000538.1, on the reverse strand, counting down.
TTCATAACAATGCTTGAAACTTTAACACCAAATCAGCCACTTTTTGTGAACTGACTTGATGTCTACTCGGAGCAAATTCATATCCCGGACTGTTTCGTCTTACTTCAGTAATTATAATTAGGTAGAAGAATGCTTCGAAAATATCTGTGTGCAAACAAGTAGACTCCAGTTTGTGCTATATACAAGGAGACTGTTCTGTCCACAAGTTACTATTGGAGGGGTGTATCAGTGTATAGATGGGGTACAATATATCTATACACCTTCTTTTCCTCCTTTAGAATACACATACTGCATAGCTGTTGTCAGGAAACTTAAGCTCCAACTTGAGAAAAACATTTACTTAGGCCAACGAAAATCAAGATCAAATATGTTTTGAGTCAAGTTGTTTTAATAAGTTCAGTTATACTTGTGAATGAATGCAAAGAAATCAAATAATGAGAAACAAGTGAGATACAGTCAAACCTATATTAGAAGGTCACCCGAGGTAGAGGTAGAAGACTGGTTGCCTCTTTACAGCAAGTTGACGTGATTGGTTTACTATTTATTATTGAGTTTTGAACTAGAAGGGTGTTTTAGGGAACAGTTGTGTCACCTGCCATGTGCTTATGTCAGCCAGTTTTGTGATTGGTTAGGTTGCAGGTTAAGTTTTATGAAAAGTGGCATAGCTCTGCCAAAATGGAAGTCACGGTTATTAGACACGTGTTACAACATTTCAGAGGGCAAGATTAAGATATGTGTGAAGTTTTATGAACAAAGGTCAAATACTTTTATTAAGTTTTGGCCAAGGTTTGGTTGCAAGTGTGATGGATGACAAGATGATGAACTGACGGATCGGTAAGTGTCTGCCATGCTACGCAGATGAAACAATACAATAATTGGCCTCTTTAGCAGGTTTAAAAATATAGTGAGGAGTTACCTCAGCCGATTGCTGCAGAGCCTCGTCTATTGACATGGATCTCTCTCGGACGGCCCGCCGTATTTCCTCCACCCGTCGGTTGTCATCAGCGTTTGTAGACCTGACAAGGTCAAGGTCTTCAGGACTCAAGGTCAACTTGGACAGTGCAAGTCCCGTCTTGTTGAGCTTGTCAATTAATGGCTTGTTGTCCTGGATATCTTGTTTCAATACCTGTAACACAAAAACAAACAATGTTTACATATTTTACCGTTTAAAGAAACTAACCCGCCAACATAACGGCAAAATTACACTATAAAACCGTTTTAATATATCAAAACTCTAGCCAGGTCTTCAGGTCATATAATAATGTACATGTGCCGATAAAAAGTCTAGTTATTTAAATAACTGTGATTGAATATGCGTTAATTGAATTATGGAGTTGGTAATTCGATGCTCCAGTTTTGGGGGTTGGCATGGCTGGTTAAAGCCGTTTATATTGTGTCTATGGAGTTTGGATTTTCAAATTATGTGTTATATATATATATACGTCGTCATCAGTAGGTTTAGAAACGGTGGACATATGTTGTAAAATTTGGCTGTTTTTGGCAGGACAGCTATTTTTAAATTATGTTTTTGTGATAGCAAAATAAATGTATTAAGTAATAATGCACTTAATAAAATGCCTTTGAAAAAAAGTAAAATAGGTTGATTTAGCCGTATATAAACAAACAGTCAACTTTTAAATGTGTCCACAAGTTTAGTAGTAAAGATGGCAGTCAATCAGGTCTTATGAAGATTTTTTTCTCTCTTCAATTTTAAGTGATAGGGGTCACAGCATTTGTCTTTTTAAATGAGTGTTCTCCATTTATATACTAAAATTTACAAAGAGTTATTTGAAACTAAACAATTTTCCTTCTAACATTCTCTTCTAGCAGTAAGTCTTCTAGAAACTTCCGTAAAGTAGCGACTACACAGGGCAGGTATAATATTAGTATTACGTAACACTACCATAAAACATGAAGCATAAAATAGAGAAGGAATTCCACAACCCTGACCCAACACTGACCTTGACCCTATCCTGCTGTTTCTTGACCGTGTCCTGGTTAATGGACATGACCTCAAGCTCTGCGATGGCGGGCTCCACCTCCTGGAACCATGTGAGCAGATCCTGGTGAGCCTCGACGAACGTCTTGGATAATGGCATGGCTTGTTCTAGCTGGACCAGCCTATCACTGCCCAGCTTGGCCACCACATCACTTTTCTGCTTTAGGGCGTCCATTTTGTTACTCAGGGAACCCTCGTCATCCATCGATCCCTCGCGAAGGAGACGTTTACCAGTGGCGATGGTGTCTCGGGCTTTCACTTTCTGAGCATTGATGTCATCGTTCATTGCCTGCATGTGTGAAGAAAATTCGAAGTAAGCAGATGTTTAAAGAATTTCTAACAAGACCAAAAATGACAATCAAAACTTAACAATGGAAAGGAAATGGATTGAATGAAAACACCAAACATTTCTGACATTAGGAAGTTTCAATCTTTACTTTTGCCAGTTTTACATTCCCCATGACATTTGACATGTGTTGTTCTATAGTTAGACATTAGACCAAACAATGATAGGAAACATTCCAAAACAGCAAGATCCCCAAGGTATACATTGCAAAATATTTTTCATGCAATTTGCTCAATAAGTTTATAAATTGTTCTTATGTAAAACTTATGCACAATGTGAGAAAAAACATATAAAAGCCTCTTCTTTTTCCTCCAATCCAAGAACTGGGGTCTTTCATAAAATGTACTACACATGGTGGACGAACGCAGTAGTCTAATATAAAGCATTTACTAATATTCAATATTTACATAATTTAATTACGGTTAATTTACAGTACACACAAGTGTTGGCAGTTTCAAACAAAGTTAATTCCTACCTTTTGGTTGGCAAGTTGTTTCTGCAATTTTGCAGGCTCACAACTGATTGGTTCACATGACTTGATAACAGCTTCTTCCTCATCAAACCATTCCAGCAGATCGTCTATTGTGCACATGACCTAGAATAAACAATAAATGTGAATCAGTCAAGAAAGACTTTTGTTTCAATTTTAAAATCAACCATTGTAAGGTATCCTATTATCCAGTCAAAGCTAAAACTAGGTAACATGGTGTCAGTTGGCCTTAACCCGCTACATATATATGATAGACGGTTCTTTCTTTGAATTAAGACCATTCCATTTATGTGACAAAGAGGTGTTTTGGGAGTTACTCGAAGGCTAATCTGGGTTTACAATGGACGCAAAGGCTATTATAGTCGTGCTTAGCAGGTTAAAGGGACACGTGGCAATCTTGAGTTTTATTCAAACATTAAAATTTGCTCCTCAATTTAGTTATCCTGCGTCATTTTGACTTTAAAACTGCTTGCATATGAGTAAATAAAAAAATTCAATTTCCTTCACTATTTCACCTAATTTTTAAACATATTATTGATGCACTATTATAAAAAGTTAGTAATATGTGTAAAAATAATTTGCTTTTAAACTATTCTAACAATTACTATTAATGATTGAAAAAATGCAAGTGAAGAGAAAAACTAACGGGATGCCGTGAGTTTTTTAAAAATCAAGATTGCCGTGTGTCCCTTTAAGGGTTAAAACAGGAATGTGTGCTGTATCAGACATATAATATCTTCCAACACACACAAATAACATTAATAATATTTTAAACCAATACTCATAAATAGAATTATCTCCCCTACCTCAGCATTCTTCAGTTTGGAGGCTCTGAACTTGTCCGATTTGTTTTGTATGGCCTCATTGACAGCCTCAAACCTCTTCATGTCTTTGGTGAGTGTGTCCTCCACCTTGAATCCTGCGTCACCAGGGGCGAGTTCCGCCAACTGGCCGCCATCGTTAGCCATAGCCTCCAAAATTGGCTCAATTTCCTTCAAGTCTTCCAACAGTTGCTGAAATAATGGGTGATGCCATTAACCCCAGTGACTCACAAACATACAATTCTGCTTCTTTTCTTTTAGTTTTATTAGATCTCAACCAAAACAAAAACTTGCCAAAGAAAACGACATATGTTGCTGTCACGTCAAAGCAGAGACGTAAGACTTCTTAGATCTCTGGTCGAAGTAGAAATTAAAGCAAAATATTTTTCCATCAACTGCACCGGTCTATACTTAACATAGTTTAAAAATACTTTTAAGTAAATTCAGACAGTTAATTTACTGCCTGATCTTACAATTTTAATAAAACTTTAGCAATTAAGACTACTAATTACTACGATTTAAAAAACAGCTATGATTAATACATGAATTATAAAACTCATACATTTGTTCCTAAAATAACTATAATAATTAGGAGATTCATTGTAACTCTTCACATGTGCATCAACTTTCATGAATTGAAGTTTTACGGCACACGAACACAAAAAAGGTTATATGGTGCCAACAGGACTAAACATTCCAGACCCACTTTCCATTTACATCTAGATACCAAATGGTGCTCATATTTTTGAAGCACTTATCTAATTTTTAAAATTCTATTTTTTGACCCATTTCAAGATCAAAGAGTACCCAACAAAATGAATACATACTGTAACCTGTTCTTCCGTTTCTTCCTTTCCTCTCGCCTTGGGTTCCATCTTCACTATCCAGTCTATGAACTTGGAATGTGCATCATTGAAGCTTTGAGCTAATGGAAGGGCCTCCTCCATCTGCTCCAGTGTATCAGACAGTTTATCGCTGAGTTCGGCAAATCTCCCTTGAATGTCATCAATTTTACGCTGCACATTCTTCACGTCATCACCTAGTGTAGACAAATTCCCAACATGTTTTGTAAAGTTATTATCTGAGTCCATGTGAAAGAGTTCACAATCCTAAATAGAGCTCATAAAAAACACAAAATTGCGCTTAAGTCTTCAATTCAATTTCGTTTATAAATATCAATAGTAAAAGTAGATATAAAAGTCAAACAGGAAATGTAGCATTAAAGGACCACTATCAACCAAAAACACGCATAGAAACAAACGAACAGCAAACGTCATATGGCAACTTTCCAGCTTCCATTGGTGGAGCAATTTTTGTGCATGGGAGAGCAACTGGGTAGAACCATTGTTCCTCAAACCAGCTGGATAGCTTCCTGACATACAGATTCCTGGTCCCATGAGGGCTCAGAAACAACAATTACAAGGTAATAATACTGCATGGCAAAGTATACAACATCACAAACATAAAAGTGTTGACAATAGGCCTACCGCCTTGCGACGGTATGTGGCAAAAAAAGGTCGCTGGGGTTTATACCAGGTTCTAGGGTGCACCATACCTCATTCTTACTCTAACACACATCGCTATTTAATATAACATAGCTTTTGATGTTGATTCCCAAGAACTATTTAATCTTGCCCAAATAACCTTTAGCTTTTACATTTAAACTACCTCCCCAAAAATGTAAAGATATGTATTAAGCTTTACCATAGCAAATTATATTCCCATTTCATCTTACTTTATATCTTTTATAAACAACTTCAGCTCACCTTTACAGTGATTCTGTAGGTCCTTGCCCACGCTTGCCAATGTTCTGATCATTCCATCTTTACTCTTCACTTCTCCCTCCATGTCTTTGAGACTCTTAATGATATTCTCAATTCCAGCAGAGTCCATCGCCGTTGGTTCCAGATTCGAGAACTTCTTCTCGGCAGTGTCAAGCCAGCTGATCAGTGGCTCCCTTACTTCTTGGAACTGTTGGGCCACTCCGATGATGTCTTCAAGAGTCTTAGCACGTTCTTCGGCCTTGGAGGTAAGTTCACCCCAGCGCTTGTCCAGCTGGCCGGTCTGATTTTGGATGGCTTTCTTTTCCTGTGCTTCGAGATTCTTCTGCAAAGTATTGCCAGATTCTTTCACTGACCTGACGCTCGGAGCACGATCATCCAGCATCTTTAGGAGGAACTGTAAAATATAGCAGATGGAAAACATTTAGCAGATATTATACTACAGTAGATATTACATAATGATGAATATATGCAATCTTCATGCAGCTTGACATCTAAATCGGTGACCAGGATTTACATCAGTAAATTAGTCAAAATTTGAAGACTTGGGTGTGCAAATATACATTTTCTTTTCTTTTATAAATGTATCCAAAACCTTCCAATATTGAGAAGAAGGGGAAACTTGTGTTAATTACAATTTTTTTTTTACCCCAACTCCACCTTTTTTCAGCTATGTTTTTATCCAAATCGACCATGCAAATCAGTTGGCTAGCTAATAATCATGTATAATAGTATATTAACAATTATTCAGTCTAATTATAATATCAGAGCAAAGATACGAAGGATTAGACTTCTGGAGGGGGAATTTTATAGAAAATACATTGTTTTCCATGCGCAATGCCTACACAACCATAGAACACTGCCCATTAACTTCCTCAAGTTGTAACTATTATAATAATTATGTAAGCTTACTTTTTGTTCCTGCAGCTGGGCCTTGGCCACTTTGAAGTCTGGTGATGGGGACTTCTGATTTTCTACTAGGTCTTCTGTTTCCTTCATCCACTCAAGAAGGTTACGGAGGGCATCATTGAACTTACCGGATTGGAGGATAGCATTGTCGAGGTTACGATCTCTCTCCGATACCTGATCAGGAAAATATTACAAGAATAAAATATGTTTATTTACATAGTTGAGGTGTACTCATCATCAAACAATATCAAGTACTGTGATTTAAATATTTCTTAAGTAATAGATAGAGTCTGGTCTCAGCGAGTTGGTTTATTTAAACAACCAACGCGCTGAGACAGACTCTATCTTTTTTTGTAGCATGGTGTACTTAGTAACACTGTGACGTCATAGTGACCGTACTCTAAATTCCAATATCCGGTAGTTGTAGTACAGTATAGCCACACCCCTTTAGTTACCTAAAATTAAACGATTTAATGCTCCGCACTCATCAAAGGAAATGTCGCCGACCATGCTACAAGTTCCATGAAACCAATAGAAAGGCCCTTTGACATTTAGAAATAAATACGTCTGAACTCTAATAAATTCAAATTTTCTGTAGTAAAAAGGTTTCTTAAAAGTAACAATAACAGTCTAAATAAAACCAATAAAGGCCTTTTGAAATGTACAAGCCCAACAAAACAGATAAAACTGCAGCCTCAGTAAACTTAACTCTGTTGATGGGAAGTTAAGTTATAAATAATAAACGCATCTCTTCCAAGCATCATACCTTGGCGTTGAGGCTGTTCCATTTGTCCATGAGACTCTCCTGGTCAGCCTCGAGCCCACTGGTATCTACGCCAGGGCTGGCACTCTGTATCAGCTGCTCGGCTTCCATGTTGACCCCCTGTACACGACGTGACAGGTTCTCTAGGACACCGTGCTGGAATTGCTAAAATGGGAACCAGTCGTCGTATTAATTAATGCTGTTAAACCACTCTGGCTTCCACCTCACCAACCAGAATGGGTCATACAATTCTACAAGACCTCGCACGAAGTGACAATATTTAGTGTTTATTGTTCAAAATACGTTTTTCATTGAAGACGCTTGTAAAATGTTTTACTTTTGTCAAAACATTTATGACAAAGAGGCTGATCAAAAATTATTACAGAAATTAAAATTTGTTATTTTCTAGTTGGTATCTTAAAATTCGAATTCAAAATTGCCACCAAGAAGACAATGATAAAAAATGATTTGCACAAAGAATAAACATATCGCCAGTCTGGTACCAGGCACCTACATTGTTTACAAACAAAAAAAAGACACATCGCTAGGCTGGTCCCAGGCATCTACATCGTTTACAAACAGTATCGATTTGCACAAAGCACAGTTTGCATTATAATACCAGATTGTTAGTGGACTTACAAAGTGAAAACATTATGTACCATTTGCAATGTTTGGTCGCAAAAGTGTCACTTGGGCGTTATGGAGGCTTGATAAGCTGTTACTGAAGCTCTAGCCTCATATAAGCATTATTTTATTAATGATGGCTGTGAACTGCAACCTTTCTATTTTATTCATTATGGAACATTTATCAAACATACTTACATGAAACATTTATCAAACAGACTTACATGAAATATTTATCAAAAAGACTTACATGAAACATTTATCAAATACACCTACATGAAACATTTATCAAACAGACTTCCATGAAACATTTATCCAACAGACTTACATGAACATTTATCAAATACACCTTGACAAATCAGAACTAATCAGAACTAATAAACGAGATATATTCATGATTATACCACTGCTTTTAAAATTTAAAAAACAACAAATAATTTACAGATTAATGTAGTAAACACACATTACATGCTCCCGCCTTTTATAACAGATATTTTGACAATAAAACATGTTTAAAAACATTTTTTACTGGAAAAAGATCTGATAATCTCTTTAAACTTACCTATTAAATGTTTTACAATATGAAAACTTTTTAAGCCGAAATTAAGGTTTTATTTCAACCATTGCCCACCCCATTTTCATTTCTTGGAGAAGGGATTGGATGGGGTATGAAAGTTAATACTCAGACCACGTAATGATGATTTTTAAGTCTGTAAATTTTTAAGTCTGTAAATACGTCAACCTGTCATTCTGTAAACAATTTAAACCTTTATATAAATCACAGTTTAGAGATACAAGAGTAGTTATTGAAAAGAACAAAATTGGTTTCTTAGACAAAAAAGAACACAATGAGTTTCATAGACAAAGGTTGGAAATATTTGGAGTTGAAATGAAAATTAAGTATTTTCAGTGATGTCACTGTGCAAGTTTGAGTCAGATTCTTGTGTGACAAGGGTGATATTCCTTTGTGATAAACAACATCTTTTAGATTAAAATGTGTTAAAATATGACATAATGACAGGGAATTACCATGTTTGTATAGCACATAATAAATGCATTTCACATTCGATTTGGAAACTCTTAAAGAGAAAGCATGTACATAACAAGGTCTGCGGGTTTGGGGAAGCACAATGTATAAGTGATTGATGGTCATGAAGTGAAATAATTCTAATAGCGAAATGTAAGGTATAGAGTACAGCAATATAACGTTTTCTATCAGTTCTCCGATAAAAGTTGACACGGCAGTGCCAGTGTGGGGAGTTACGGATTACGGAAGGCCAATTGTTAAAATATTCAAAGGCCTATACCCCTGAAAACAAGAGGCCAAGGAGGGCCTGAAACGATTTGCTGGCAAAGTGTACTCTGTTAGATGATACTACATGCAAAATATAAAAGCTCTAACCTTGTGGTTTCAAAAAAGAATATTTTTAAATGTATTTCCTAATATTTTTATGTAAAATGTTTGACCCCCGGTGAGGGGCTATTCTGACCCCAGGGCCACCATATGTTTGTCTCACACACACACACCTCCTGCGAGGCCAAAAGCCAGCTTAAATGGCTGGTGCCGAAAAATGTTGTCAGATAAGGGCTGGCTTGGAGATACCATAACATATAAACACACTAAGAGATATGGTGTTCTATTTGAAATTTGGTGTGCTCCAAATCCTGGATTTATACTGCCTTGTTTGCCATTCAATAAATGGATCAGGTATTATCGCGCACTTGTTCGACACTTGTCTTGGCTCGTATCATTATGGTACACCTTTTTACCAGACTCTGTGTAGATTATGGCAATACATTTGTTTGCTGTTTCCCTATCCAGGATTTCATAACGGGAAGGTAGGTATTAAAGTAGGTAGGTAGGTAGGTAGGTAGGTAGGTAGAGGTAGGTAGGTAGGTAGGTAGGTAGGTGGGTGGGTAGATAGTTAATTTTGTTTTGTTTGAAGACAGTAAAAACATTATGAAAGTAAAGAAAAGATTCTAAAGATAGCAAAACAAAACAAGAGGTCAATGACCTTGAAGCTCTACTGATTGATTTTGATTTCAGGAAGTAGTCGCTACAAACTTGTTTTTTGAAAAATTATTTTTAGCCGTGGCGGCCATCTTGAATTTCCGGCCGACCTGAAATTTTGCTAGGATCAATTAGACATCAAGAGCAACATTCCTGTGAAGTTTCATGAAAATCCGTCAAGTAGTTTCAGAGGAGTAGTCGCTACAAGTTTTCATTATATAACTCTATGTAAACAAAGATGGCCGCTGACAGCCATGTTTAACATTGAATCAAAACGATTTTTGACAAGGACTAACATCATGTCATGCTGATCATTTTAGAAAAAGTCCCATATCAATATCACTTATAGTTTTCAAGAAGTAGTCGCTACAAACTTGTATTTTGAAAATCTATTTTTAGCCATGGCAGCCATCTGGAATTTCCGGCCGACCTGAAATTTTGCTAGGATCAATTAGACATTAAGAGCAACATTCCTGTAAAGTTTCATGAAAATCTGCCAAGTAGTTTCAGAGGAGTAGTCGCTACAAGTTTTTACTATATAATTCCATGAAAACAAAGATGGCCGCTGGCAGCCATGTTTAACGCCGAATCAAAACGATTTTTGACAAGGACCAACATCATGTCATGCTGATCATTTTAGAAAAAGTCCCATATCAATATCACTTATAGTTTTGAAGAAGTAGTCGCTACAAACTTGTATTTTAAAACTCTATTTTTAGCTTTGGCGGCCATCTTGGATTTCACATCAACATGAATTTTTGCTAGGATCAACTAGACTTCATGGGCAACATTTCTGTAAAGTTTCATGAATATCCATCTAGTTGTTTCAGAGGAGTAGTCGCTACAAATAAAAGTTTACAGACAGACGGACAGACGGACGACGGACGCCGCACCACGGCATAAGCTCTGCTGATCTCTGAAAAACCAACAACTTTTTATGACTGGCCCTAGTTGCATGTTGTTGCGTTACCTATATATGTATACATGTTTATTCCTGGTATATGGCACAAAGTAAAATTCAAAAGTTTAAAATCCCTCTGCCTCTAAAGGCGCAATGGAATCTAGACAATTATTTTTTAGGGCACACCAAAGTTTGTCAATATAGCGTTTAAAAGTCATGTGTCCTGGCCATGCACAATTCAAGCAACAACTACCTAAAAATATAAATAACAGATATCTCAAACAACCATGACCGTCCTCAATTTTTTTTTGTAATTTGTGACCTTGAGCAGTTTGACAGTTAGGTTACATTAACCTTGCTGCCCCCTGTACGTGAGTCTAACTTTTGTGTACATAAAACAACAAGAGGAATGTCCACTACTCAAAACAATTAATGGAGCAGACAAAAACAACTACATCTCATTTTATATAAAATGTTAAGAAATCCAACCCATTTTGTAGATATTTTACAGGAACTAGTTAGAAAATAAATGCAAAACATCAGTGTAGATAAGCATTTTGAGGGCTCAATGTCAATGTGAAACTATCGTGCATTGTTCTATATTTACTCATAGTTAAATTTGTTTTGCCTTCACTCCTCGATTTTCTGCGAAAAACTTGACAACAAAGCAATACATTTAAAATTTTACTATACATTATTTAGCAAAATCTGTACACCACCATTTTGAGCAGTGAGTAAGAGTAGATTCCCCAGTAGCCGTATGGCTCCGTCTCTCTGGGGCAGCTTAAATAACCTAAATGGCGGGTTTTGCCTTTAAATAAAAAACTTATGGCATTCTAGTTACGAGTTCTTGTGAATTATTTGACTACCACAATCTTCCTCACAACCTGCGTGTCACTGTGTACATTTCAACCTTTCATAGAACTGTATGTTTCATACAGGCAGGTACTGTTTCTGTGAGAGACCAAATGTAACCAATGACACGGATCCATGTACAGCATTTAATCATCACGGTTCATGATAATGGCAATGTTCAAAGTGACACCTGTGTCACACCTACGACCGCAACACCAGCCAGATAGGCACAAAAAGCGCAGCAATATTTCTAAAAAGCTTTAAAAACCAAACTCTAATTAATATTAACCCACAACTATAAACCCAAACTCTAACAAGGCACTGTGCTAAGAAATTATCTAAAAGCTAAAACCCTCTATTAAACTGTAAAAATTCCGTCCGTTTCCAAAACATTTAAATGCAGAAGAAGAAGAGAAGGTTTGTTTGCAAGAATGAGACATTCTAGCTGTAAGAGATTTAAGCATTCCAAAACAAAGAACTGAATGCAGTAAGTGTGTGTGTTTTTGCCAAATACCACACCAAACAAAGTCTACTTTACCTTCATTCGCTGTTAAAACAATTAAATAAAGTATGAGCTACAAATATCTACATGAAATGTTTGTTGTAACTATAAAATGCCTTCCATGTTAACAATAACAGTTATGGTAAATCTAAAAGATTCGCAGAACTCCATAAATGTGATCTTAGGACTATTCCATTAAACCATACATGTGACTCCAGGAAGACACTTTTGAAATTGAACACCAACCCTTAGATGCAAAATTGGGTTTAAAGAACCAAAGGACAAGGTATGATAAGGGGGTATTTTGGCCCCCAATATATTCAAAATGCAAAACAAAAACTGATCGAAAACTGCTGAAAATGAACAAAAATGTCGTTTTTTGAAAGAAAAGGCTTCTTTGTAAGGCTCTTAAACTCATTTAGAGAAGTTCAAACATACTTGTAATGAGTTTTAATATTGATTCAGTTCCTTTGTAGCTAAACTAGACATTCAAAACTTGTGCATTAAAACTTCCAATATTGGGGGCCAATTTTGTCCCTTATCATACCGTCCTTTAGGAAAATAGCGTTCCCCATAGATGTTTATTAATTTGCCTTTCTAGGGTTTCAAGTATGTTTTAATGGAATAGCCTTTAGTATCAACAGGTTGTATGCCTTTTTGAAAATCATTTACTTTTCCAGATTAAATTAGCATTTTAAAAGGTGTGCAAAATGTCTATTACTTATTTAAAGATTCGAGAAACATACATGACTGTATTGGAAACCATGGAAAATCTAGTTAAAAAAATAATTCAATAAAATTAAACGATATTCAGATATTTTAAAAAAATAACAAAAAAGTTTAGTTTTCTATATCTATCTGTTACAATATGAAAAGCTATGGAAAGTAAGAGCTTCTTAATTACATTTTATATTTTAATAATTTTAGTGCGACTACTGGTGACTTCAAAGCATATTTATACTCTAAAGTCACATCCCCACTACATCTCACCCTCACCTTGAGTTCGTCCTGCAGGCGTTTGATTGCATTCACGTCGCTTCCGATTGGCTCATGCATCTCTAGCTCATCGGCTGCCCTGTCGATGCTTGTTCTCATTCGTCGCAGGTTGTCGGTGACTCCCTCAACATCGCTGGCAGATTTCTTAATCTCTGCCTTTCTGTCCCCCGACACTTCTTGCATTTTATCTTTCAAGGTGTTAAGCATGTCCATCTAAAATGCAACATGTTGATTGCTGATTAACATTAAATACAATCAGGTCCTTCTAGGTTGTCTGAGTAATACAGGCAATAGCAAGCAAGCTTTGCAACAGTATAACAGCTGTTCAAAATGTAAACAAGGTACAACAATTGCATCTGGTTGTAGCCTATCTGGAATATCTTGGCCATCAATAGCGAAGCCCTTGTTTTGCATGAGGTAAAAGGCCTTAAATGTACTTAAAGGGGATGTTGCACTATTCTGGAACTAGTTTAATTTAAAAGGGCTTCAAAAACAGTCGAAAAAGCTGAAAAAATTATCAAAACATTTTAAACAATATAGGAGATATGACCCATTGAAAATGTGCAAAAAGACTCCAATGGAGGCAGCCATCTTTGAATGATGACATCATCGCACCTTTTCAAAATATGGAAAATAGATAATAAGCAAATAAATGTATTAAATTATACATACAAAGCAAAATATTTATACTGTATATGCTTTTTTAAAATTTACATGACTCTATTTGCAGTGATATTTTTTGTTTTAAATGATATTTATCAATATGCAATAAATAGTAAAAAGGCGCGATATGTCATCAATCCAAGATGGCTGCTTCCGTTTTTGAATTTTTGCAATTTTTTGCAAATTTTAAAAAGATCATATCTCCTGTATTTTTTATGATATTTAGATATTCTTTCAACTTTTTCCATGGTATTTCAAGTCCTTTTAAATGACGATAGTTCCAGAATATTGCAACAACCCCTTCAAGTCTGCTTGTGGTTGCCAAAAACAGACCCATGAGCTCTTGATTGTTTGTTTAAAGGTTACTTGGTTTCTAACCTTGTAAGTCGTTTATGATTTATCAATGTACAAATCCTATAAACCTGTTCTGAAAAGCCATGTAGAACTAATATGTGAGTTGTTTTTTTCACCACCCATTTGGGGAGGTAATTATTCTCCCCGTAATTTGGCACATTGTGTGTTGGGGAGGACCTTCCCACTGCATGCCTTACAAAGATATTTATAATGTACATTTATTTTAACAACCGTTTACAGACTTACTCCAGGAATAGGCCTTCCGTGAGTTTTACCGGTCACATGATGTAGGTACAAACAACTTTTACTGCTACAATGTTTGGCACGTGCAACTTGAACAATGATAATCATATTTCTGTAAGTTTGTTTTCAATACAAAAGTTGACCTACCACGTTTGTAACTACATGGAAAACTCATTCAGAAAAAAAAAAAATTCCGGATAAGGACTATTGACATTCAAAAGGAAAAAAACAATGCGTTAGACATGGGTAGACATCAGGACACAACGTCTATGATATTAAAAAAAAAAAATCTCGATGGCGCAAAACGAATAAATATTTAAAGATGCACGTTCACTCACCTGTGCAGTGAGACCATCGGCATGCGTGATATAGCCATCAGCCTTCAGTGACTTATACTGGTCTTCTAGTTCCTCCAACAAACTGTCCACATCATTAAGACGAGATACAAACTCCTGCAATCAATCAACAAGAAACATTTGTAAAGTATGTATAAATTAATAGCACCATTCTCATATTACAGTGGGGTGAGCAACTGATTTTCAATATTTAGGTGTCGGTACTCTAAAAATTAATGGTCTTTCCTAGCCCTTGGTCTTTCCTACCTCATCCAACCATCCTTTCTGAGATATTTTCCGGGTACAGCCTTTATTAAAATTATGTTTTAAATGAACTACCTTGAAAGTTAAATGGAACTATTATTAAAAGAAAGCCGTTCATATTTTCTATTCTTTGATGATTAAACACAAGCACTAACAGGTCTTTTCTTTTAAACAATATACGAAATGATCGCTGTCACAACCTGTGAATGACACAAACAACAAGAATGGATTGATATTACTTCCACTGAAAAATACTCACCTCTATTTCTCGTTCCTGATTCTTGAGCGTCGATTCATCTCGTTTTACTGGTTCCATCTGCATTAATTCTGTCTCCAGGCCATTCAACCGGGAACCAGCCATCTTCAGAGCTCCCTGATGAAACACAACCAGAAATAAAACTGATGTATTTCGACAACAACGAAGTCGAACATCATAGATGTAATGTTTTTTTGATTTGATCTTTAACTTGTGTCTTGTATAGAAAATATTTAGTGTTTGAATGCATTCTGTCTTGTTCGGTCATTTTTTTGTGGTGGAGGCAAACTACCCACTTTTCCCTGAGTAAAACCAGTACTGTATACCTCCCGCCCTCTGTAAGAATCAAAACTTTCTCAAGCTGAGCTCCCAGTTGGATTCATACCCACAGCGGTGAGAGGCGAGAAGGTTTGAATGAATTATGTGAACAACCCTCTATGTGTGTTTACAGATCTTTAAATTAGTCCAAAATTATACTAAATTAATGATAATCATCCAAAGTTAAATTACCTGGAACTGATCTACAATCTGTGTGCCAGCCTCCATGTCGCGCAGCAGTTCCTGAAGCTGATGTCGTAGTGCTGCCTGTCTTTCCCGCGTCTTCTCGACTTCGCGGACCTTGTCCTGGGGCTTGGAGCCGTCTACGTCATAGAGGCCCTGCAGAATGCTGTCAAGGTAAGCCAACTCCGAGTCTAGGGCTGCGATGTCATCCTGCATTGTCTGTAGTAGATAGCATTATAATTAGTTACATTATAATATGTATTGACCTAAATTCCACATAAATGAAACAAAGAAAACATGAACAAAGTTTTAAAGAGGTAATTTCATCATGTTTAAGAAAACAATGAAAACTTTTTTAAAAAGTGTATTTCTCAAAATGATATTTTTCCTTTTTAGACTTGTGTAAGTAAAGTTATCGCTATTGATCAGTATTTGCTCAGATTTATTTGCTGGTTACTTTCTATATTGCAAATTATCCCGGTAAATAAAGAGTACCGGTAACTGAAATATTTATAAGAATGCATGAAGGACTGCATGAGCATTGTTTTTGAAAATTTGCGAAATTTAATTTTCTGTTCACATCTTTGGTCGAGAGTATACAATAACAATTTCTTTAGAAAAATATACAATGTACAATAGACAAGGATAAAAGACAATATACAATAGCCAATGTACAATAGAAAATGTACAATAGACAATGTAATACAGTACAATAGACAATGTAATTCACGACACATGCCTTAATCTTATCCTGATATTTGGGATCTTTTGCTGAAGATCCAAGTTTGTTGTGTGACTCGAGCCGGTCCTCCATTTTCTTGAGAGTATTGTTCAGGTCCGTGCTGTACTCGTCAAACTCTGTGAGGCGTCCACTCAAGTCCTCAAGGCTCTGAATCTTCTCTCCTAGTCCTAATTTAACAGATAAAAAGATGATTTTGAGCGAACATTGTCCAGTCAGTGAAGCAGAAATATAGGTCAACAAGCTCCAATTGTGGACAGCAATTTTTTAAAAATATTTTTATGAAGATGATTCAAGCCATTAAGTTTATATGCCGAATAAAATATTTTACCACAACAGCACTTTGTCAATTGTATAATGAAAATCATATCTTCTCAATAACTTAATTTTGTGCTCTAAAAACAATTGTTTCCTAGTATCTGTATCTGCAAAAGAATAATATAATTAATAAATGTTTATCTTTTTAACTATTCAAAGCTGAAAATAATGTTCTCATCAGTAGTATTGCCGAACTTACCCTCGTTCAGGTTGTGCCATCTGTGGTTTATATCTTCCAGTCTCACTTTGATTGCACCCTTATCACTATCCACTGTGTCCATCAAGGACTGGCCTTCACGGTTCAGTAATTCTTGATCATACGAAAGCTTCAAAACCTCGCCCCTCAAACCCTGAGCTTCCTTGAGTTTCTTCCCCACCGACTCTTGATCCATGGAGCCTGGAATCAATCCGTCGAGTTTATCCTCGGTCAGCTGCAACCACAGCGCCATCTTGTCTAACTCAGCCTGGTAGGTCTGGGCATGCTTGGTGCTGGTGCCCAGCTGTTCTTCCCTCTGATTGGCTGCATCTTTAAGCGCCTCCCACTCTGCCTGGATGGTCTTCACTGTGTCAACCAATGATTTAATAGCAGGGGAGGAGCTTGAGCCAAACTGTCTGGCTTTCTCTGCTATTTCCTTAATCTCTGGAGTGATGGCACTGATATCTCTCAGTATATTCTATAAATGGAGAAAATTGTTTTAAAAATATTGATTTCTTGCATACTAAACCAAGAACACTGTCAAGCGGGGTATATACCCCAGTTGTCTCATTTTTGTAAACCAAATAATTTGAAAGTTCTTAGCCATAATCACATGTAAAAGGCAAAGTTGAGTTTTCAAATTTTAAATTTGTCATTACAACTTTCTGAATATTTCCAAAAATAGATGTTCACATATTCTTTTTTGACTCATTATATATTGTTACAAACAGTCATGCCCTAATTCATTCCAGAGCTGGTACCCACCTTGTTCTGTTGAGCCTGCTGCTGGAGAACGTTGATATCCCCAGACACAGGCCCAATCTCTGCTTGTTTCTCCTTCAGTTCCTCGAGAAGGGCCAGCAGGTCCTGGCACGAACCTCGGAACTTGTCGCCAGCCTCGCTCATCTTTGCCACTTCGTTAGAACGTGTCATCAGCTTCTTTTCAGCCTCTGCCATTGGCTTTTCAATGCTCGAGATTTTGTTTCGGAGCTCGAACTTCGTGTTGGCATCTTTGGTGTTGTCAGAGAGTTTCTTGGCCAGATCTTTGGCCTTCTCCAAAGCAGGTACTTGATTTTTCAGTTCCCGTTCCAGTTCCTGAAAAAAGGCAAACACTGATTAATAAAATAAAAAGTAACAAAATACCTTTCTCCAAATGAAACGTACAATAGATCTTTACAGGACTCTATAGACAAGATCCAGCAGTACAGCGTTCCGACCTGTCAATTAAGCTAATATCCACTAGAGATCTGAGCCAATTAAAAGTACATAGATACATGCAAGTAAAGCTCATATACACAAACAGCACAACATACATGTGGGAATTGAAACAGTGAGATAGAAAGTCCTATGTATTTCAATCAACAAGGATCAGAAAATACAGAATATACAGTCAAACTGAAACATGAAGTAATACATTGTACGTCTAGGAAGAGGTCACTCTTGGTTCGAACTTATTATTTAATATTAAAACTCAGTTGAAATGAGCATGTATGAATAGGTCATACTTTGACTGGAATTAATATGCCAGTACTTAGATATCTCCGCCCTATTGTTGATGTCGGAGTATACTGACGACAGGTTATATTAGAAATACAGTTGCACGTGCTTTATTATACTGTTGCACATGCTACTGTTTGTCGGACGTATTGTATTGGTTTGATTGGTTAACACGGATAAATGATTGACAACTGGCGACATGTTAATTGGGGCTGTATCGAGATTGGGAATTTTTAGTTTGATTACCTTAAATTTTTGAAAATGATAAGACTTTACATCTCAAAGATACTACAATAATAAAAAGTAATACTATTTATTAATGTAGTTGAAAATTAAATAATACATTTTTGTGAAGGCATTGTTCTTTTTGCAATCCCTCCAACCAACCCAATAAACAAACTAGAACAAAGGTCCCGACTATATCTTGCCTTAATTTCCCTTTGATGTTCCCCGTGTTTTTCAGGACTGGTTGCGACCGATGACAGATTATCCACGGTGGTCATGTAGTCTGACATCCAGCCACTCAGACCCTGCAACACGTCGCTGAACTCCTGACTCAGACCTTCCACTGAGCTCAGACTCTTCTCCCGCTCCCTCAACTTGTCGCTGAGTCTCTCCCAGCTTTTACTGATCACGGTCATTTTCTCCGTGATGTGGCCAGAGTCCTTGGAGTCTGGTTCACACTTGTCATGGACGGCGTTACCGGAATGGATGAACTTGTCATACAAGGGTTCCTGGCCTCGCATCTCTTCTTGTAAAACCTGCAAATGCAACCATAACACCATTTGCAAGTTGTTCAAGTTCTGTATGTTTTAAGAAGCATATTACTCTCTGAGTTTTCAAGGCCGTTATCACATTGATGATATCTATAGAGAAAACTTTTAATTATTCCACTATTACTGTCAACACTTGAAGTGGCAGGACTATAAAATCTAGGAATACACACATAAATCTATTTATAGAGCAAGTCTTTTATACATTTTAAACAAATCATTCCTAATTGCCAGAACGACAGTGTGATTTTGGTCATGATGTCAGATTCAAACAAGCACTGAATCTTGTTTAACGGCTCATCATTAAATTGTTTAGGGTTATTTTGAGAAATGGGAAGGATATATAGGAACCTGGGTACCCTGCGTTAATCTAAGTATTGAATAAGTTTCCTATATTTATTTAACAGGCTCTGATACACGGGACTGCCTGGTTTATGTTCCCCATCCGATGGATGAGGCTAGGAGAAGTGCCTTGCCTAAGGACATACCAAAGTAACCCAGTGGCGCCAATGGGACTCGAACCCGTCATCACCGGATTCAGAGTCAAACATGCTATCCACTGGGCCACAGCAGCCCATCATGCATTTCATATCCCCATTACTGTATTCCAGTTTAACTGAACTTAGTACTATTGTTGGGGCGCTTGTTTCAGCCAAAGGTTTTCTGCAGTAACTCGAGCAATTTAAATAATATGTACATCAGTTATATATTATTAGAACTGGCATTTTATTTTACATTTGAAAATCGGTTCAGAAATAAATATTTTACAGCCAAAATGATTTTTAATGGGACTTTTCCTATGTAAATTCCTTCTTGGTGGGACAGCAGAAAATTAAGAAATGTCAAATAACTTCAGTAATACTTCATATTTTGCTATAAAACGTTCAGGGTGTTTTAATTTACTAATATCCAACAATTTAAAACCATTCTTGGATAAAAATTCTAAAAAAAATATTTTCAAATTTTTCATGAAGCAGGATTTTGCATTGAAAGTGACCCATCAAAAACAACTTTTGCACATGAAATTTTTATTTCTTAACCGATTTTGAAAAGTAAGGTATTTTTATTTACCACTAAAAATGTCTTTTTCACTGATATACAACTTATTTAGGTAGTAGATTAATTTTATCTTAAAAGTCCAAAAAACCTTTGGCTGAAACAAGCACCCCAAACAATAAGGTCCGTGTCAGTATACAAGGTCAAGGTGATTGTTAATCATGCTAAAACAGACCTTGACTTGTTCCAGTTGGTTTTTGATCATAGATGGGTCGGTGGCTACTGGACCTAACACTGCCACCATCTTCTCCTTCTGTGCGATCCACTTCTGGAGGTGTACCCCGGCATCCTTGTACGTCTTCAGGTCGCTGACTATATCCTCCAGGAGCTTCCTCTGCTGCTCCGATGCGACCTTCACGCCGAGCCACTTGTCGTCTGGAGTAGGAGATACATATCATATTAGTTCGGATGTTGATGATAAATAGCGCTTAATGACCTGTAGAACACGTTGTACAATATTTCTTTGAGAGTGCAGTTCTAACAGGTAACAATCCTTTGCAATGCATTCCTTTACATTTTTAGAGAAACACGTAATTGTGAGAGGATGCAGCTGGTCTGCCCATGTCTGTGCATGGTTTCAGACAGGCAACATGACTAAAGGATGTAAATGAGGTGAAAATGTGTTCTCTTTAATATGCGTTTTACAATAGTAATATTGTCAACATGTCACCAGTAATAAACTGTTGGAAGTAATACATTAACATACAGTTAAGCCTGTATTAAGAGACCACAAAGAGAAGAAAACATGGTTTCTTAACACAGGTAGTCTCTTTCTACATGGGAGTGGTAGTTTTAAAATTACAATAATATTGGTGACTGAAAAAGTGGTTGCTTAAAGCTGTTGGTCTTTTGTTACATGTGGTCTCCAGAGCAGGTTTGACTGTATTTTCATTTGACGAAAAACATGTAACGTGTAACAACAAGCGTACCAAGCTCGGTGAGTTGCTGTTGGACAAGGTCTATACCCGGGACTCCACGTTTGTGCTTCATTAGGTCATGACCTTTCTTCCGGATCTCATCTACCATGCCCTCCTTGCTCAGTAGCTCTGCATGACTTCTCTGAAAGAGGAATATTAGGCAAGCCATCAACATGTGGGATGACAAAATGTAGGACATCTATCACAATCTACGGCTAACAAAACTTTGGAATGTCTGTATTAACATCTTACCTGTATTTCTCCAGTTTTCCGAGAAAGGGAATAAAATACACTTCGCATTCGTGAAAATATAAAGTTTTCTCGATGAAATAAAATCTGTTATTCACGACAAAAACATAAACATGGACTTACGAGCTGTTAACAGTTATTAATCCATTCATAAAACATATTTAACAAAATCTATATTTTGTAAAAAAAAAAGAAAAGAAAAAAAGAAAGATCAATATTCATTATACCTTTTGTGTGAGAGTCTACATAAGTTTTTATCAGATTTGCCTCCTTTGTTACAGGTACTTCCCTTTCATGCTCAGTTAGAAGTATGCCCCACCTCTTTAGTTATTTTAATAGTATGTCCCACCTCTTTAGTTATTTTAATAGTAAACCAAACCTCTTTAGTTATTTTAATAGTATGTGCCAACTCTTTAGTTATTTTAGTAGTATGTGCCACCTCTTTAGTTATTTTAGTAGTATGCCCCGGCTCTTTTGTTATTTTAGTAGTATGTCTTACCTCTTTAATCATTTTAGTAGTATGTCCCACCTCTTTAGTTATTTCAGAAGTATGCCCCACCTCTTTAGTTATTCTCAACTTATGCTCTGCCACTGTTTATTTTCAGACCTTAACAGATTTCAAGCTTAGCAGACTTAAAAAGAAAATTTGATAGACCTGCATCACAAATTAAAACTGCTTCATTTACAATACCATCAGTTTTCATATAGACAACAGTTACTAACCTCATGTTCCTTAAGTCTCCTCTTAGCCTCTTTCTCGCTCACTGCGACGACAACATTGCCGTCCAAATCCTTTTCCTTCATTTCGAGCCAGCTCAGAATGTCGGCGAGGTCCTGCAGGAAGGACTTCACGCTACCCAGCATGCTTTGCAGCTCTGACTGCCTGTCGAGGAGTCGCTCCTCCAACATCTCATATCGCTGATTCATATCTAGAATGTCCTGCTGAGTCTCTGACAGGTCTGCTTGATTGGGGAAGAGAACAGTGTTCTGTAAGTTCCTAGTTCTATGTTCCACTAATCGTTCCAAAAGGTAGCAATAATAATGTAAAAGCAAATGTATTTAAAGGTTTACCAGAATAGAATCACCTGGTGCAATTACATTAGCATGCAATTTTTGTGATAGATATAAATATGTATAATTCAACTGTTTTTTAGCATGCTTTAAATAAAAATAATTTCCAATACATATCCACTGTAATTTATGTTACGCTCGTCAATTAACACTTGATCTACTGACAGTTTATATACAATCACATATAATTTATACCGGAAAGCTTTCAAGCCTGATTTTAATGTGTCTTCAGTGTTCTACTTGATAGTCTACATATGCATTGTAATTAAAAAAACACACCTATTAACCACTCTTTTTGTCATAAACAAACAACTTGTTTCTGCCTTCTAATGCTCCAACTGTCTACTTACTTGTACAATTTTCAAGATGGCACAAGTTGTTTATTTATTTGTACCACAAAACCATACCCAAGGTAAGGAAATAATAGTAATAAGCAAGGAAATTTTGAATCTGTTATTTTTTTTCCTTTCTTTTTTATAACAACAACAGATTCAAGGAAATGTTATCAACAGCAATGTACAAAAGTATCATACAAGTGAAACAAATTGTTACTATATCAAAAATTTCAAGTAAGTTAACATTATTTTTTCCCTTATTTTTTTTTTTTTTTTTTTTTTTTGGAAAATGTTTACCAACTTAATTGAGCAATATGCCGTAGGTTAACTTCTCAATTATCGACTACACATAAATTATTATAAATCGTTATAATTGTCTAAAGATTAACATTACTGAAGCAGAAGTGTTGAATAGTAAATATTTCTTATTTCTGGCACCAAAGAAGTTTCGCTTAGCTTCATTACAAAACTTTGCTACTGATATCTCTGCACATGCTGTTGATGTATGTGAGCTACGTGAAATGTTGACAACACCAAGTCTCGCACCGTCTAGCTGCAGGAAATCAGAGCTGCTCTTTCTACTGCCCACACCGCTTGAGTCACTGGACATCGACATGGGGCTCGTGATGATGTCACCAGTGGGCTGGCTGAAGGGAAAACTGCCCATGGTGGGAGAGGGGCTGCGTAGACGAGGGGAGAGGACACTGCTGGGAAGTCGACGCCCTCCTAAAGGCAGGTAGGTAAATAATTTGTCAAAACATGAAATGTATTGCATTTCCATGTATTAGCTACTTTTGCATTCAAGACGCCTTTAAAAATGATGTCACAATAATAAAGTTTGACGAGTATAGGGTAAATTGGACTTAGCATCTCGACAATTATCATACTTTACTGTTACTTTTATGATTTAAATAATCTGATTCATAACTTTCAAATCCTGTCATTAGTTACAAATTTCCCAGATGATGAGATATTCAGCAGGTGAAAATAAAGGGGTTTACTCAGACTTTATCCTCAATCTCTATATGAAAAATAAAATAGTAGACCATAATTTAAATTAGATGTATACATATTGGTGTTTTAAAATCAGACAGCACCAAAAGAAGATACATAGCTGTACATAAAAAATAAAGCTTTAATATAATTATCACTACAAATTTGTTTGATTAAGGCTAAAAAGTCAGATGAGCCAGAATGAGGTGGTTTTATTTTATTTTACCAATCAAATTATTTTGATGATGTCATGTGAAAGTTATGAATTAAAAATGTTTCTGAATAGTGTTCTTTATTTTAATGAAGGAAGACTCTCTGACTTAGAATGTGACACGACAGTCAACCCTAGTTCCTATCGTTACTAAGGCAATGTTTATAATCGTTCTAATCAGAATTGACAAAAAAAACACAAAGACAACCCAAAACGGGCATCTAATTGGGGCAGATATATTTACATTCTACACTGGGCAGTTGACATTACTATATTATAATTATAAAAGTTATATAAAGTTCCCCAAACATTCACAGTTTCCACGAACATTTACATACCGAGTGCGTTTTTTTAAAAAATTTAAACCAGACTCGTCATTGAATACAAAAGTAGCCCTACGACAGATATTCAGGTTTCTAAGTGCAACTAGGGTATAAACAACAGTTTGATAATATTTTCATTCCATCTAAAGGAGAATATAGGAACGGGTACATACAAACACCTGGGTAGTGTACCGCAAGGCAATATATGGTTTACATTTTACGAGAAGAAAGATGTTGATTAATAAATGCAATCCATTTCCAAAATAGAAGAGTAAATAAACACTTTGTAATCCATTCCCAGAACCAAGTTAGGCACCTGCAAAAAATAATGTGTGTTTCTGCTATTGGCTTTGAAACGAAAAAAGGGGAAAATAGGCTTTTTACTTCTCAACACAATTATGTATTCACAGTTTGTTTGTTTTTAAAAATCCATATTTGTTTCTTTCAATTTATTTTGTTTTCAAATAAAATGTCCTAGGGTCATCAGGTAAAAATAGGGTCGGTTGGTTTCAAATAGCAGAAACACACGTTTTTGTTTTGCCTTGTTGTAAAAAAACACATAAACCAACACATTATTGATTTAAGGCTACTCAATTACCACACCTTCAAATGTCTAATTTCTATTTTAAAGTCACCTTAAATCAAATAAAATAGAGTTTATAAATTAAAATAATTTATTATCACAGAGTTAAAATCAGAATATGTGACAAATAAACCACAGTTCAAGGTCTATGCAACCATTCACAATAATTAAGATGATGATCACTAGTCTGTTTTCAATACTAGACTTATTTATTGTACCATTACCCTCAATCATATTAACATATCTTGAACTTTCAACCCTTGGTTAACAGTAGTGGGGTGGGTCGCGCCGGTAAGCAATAATAACCAACCGACACCCAAGACACCTATATAGACATGAAAACAATATTTTAACAGTTTACTAACACTACCAAACATGCATGCGTTCCGAATTTGGTCAATTTTATAATTTAAAATAAAAAGAGACTTTTTGGATTCAAGAATTATTTGTGATATCCTAGTATCTTTGTGTATGGTTGCATTGAACTACTGTATTAAAAAAAAAACACAGCAAAATGTAGCGATTTTCTGGAACGCAACTTACTGAATCTCATGGGGCTCTTTGGGCGTGACTCGCCCGTCTGGATGGCATCGTAGGCGTTTCCTACGTCATTCAGCTCATCAATCTTGGGTGAAAACTCATAGTATTCTTGTATCATTGGCTGGAAGAAAAACACATTATTTTAAAACATATTTATCGGGCTCGTTACCACAAAAAGGTGAATGCGCCTTCAAAAGTGCGATGCCTTACTAGCAAGGTAAGTAACCAATGTATAAAGAATTCTTTGCAAAAATCTTTTTAAACATAGCAAATAGTTGTTTTCCATTTAATGCAATGAAATGTCCAGTATACAAGAGAAACATAAAATACCTGTAACTCTTCAATCTGTTTGGCCACCACGTCCATATCAACCGCTACTTGTTCGAACGTATCAATGCTGGATTCCATTCCCGTCAGCCACTGAACAATTTCCTGTTTAATCGCGTCATAGTCATTTTCTCTACTCTCTTTCAAGCTTGCCTCCGAATTGCGCTTGTCGAGACTTTCATCAAACTTTGTCCATGACTGGTTCAGATTGCCGAGTGCCATCTTAATGGTTGCAGGATCACCAGTTCTCGGATCTTCGGTTAGCTCATGTCCGAGAGCCTGCAACATTTCCATTGCAAGAATTTGCCGGTCTTTCTCCATCTTGACCTCATCTACCTTGACCTTAAGTTGATCAATGGGTCTTCTACTCCACTCTGAGGACTCGAGAGAGTCTCTGTTCGATTGAATCCAGTTCTTCAATGTGTCTAAACTAGCGTTAAATCTGGTAAGCTTATCGGAGACCTCCGAGACCTCTTTGGAAGTAGCCCTACACTTCTTTTGTGCAGCTAAGAATTTGGCACCTATGTCACTTATCTTTGTTTCAAGAGATTTAGCCATGTCAATATCACAGGTTTTAATAAGCGCACTAGCTGCCTGTTTCACAGACTCAATACTGGGTTTATGACTTTCTATGTCCGTTTCAATGATGCTCAGTTTCTGAGCTTGCTCGCTTAGCTTCTCTTGATTGAGACTGACCGGTTTCTGTAGATCCAGTTTCCGGTCGGTTTCCTTTAACCAGGTGATCAGCTGCTCAACCGCATCCTGAACTCCTTGAGATTTTGTCACGGCAGTCTGGAGATTATTGGCCCGTTCGTTTATTTCTTCAGAGACACTTTCATGACGACCTGAGAGATCATTTATCATTTCTTGTATCTTTTCAGTCTGATCCCCTCCGATACCTAGCTCCCTCATCTGTGCTATAACCTCTTTACCATTCTTCTCAAGTTCACTAATTTGAGTTTTATGAGCTATAGCATCATTAGCAAGAGCTTTCATTTTCTCCAGGTGATCACGGAGAGCATCTGGTTCCGGGGCCGAGGCTTCCTGTCCTGTCATGCTTAATTTCTCCTCAGCATCACTCAACCAGGACAGCATTATCCAGGCACCATCGTTAAAATCTTTCTGCTTGGTAGAAAGTTCCGACAGCTTATCACCGAAGTTGCTGCAGCGAGATTTGAGATCTTTGTAGCGAGATTCCGAGTCCTTCTGCTTCTCCTTCACCATCTCCACTTCTTTGTTGTCCATGGCGATAAAGCTGGTGCGGCTCAAACGGCTGGGTTTTACCCGGTCAGCCTTGTATGCATCCAACTCTAGCTTGTGGATCTAAAATGTGTATGAATCGTAGTTATGTAAATGGTTTATATTAACTAGAAAATATACCTGAGGATAACTGGAAAGTAAAACAGAAACCAGGCCTTGAAATCACCAACAATTCTTAAGAGTATTCTTAGACTTAAGCCCAAATTTAATCATATGCAAATTTCAATCACAAATATTTCTATACATTTGAAATATAAACGTTCATAAAAAGCTGCTATCTGCTATGAATCAACATGATGAATACTAGAATAGCAACTACAAACGACTGTTTATCTTTGAGGGTCATGGGAATATGTGTGAAAGGAAGTTGAGTACTTGAGCTCAAGTCTAAGAATAGTCTAAAGAATACCAGGCCAGGTGGTTCTGGGAAGTTTTCATTTGTTTTTGGCTTATTAGTGTTTATACTTTGAAAAGATCGATAAACTTTGCGGAAGACAGATGAACAAATTGTATTTTTTATAACAACAACCGTGATACTGGTTGTGCGGATCTTCTAATCTTCATCTTATTGAAACACTGGAATCATTAATGTTCTAGATGATAAGTTGGGACAATGTCTGCAAGAACTTACCTTGGCTTCCTCCATGTATTTGGTGACGGAGAAAGACAGGTATCTGAGATCCGCACCGTGGGCAACTATGTCCGAAGACATCTCCTGCAAAATTACAGTGGTATATAAAACTATCATGAAGGTGACGAATACACCTGCTTAAATTTTAAGTCAAACAAAGGGTCATAATTCTGTAATAAATTAGGCAATCAACAATGGCTGATGTAGATGGATATAAGGTCATCAGTTGTTATGTGTATATGAAGTTTGGGAACGACCCATTCAAAACTGTTTGAGGAATGCTAGTAATGAAAATGTATTAAGGGATGCGACGGAACAGGAAGGGTAAAAAAACGGACATTACAGTCAGAGTATAAACAATTTAGACATGTTAAAAGTTCCATAGTGTTTTTGTTTTTTTATAGAAAGTGCTGTTCTTGGGCTATCTGGGACGAGTCATTGCTGTGGCTGAGCAGTTGGTTTACTTTTTATACCACTATAATGGTGGAATTAAAATATTTCCTGAAAAGAGTGGGCACAAGAAAATCTCCCATCAAAGGTAAACCAACAATTTAAGTTTATTGTGAGAAGGTAACTTAAAACATGTTTTCTTTTCTTTTAAGAACCTAAAACAGTGGTCAGTGGCTCTGACTGGCCAATGGTCAACATCCAGACATACCTTATGCTGTTCCGTGAGGCGTCTGATACTGTCGAAGTTTTGTACGGCATCCACTTGCCTGCCCAGCTCCGTCTCTGTGGCCTCCATCCATTTTGTGAACTTCTGCAATTCGGTTTCAAACTTGGCCAGTTCTTCCGTGGCCGCGGACAAATGTTTTACGCGAGAATCACAAGTCTTCTGAACCTGGTATTGGATAGTTAGAAACAACAATGTAACGGTATACCCAGACTTAAATTTTTTAACAATACAGGGTTCTCCAAGTCTAGAAATAATAGGGTAGCGGTGCAAGTCTGTTGCTTTGCGTCTTTTTTATGCCATTTTGATAGCGACACCCGGATGTTGGAGGAGTTACCACCCCTATACAGTTCGGTCAATACGACTGAGGCGCGTTTTACTGTTGAAGACTGGATGACAAGCGTCTGCATGATATTACTTAACTACATGTAACCAGAGTACCAAATCGGTCTAGATTCAGGTTATGTTATGTTGTTTGTTGCGTCAATTCATAGTTGCACAGGCCCATTTTCGTCCAAATGAATTTCTGATAAAAGCCCTGTTTTCTACATTTATCAGTTTTTTTGTGTTTTTTTACTTTTTGTTAAAGTGGCGCTTGACGACTTTTATGTGGTGGCACTTGTTTTGCATGGCGGTTTGTGCCGATAGCGTGGCAGCCCGCCATCGTATAAGTGCTCTGGGAAAACCCTGCAATAATGTGAATTAGAAAACATATTCCTTTTGTGCAAAAAATAAGTTTGTTGTCAGTCAGATAACTGCTTCAACTTTATTTCCTTTTTGTTTAATGATGCTACCTATCAAGTTCCTTTGAACTGCTGGTGGGCTTGTTTCAGCCAAAGGTTTTTCAGCATTAAAATAAGCAGCTTTTATTATACGTGCATCAATTATATATCATTAGAACTTAAATCTTTAGGGTAAATAAAAATACAATAATTTCGAAAATATGTTGAGAAATAAATATTTTTTTTATTACTTAACTGATTTTGAAAAGTAAGGTATTTTTATTTACCACTTAAACTGTCTAACTGATATACATCTTATTTAGGTACTAGTTGAATTTCGTCTTAAAAATCAAAAATGTTTTGGTTGAAACAAGCGCCCCAAATCATAAGACATTTGGTATAGTCAAACAATGAAACTTGAGGAAAAAAAACAAAAAACAAAATGCTTTACTGCCAACAGATAATATTTAAAAAAAAAAAAAGTTAGCAGCCTGTTCACTAACCTTCCCGAATGATTTCTTGATGCCCGCCTCCAGGTTCTGCAACTCTGTCACCTGTTCCGGAGTTAACTCCTCCTGATGATGTTCCACAAGCTGCTCTGATTGGTAGACAAGCGATCTGATTGGCTGCTGATGTTTCAGCACATCCTCATGTAGAGCCTGTTAATTGTTAGGATGGAAACTGTGAATATCACTTTAATGGAATATTTAGGCATTCCCATATATAGAATATTCAGATCATTTGATCATATTCTCATTCAATTGATTCATTTTGTTCAATCAAATTAGCATTATGAATTTTTAATAAACTTCATTTTCAAGAAAGCGGAGCTACTGCAAATGTATTATCAATAGATAACGGCTGTGTTTCATGTGAGTCAATTTTTAGTATTTAATTTTGGAATTACTGCAATCTTAACTGCACAAATTTGGTCCTGTTTTATTGCATAGAATATCATTATGTGCAATTCATAGCTAAAATGATGGATGTATTCAGTGGAATGTATTTAAGAAATATCTGGGCTACGATAGATACACAAACCTTAAGAGCTTCTCTCTGACTCTGAGCCTTGTAAGCTTCTTCGGCAACAGGCTGATCATCTTTAAGAAGTTGTTCAACATCTGAGATCCAGTTCATCTCATTGTGAAGATCTTGGACTAGTTTTTCGTATGAATCAGCCAGTTGCTGTTAGAAAGGAAACAAAATACGCTCCTTACATGGACAAACTGGGACAAATCTTGAAAATATCACTTCAGTTTCACAAGCAAAAAAATACAGCAAATTTTACAAGTACTCAATGACATTTGAAAGAAGTAATTTGAATTTATTACTTACACATGAAATGCTTTAGAGCTGTCAGTTCATAACTCAATTCTTTTTTATTTTGATTTTACTACCATTTATAAAAATCCAGAAACTTCAATTTAAAACGATTAGACAAAGCTATTTAACATGTCTGTTTGAATAAATTAAACAAGTTTAAAATACAAAGTTAAAAGTATGAAATGCTGTCAGTAAAGAGCCTGCAAACAATTTGCCAGAAATATTGTTGTTTTTTTCCAGAAAGTCCCATGATCAAGAGCTCTTGTTTACAAAGCAAAGAAGCCAAAAGCACTAAAACATTTCAAATGTACACTGATTGGAAGTTTCCTTTTTATTTTAAATAATATTTTTCAATAAATATTGAAAATAAATTATAATCTGGCAAATGTAATAAAGTGACATTCCATTACACTGTTCTCATTAAAGTTTGTTTGGATTGTGTTTTACGTCATTCTCAGCACATGTTAGGCTATATATGACGGTCAATTATTCTGTGGTAAAGGTAGACCACCCCATTTTTCCTAGGTAGAACAAGTACTGTATACTATATACTAACACTGCAGTGTTAAAATGCAATTTCATGCTCAATGCACAAGCAAATGATTTGTGTTACAGAAAAACTTAGCTGGACATGCAGATGACATCAAAGCTCAGTTTGTGACAATAGCTCTTCGTTTTGTTTTCCTTTGCATATTTTTTTTCAAAAACAGACTAGCTAAAAAGCGACTTTATGTTTGATTTTCGGGATACTGATCACTAATGGAATGTCACTTTAAAGGTTCTACCAGTAGTACTAAAACATGTTTTTAAGTTAAAGGGACACATGGCAACCTTTCGATTTTGTAATCCAGTTAGTTTTTCTACATAATTTATAAAATTCAATCATTAATATTAATTATAAGAATAGTACAAAGCAAAGTATGTTTGCATATTAATAATTTTTCATTATACTGCACCATAAATATATTTAAACCTAAAGTACAAATGGAGGAAAAAACAAAAGCTCAAAATGTTATTTAATTACATGCAAGCAGGTTTAAAGTTAACATGATGTTGGATTGAATTGAATTGAATTGGGGTTTTAAGGTGCACAAACACATGAAAAGTTATATGGCGCCTAACAGGAATGAACATGCCAGGCTCATCCTCCATGTACAGCGAGATAAAATATGGAGAACGGGCCTAGAACCTTCTCACCCTGAACTGCTGAGTTGCTGCAAATTCTACTGTAGACGCTCCATTGACGCTGGAGCCACGTTCTAGTTTTTCTGCCACTGCTCTAGTGATATGAGCGAGATGGCACCTGAAACAATGCAGGGGTCATGATGAAGACCCTTAATGAGCATGAACAAAAAATGATAAAATGAACATGAATTTGGTGGGGTTCTACCGCTCTGCCTTCCCCTCCAACGGGATCTGCAGTGGCCCTATTCTTTGCCCCGTAACCAAACGGGGCCCCTGGAACCACACGGGGCAACATGATGTTGGATTAATAAATCTAGACGATCCTTTTAATATAAAAACTTCAAGACTGCCGGTGTCCCTTAAACTTTTAAAGCTTGTTAAAGTAAAAGAAACAATGCTCAGAATATAGCTTGTATCTGTTCATATCCTAGGGTCAACTAGTATATTAAATGTGAATTGAATTGAATTGGATTTTATAGTCGCACCAACAGCTAAGGTCATATGGCGACTTTCCAGCTTCCACTGGTGGAGGAAGAACCCAGGTGCACCTCCGGGCAATTTTCGTGCACGGGCTGGCACCTGGGTAGAACCACCGACGTTCCGCAAGCCAGCTGGATAGCTTCCTCACATAAAGATTCCTAGGCCCCGGAGGGATCGAACCTACATCGGTGAGGGGCAAGTTACTGCAAGTCAGAGACTCTAACCACTCGGCCACGGACGCCCCCATTAAATGTGAAGAAAATTTCTTATTTTCATGGAAGGTTATCTAACTTACATCCCCCTAAACTTGTATACATGCATTAATGGAAAATAACTACATTCAGTAAGTTAGGATCCCAAGACAAGGCAAAATGTTAAAGCAGTAAACAATTAAGTTGCTTGAATTTCTACAGGTTTTTCTATAAGCAATGGATCAGCCTAACATTTACAAATGCAAGGAAATCTAAAACCATAAACATAATCAAACAGGGTGAACAAGTTTCTAAATCTAACAATTAAACATAATGGGTGCTGCAAAGAAAAAATCTGAATTAGGGTCAATGTGTCACTGGACCGTTACTTTGCAAAAGGTTTAAATGTAATTGAGACACAGAAAGATTTCAGAAAGAATTTTACAATGACTTTCTATAAATTAATACCCGTTTACATTACAGCATCCAAAAAGCAGTTTTTAAAACAGCAGTTGAAGGAGACCGTGATAGTGACTATAAAAGTTGCAACCAAGTTTCATGAAGACAGGGATATAAGTACTTAAGTTAGTGTGGAAACCATCAATTTCATTTTTTACCTATTCAATCCTGGTGTTCCTGGGTCAATAGGGGTAGTTACGGAACCTGACCTAGAAGTTCCGACTATAACATTGTGACCAAGTTTCATGAGGACTTGATTATAAATACTAAGTTATTGAGTGGAAACCACAAGTGTTTTTTTGTTTTTTTATCAATTCAAGTTCCCAATTCAAGTGCCATACCTCCAGATGTTTCTGTGGCAATCCGGCTGATTATCAAACTTGACCCAGACACTGTGACCATAATATATAACATTGTGAACAAGTTTCATGAAGACTGGATTTTTAATACTTAAGTTATTGTGCAAAGTGGGGCACATAAATTATACTTTGTTAATAATGTTATTATTGCTCTTATCAGTTTGTGTCATTGCATTGCATACAACACAAAATCTTTCTGTGTCTTTTATGCATTTCTCAGTTTCTCAGACCAAGCAAAATTAATATTAATGTAAGATTCTCAAATTTGGTATCTCTTTATTCACAGCATGAAATTTGTAAATTAATTATTTTAGCACTGGTTATATATAATTTTACTTGGTCTCAGAAGAAATGTTTGTGAGGTAGTTCACCTGGCTGCTGAAATACAAAGTCATTAATAACAAACACATGCAGGCAGGCCACAACATCATTCACATATCACAATACGTACATTCACAAATGCATCAATCAATACCAGTCATACAACCTGACATGCTGTGTGTAGGATATAAGTATGCTTAATGTTTGTTTGTTTTTAATTTTTATTTGGCGATTTTAAACAAATTTGAAACATTTTAAGTGCTCTTTATTTATTTTTAAATAAGAGAACTGCTAACTTGTTCGGTGTTTAAAATAACAAAATCAGAAAATAATACAATTTTATTATCTCGGATTCCATTGTACTCTCTGCCTTTCTCTGGAAACAGCTCTACATATCCTTCATATTATGTTCTGGAAGTTGTTTATTATTAGTTTTGTGAAAATATTCTAAAAGTAAAAGCAAACATTTAGAGTATTGCAGAACGCTTGTGGCAAAAGTGGTAAAAGAAATATTTAAAGAAACTAACCCGCCAAATAATGGAAAATATTTTCAGGTCATATAATCATGTATACGTGCAGATTAAAAGTATAGTTTAATTGACAACTTTTTAAAATACATGTGATTGAATATGCGTAAAATGAATTATGAGTTGGTAACTCTTAATTCGACGCTCTAGTTTCAAGGTTTGCTCTGCCTGGTTAAAGCTGTTTATATTGTGTCTATAGAGTTTTGATTCTCAAAATATGTAAGCGATCTATATACCTCATTGTCAGTAGAAATGGCGTACATCTGTTCTTAAATTTGTCTGTGTTTGGCGGGATACCTACTTTAAGCATTTCATGAAAATTCCATCTTGACAAGAAGTAAGCATTGCAGGTTCTTGTTTAAAGATTTTCAAAGCAATTTCACCTGCATAGCAATTCACAGGCCAGTATGAAAGAGACATACAGAATTATCTGCATATAAAAGATTAAAAATGATGCACACACAGATAGAATAGGCAAGAAAACCATCAGAAAGCTGGACTGCTAGATAGCTACAGTTTTGTCAATCAGCAAATTAAAATGGAGAACACTGATTTCTTAGCAACTAAGTACCATTCATTTCTCAGAGAATGGATATGTTGGTAGCTAGTTTAGAGTAAATTCATTTTTTCAAAATAGTTTTTTAGGGTTTTTACAATTTAGCTTTTCAAAGTTATGTTATGTCAAAAGTGTGGCCAAGAAATTAAATTTGATTCAAAAAATAGAAAAGACAATATGTATGCTTGTTCACTATACAATTACTATAACAAAATACGTATGTAAAAATCCATTTACAACACATGGATGTATTTTGACAGAGAATTAACTAGATATATTACAAGACATGCAAAGAAAATGTAAAGGTCTGAAGTTCTTTTTATCGTTTTGCACAAAAGAGACAGGAAAAATACCATGTCGAACAATATGTACAAGTCATGCTATGTTGTGATATTGAACTATGGATTATTTATCATTTTATTTATGTTTTATATGTGTACATTACTTTACTTAGCATTTACTGTATGACTATCTGGCATCTTAACAAGTATGTTTAAGGATTCGTTGGATCAAAACCACAGAAACAATTAACTTGGAGAGCCAAACGCTTTAGTAAGGGTTTTCAGATTCCCCTGTATCCTTCCCATATGATTTTTGGGTGGCTCTAAATAACCCAAGATATTTATCTGTGAGCAATATAACAATTCAAATATATACTCTTTTTTTGCATGTGTTCAAAACCGCTTATACTTCTCCTTGTGACAGAGGGAGAAGTCTCTATCAACATATAACTATCAACAGATAATGTAACAGTCTTATTTGGAAAGGTACTTAATTTTAAACATTAGGTTGCCAGATTGCCATTTATTTCAGTATTGTCTTGCTTTATTTTTATTATATATTATTTTCTATCAGTTGTATACAAGTATTTGGATCATGCTCAACTCAATATGAACAGAATACAGTTAAATACAGATAAAGTTAGCTGTGAGAATCCTAGCTCTTATGGTGTGTACCTACCATAGAGCTACAATGCATATCTGAATTGACCCCATTCAAACTTTCCAGATAGGTTTCTGAAGACATCTTGCAACTGCATAAACAACTGCCACTTTTCAATTGAACAAATCTTAGTCAGGATATGCTTACTGTTAACCTTAACGGAGATGATAGAGACTTTGTGTCAAGTATATGTGTATAATATTACCGTCAAATTTGCATTAATCTGCCGATGTACCCAGCCGTTAATAGAAACAACTGATTAGAAACGTACTCTTCGTTAACAAGGCACGCCAACTTTTAACTCTTGTGTTTACATAAACATTACCTGTGCTATAAATAAACCATTTGGATCTGCACACTTCCTGTGTTGTGCTTAGCATCGGCGCAGCGTGCAGGGGAAAGAGCGTAATGTACATAAATATTTATTCGGCATAGTGTGTACAGTGTATTTGTTAGCGTAATTCTCTAAGTTGTAACGCTTCCGAGTGCTTCGTCAACTGTTTCAGTATGTGTTAATAAGCATATTCTGACTTTAAATAACACGAGTGCATGCACAAAACTCTCCAAAGAGAAAGACATTTTCGGTATTTAATATCAAATCTCTCGCTACTCTGGTGTCGTGTGTCTTTGGTGAGTTTTATGTATGCATGTGTGGTATTTTTGTTGTTGTTTATGCAGGCATTGTGTCTTCAGAAACAGCCAGGAAAGTGTGTATGTTGTCCTACCTATACTTCAAAGCAAAGTACTCATGGCTCTATGATAGGTACATACTACCACAAGAGCCATGATTCTCACGACTAAGATAAAGTATACGTCTGTTAATGTGTAAATAAGAGTAACAACCCCATAGACGAGATAACAAGCTGTTAGCACATTCAGAGTAACAACCCCATAGACGAGATAACAAGCTGTTAGCACATTCAGAGTAACAACCCCATAGACGAGATAACAAGCTGTTAGCACATTCAGAGTAACAACTGTACTGATACGTAAATAACTTCATCAAACTTACCCTTATTTTATCTACTACAAGTTCTTTTTTGCATATTTTTATGACATAGGAAAAGAGGACCATTTTTAGATGCATTTGTTTGTCAAATTAAATTCTGAAGTGCGAACAAATATTTCGTATCTGAATTTCTATTTCTGTTTATTGCTTATTCCTAAATATTCTTGCATGATTATTTAATTTTAATGATTTATTCAAATATCTAATATATTGATGATTTTTTTTTTTTTTAAATGAATTGATTCTAAAAATAACAGAAAATCTATTTTTAAAAAGAAAAAGAAAAAAAGGAAAGCATCTCTAAGTTTTGTAGCCAGGTTAGACCCAGATCAGAACAAATTATAATAAATATAGTAAGACCAAACCAGCTT
The DNA here is from genome assembly GCA_037043455.1 of Cyrtodaria siliqua. Classification (NCBI taxonomy): domain Eukaryota; kingdom Metazoa; phylum Mollusca; class Bivalvia; order Adapedonta; family Hiatellidae; genus Cyrtodaria; species Cyrtodaria siliqua. Next base: position 86,613 of record JAWPHD010000538.1, on the reverse strand, counting down.
AAGAACTCGCACATAGCCAAGAATTTATTTGCAGTCTAAGTTACAGAATAATTAATTTCAAAGAAGATGCCTCAATTAGCATAATGATAATCAACCTTGAGGCCCTCTTGTTAGACAACTGACTTACCGACACATTCAGTAAGCGCCATTAACAGTCCACAAATAATTATAATTGGAAGAAGTAGATATCTGACAAGAATTTGGGTTTAATCTGCTGGCTATATGAACTGAATGTGACTTTTGGTCTGGATGAAAGATAAATCTAGCCTAGTTGAACTGAAACTTTTCTATGGAGGCATGTACATATTACAGGCAGTTGAAATAATAAAGATGAATCATAAACCATACCATTTCATTAAGGTCCAATAAAAAATGCTGTCTTAAAATTCTTTGTAATTTATTTTTATTAATTTACCATCTAAGATAGTCGTATTCATCACTACTGTCTGAGCTGTGTCGAATTGTAAGAAAGCTGTATTCCTTATTGTCTTTGAGAAAGCTGTATTCATAATTGTGTCTGATAAAGCTGTATTCATAATTGTGTCTGATAAAGCTGTATTCATAGTTGTGTTATTATAATTTAATCTGAGAAAGCTGTATTCATAATTGTGTCTGATAAAACTGTATTCATAATTGTGTTATTATAATTTAATCTGAGAAAGCTGTATTCATAATCGTGTTATTAATTTACAGTCTGAGAAAACTGTATTCATAATTGTGCTAATAAATTACTGTTGGAGAAAGTTGTATTCATAATTGTGTTAAAAATGTAGTCTTGAGAAAGCTGTATTTATAATTGACACATTGTAAAAAATTACCACTCATAAAAAATAAATAAATTGAGAAGCAAAATATTTTAAAATTATTGAGGCAGATTCTGGGCACACACACTAAAAGCTGAAAAATCTGTGTATCATTGATTAATACCCTGAAAGTAAATCAATATCATTTCCTGTAAGAGAGCTAGGCCATTAGATACTTATCAAGAGAAAATGACAAACATCAATTATATATTATAATACATGTGAATATGATATATGCTAGAAGGGATTTATGAAAAGGAGACTAATATGTATATAGGATCTAACATGTAACAAAGTTTCTATGTACATGTCTAATTAAGATGATTGTGTTAATTATTTACTTAGTTTTCACTCATTCCTCAAGCACACACACACTAAAATTAGTATCATCAAAATGCAAAACTATGGGCTGCAACTATCTGTGTCCCATATCATAAAACACTGCAATGAGAGCATAACACAACAGGAAACATTTCACAATTCAAACATCAATAAAGCAATTATTCTGATTAATTTGAGAAAAAGTTGAGGAAAAAACAAACTACCCATTCGTCTTATACAATATTTTTTATTTTTCTTATTATTATTATTATTTGTTTTTAAATTAAACACAGTAATTTTACAAAGGAAAAACTCCCAAGTGATAATTTGCAACCCATAGTGGTTTCTACATTAATGACATGCTTTCAGTTTTGTATACAATTGCTAAAAGTATCACTGCGTAAAATAGTACATGTGTCAGTGACAGTGAACAGTTTATAGTAATATTTAATTGAATGTAATATACATGATTAGACAAGGAAGATAAAACAATGCAAATAAACCGAAAACAGAAAAAAATAGAAAGAGCACTTTTTGGTTGACTGGATTCTGTACATAAATGCTACATTTTCTGTTTCAGACTTCTGTATCTACATTTTTCTTATGGTGAATAATTTAAATATGCCACTGTGACAAATTTATTTTATGATATTAGTCTAAACGTTAATAACAAACAGGTTATTTCATTCAGTATAAACATTGTTAATTATTTGGCCATGTTTACTTCCATTGTTATATCTCATAATAGTAACTACCATCTAGAGAGTGAAGTGTTAGTTATTGAACCAAATGTTGAAGGTAAATGACATACACAAGTAAGGACAAGTAAGAATCGCTTCTACATATTAATCAAAACTCTTCAACAATGAAATGGTTTAACAAGCTGCTTTGAAACATTGAGCAGCTGGAATTGTAACATAAATGCAAAAACTAGTAAAAGATCCTTATATCAAATTTGGTTTAAATACTGACAGATCTTATTTGCAGACCATACTACACTGGTAATTAAGCCTTTAAAAAATTCAACTAATTTGTTGACTTGATATATTCAATATCAAACTTGTACGATAATTATAAGAAGTATAAACTGTTTTTAGTTATATCTTACGCTAACCCAATTATGTTTTTTTTCTATAGCAAATTAAATGTTTTTCTAGGTCATTTGCTTTATTCCAAAAAAATCAAATACACAGAAGTTCACAACTTTCCAATTTCAAGTGACAATCAGCTTGTTAATTACACTTAACCATGCTTTAACAGAATATGAAAGAAATGGAAGTTCTGAAAATAAATGCAAATACAATTAGTGATGTTAATGTGACATGAGGTGTCCAGTGCAGTTACAAGTGTCTATCTAAGATGTAAGTTTTATTTTCTACTGTCAGGCTGTCTAAGTGTAAGTCAATCAGATTTCAGTGTGAAGTCAAAATTCTAGAGTAACTGCTATGATCAAACAATCAGAGAAAATTTAACACAAGCAAACAGTTTGAGAATCAGTTTTTAAATGCTACATGTCATCAAACTGCACAGATGTTAGTGCAAATGACATTCAGTAGAGAACGGGCAAGACTGAAACAAGACAGTGATACAGTATTCAGAGCAAACTACCAGTACTTCCATGCAAAACATTTTAGTCAGTGAAACAGTAAGGGCAAAATTTCAGGATTGGGATGCACACACAAGGAATAACATCAGCTCTTTCCATATCAAACACAATTTCATGTACAATCAAAAATGCACAAAGGACTATCCAAAAGGCAACAAACAAAATCCCATATGCAACAAACAGAGAATCCTATAATATGCAACAGAGAATCCCATATGCAACAAACAGAATTCAAAATGCAACAAACATCATCAGGCAAGATTCACAAATTTCAAGAGTAACAACTTTCCGAAAAATACAGTTGAAAATGCACATGCCAATATTGTTCACAAATGACAGATCAAAATGCAGACTAGATTAACAAACACGATACCGCAATATGCGCAAGGTACAATGCAAACAGCAATGCCTTGTACCTTCTTTTCCTCTGAGAAGCTCTGAGATGGCCCTGGATGGAACACAAACTCTTTGTTCTTCATTGGTGACAATAACAACCTCTGACCATGAACTGGTGTTGGCAAACTGTGCACTTGATCTGGTGACCCTTGGCTGTCATTAAGGTTGGGAGACTTTGGTGATCCTATGCCGTCACTGAGTTTAGGAGATTCTTGTGACCCTAAGCTTTCAGAGAGGTTGGGAGATTTTGGTGATCCTATGCCGTCATTGAGTTTAGGAGATTCTTGTGACCATAAGCTTTCACTGAGGTTGGGAGATTTTGGTGACCCTTGGCTGTCATTAAGGTTGGGAGACTTCGGTGATCCTATGCCGTCATTGAGTTTAGGAGATTCTTGTGACCCTAAGCTTTCACTGAGGTTGGGAGATTTTGGTGATCCTATGCCGTCATTGAGTTTAGGAGATTCTTGTGACCCTAAGCTTTCACTGAGGTTGGGAGATTTTGGTGACCCCTGGCTGTCATTAAGGTTGGGAGACTTTGGTGATCCTATGCCGTCATTGAGTTTAGGAGATTCTTGTGACCCTAAGCTTTCACTAAGATTGGGAAGTTTTGGTGATCCTAAGCTTTCATTAAGGTTGGGAGACTTTGGTGATCCTATGCCATCACTGAGTTTAGGAGATTCTTGTGACCCTAAGCTTTCACTGAGGTTGGGAGATTTTGGTGATCCTAAGCTTTCATTAAGGTTGGGAGATTTAAGTGATCCTGAGCTTTCATTAAGGTTGGGAGATTTTGGTGATCCTATGCTGTCATTGAGCTTAGGAGATAGCTGTGACCCTATTTTTTCTCTAAGTTTAGGAGATTTCGGTGATTTCAATTGAGATTCATTAACATCATTGACAGTTATCTTACATTTTAAATCTTTTGGTCGTAGTTTCTCTAGCTTTTTATTTCCATCTATAACAGAACCATTACCAACAGCTGATTCGCTAACATTCTCATGCTTTTCCCCTTCTTTTTCAGGTTCATTTGGTACACCTTTAAAAGTATTTGTTCCTATTATTTTCTCCTTTTCTGGTTCTACTATTGTTACTGTTTTCTTTTTATTATTTGATTGAACTGCATGCTTTTCCTTCTTTGGTGATCTTTCGTTAAGGTTGGGAGATTTTGGTGATCCTATGCTGTCACTGGGCTTAGGAGATAGTTGTGACCCTATTTTTTCTCCAAGTTTAGGAGATTTGGGTGATTTCAATTGTGTTTCATTAACATCATTGACAGTTATCTTACATTTTAAATCTTTTGGTCGTGATTTCTCTAGGTTTTTATTTCCATCTATAACAGAACCATTACCAACAGCTGATTCGCTAACAGTCTTATGCTTTTCCCCTTCTTTTTCAGGTTCATTTGGTACACCTTTAAAAGTATTTGTTCCTATTATTTTCTCCTTTTCTGGTTCTACTACTGTTACTGTTTTCTTTTTATTATTTGATTGAACTGCATGCTTTTCCTTCTTTGGTGATCTTTCGTTAAGGTTGGGAGATTTTGGTGATCCTATGCTTTCACTGGGCTTAGGAGATAGTTGTGACCCTATTTTTTCTTCAAGTTTAGATTTGGGTGATTTCAATTTTATTTCATTAACATCATTGGCAGTTATCTTACATTTTAAATCTTTTGGTCGTAGTTTCTCTAGCTTTAGCTTTTTATTTCCATCTATAACAGAACCATTACCAACAGCTGATTCGCTAACAGCCTCATGTGTTTCCCCTTCTTTTTTAGGTTCATTTGGTACATCTTTAAAAGTGTTTGTTCCCATTATTTTCTCCTTTTCTGGTTCTACTACTGTTACTGTTTTCTTTTTATTATTTGATTGAACTGCATGCTTTTCCTTCTTTGGTGATCTTTCGTTAAGGTTGGGAGATTTTGGTGATCCTATGCTGTCACTGGGCTTAGGAGATAGTTGTGACCCAATTTTTTCTCCAAGTTCAGGAGATTTGGGTGATTTCAATTGAGATTCATTAACATCATTGACAGTTATCTTACATTTTAAATCTTTTGGTTGTAATTTCTCCAGCCTTTCATCTCCATCTATAACAGAACCATTTTCATTTCCATCTATAACAGAATCATTAACAACAGTTGATTCGCTAACAGTCCCATGCTTTTCTCCTTTATGAGCATTGAACTTGGGAGACAGTTGTGACTCTATGTTTTCTCCAGGATTAGGAGATTTTGAAGATTTCAATTGAGATTCATTAACATCAGTGACAGTTATCTTACATTTTAAATCTTTTGGTCGTAATTTCTCTAGCTTTTTATTTCCATCTATAACAGAACCATTAACAACAGCTGAATCACTAACATTCTCATGCTTTTCCCCTTTTTTTTCCGGTTCATTTGGTACCCCTTCAAAAGTATTTGTTCCTCTTATTTTCTCCTTTTCTGGTTCTACTAATGTGACTGTTTTCTTTTTATTATTTGATTGAACTGCATGCTTTTCCTTCTTTTGTTTTTCATCACTGATAACTGTTTTAACCTTTTCTGTCTGTATTTCAGTTGCATGTAAATCACTTTTACCTGAGTTCAATCTTAATTTTGACACTTCAGGGTTAGCCTCAGTATTTTCAAATTTCTTATTGCTTTCTTTATCTTCAAACTCATCCTTATTTTCAATATTTTCATCTTTCTTTTGGGTATTTTCTTTTTTATCTGGTTTCAATAACTTCTTACCCTTTTTATTGGCAGTTTCTTTGCAAGTTTTACTCTTACCAACTACAATATCCTTTAGCTGTTGTGCATCTAGAGGCAAACTATAAAACTGTGGGTCAAGCAATGAGTCAAGTTTCACCATTTCATCATTTTCATCCTCCAGTTCATCCATGAACATGTTTGATTCTTCTCCTAAGTAGAAATCAGTTTGTTGCATTTTAGACTTCTCAAAATCTATAGAAAATTGAAGACCTTCTTCTTGTGAGTTTTGATTCTGTGACTGATTTGTTTCATAACCAGATGAGCCCGTTTCTACACTGGACATGGAAGTGGACACCTGAGCTTCTGCGCCTTTCTTCTGTCCCGCCGCAGGGAAACTCAAAACTGGTCCGTCCTTTGTCATATCATTGGTGTTTTCAACCTTTCCGGGCCATATCTGACTCGACTTAACTCCTACCATTGTGGATACACCATTGCTACTTTCCCTCAGACCTTCCCTTGGAATGTTACTGATAATCAACCCAGCTGCTATAGCTTCTTTAAAACTGAGCTTTTCTTTGTCTAAAGATATAACATAAGTTCCTTTACTAGCATCAATTAAACCCTTTTGAATTGCAGTTCTTAGCTTTATTGTTGCACCTTCATGTGTTACATCTCTTATTTCCATACAACCATCTGTTATTATATCGTTTTCAATCATAGCAGTTAGACAAAGTTCTACATTTGAAGCTGCATCTTTAAACTTCCCAGTTTCTTCATCATAGAGGCCCTGATTTACAGCACTATAGAGACTTAAGCCTTTTGGACTTAATATAAATCCTTTTTGTACAGCCTCAGCAAGTGTGAAGCTCTCACCAGTTTGTGGATTTTTGAATTCTCCAGTTTTCTTGTCAATCATTCCTAAACTTCCGGCCCTCCGTAATGTGATTGGTTGAACACTATCTGGGTCAATCACTTGTGAATTCGACCTATGCAGAACACCTGTTGCTAGAGCTTCTTGCAGTTTGTTCTTCCCCTTTGTTTGTTCATTTGCTAATATCTCTTCCACATAAATCTCAACTGAACTCTTTGACTCTAATGCATCCTTACTCTTTACTACATACCCTGCCTCTTTTGCATCTTTCAGTGATATAACAACACCAGTCAGTGGGTCTTTAAATGTACCAGAGTCTGCATCAATCAGCTGCATTGTTATTGCTTCCTGTAGTGAGATGCATTCATTGGAACGTGGATCGATTATCTCTTTTGCTCTGGAGTTAATCAAGCCACAGTTCATGGCATCTTTAATTTTGAGCTTTTTCTGGGTAAAACTGTCCATCACAACCCCTTCACTATTGTCATATAAACCTTTTTCAATAGCATCAAATAATGTACCCACTCTAAAGCTGGACTGGTCTTGCTTCACATTTTGAATTAAGGAGTCTAAAGATGATGACATCATTTTTGAAGATGACAACCAGTCTAACTGTTGATGTTTTACTACAGATTCAGAGAAAGTGTCACTTTTGACACTTATCTGATCTTCATCTATCAGTTCTAAAGTTTTAGACCTTGTTGTCAATAATTCCCTGTCTACAGCCTCTTTAAAAGTGATCCCTTTGACATTTTCTGCTTGGCAGTTTTTGTTTGTTTTAGAAGTCTGATTAATTAGCTTTTGTTTTAAAGCATCTTTAAGTGGAATGGACATACATCTCTCTTCGTTATAGAACATGACTCTATTAATACTTAGTTTACCAGTCTCAGTCGCTCTTTCTATTGTCATTCTTTCTTTCGTTACATGATCTGTGAATTCACCGGTGTCAAGATCTAAACATCCAAATTTCAAAGCCTCGTCAAATCTAATAGGGCTGCTTAATGAGTTGCTTCTTTGTTGGTCACTATCATTTGTCCAATCAAAATCAATCCTTCTTTGACCTGACATATTTCGTTCTACTGAATCAAATTTCTTCATCAGGTCAACATCACTTGCTCTAATAACACTTTCAACGTCTGGGAAAAAGGAAATTTCTTCTCTTTCAATGATGTAATTCCTTAATACTGCTTCGGCCAATGACATTCTTTTTCCAGATTTAAGCATCAAAACACCACTATTCTCATCCACTACACTTTGCTCTATAGCATCAGCTAGAGTTATAGTTGACTCTTCCTCATTTAAGGGTTTCACTGAAGTGTTTTGTGTGTCAATAATTCCCCTTTCTACAGCATCAGCAAAGGACAAATGATCCCCAGAATTCAAATCCTCCACCATTAAGCCATCATGTGTAATCATACCATACTTGACACCTTCTGGGATGGTGAAAGACTGCTTTGTGAAGTCTATGACAAGATTCTCTTCAACTGATATGTCTAAATGGAATGATTTCTTTTGTTCTTTTTCAAATACTGATCCAGTCTTCTCACTTATAATTCCCTTTTTCAAAGCCTGCTTTAGCGAGACAAATTTTCCAGTTTCAAGATCTTTTACTCTTGTTCTACTTGTGTCAATTAAGCCAGTTTTCAATGCAACACTGAGCGCTACTTCTTTGTTAGTTCTTGGATCAATCATTGTATTGTTTATAACATCATAAATTCCATGTCTGAGAGCACCTGCTAAACCTAATTTTGGATTATTTGCATCCACCACTAGTCCATCTGCCATAGCATCAGCTAGTGCTGTTATCGTGTTATGTTTTAAATCACATATGGTTTCTGTTTGACAATCGACAATACCTTCTTCCACTGCCTGTTCTAGGGAAATAAAATGTCTTTCACCAGGGTCTTTTACTAATACATCATTCCAAGATTTTCCACTTTCAAATTCTTCTAAAAATGATTCGGACATTGATTTTCTCTGCTTTTTTCTGCCAACAGTTACTATCAGTAGCTTTTCGACAGCTTCAGCCATGCTTATTGGACTTTCTTCACATAAATAGTCTCCTGTATCTTTGTCAAGATACCCCAACTCAAACGAATCTTTCAACGAAAACAACCCTGTACCTGGTACAATTACTTGAGGTCTCAAAGGGTCTATTAGTCTTTGTTCAATGCTTTCCCGCAAGTTTACATGCTTTCCTGTGCGTAAATCTAAGAAAAATCCCGTCTTTTTATTGAATAGACCATGCTGAGCAGCTTCTGCTAAGGTTAGGCCTGTAGGAGGTATCTCTATAATAAAACCCTGATCCACTGCCTCAAAAAGTGACAATTTGCTATTAGTTTCTGTATCAATTAACAAACCACCTGCTGTGTCAATTAGTCCAGTACCTAATGCCTCTACCAATGGTATAAAGGTGTTTTTCTCGGAGTCTTTGACTAAAGTAGGGACATGGTCAATTATTCTCGTCATCACAGCATCTGAGAGGGAAAGTTCTCTTTTAGACAAGATATCATACACTTTTCCTGTCTCATCTACAAGTCCTTTTGAAATTGCTCCTTTCAGAGTCAAACATTCATCGCTAGCTGACCGTCTGAGTAACCCTATTTCTTTGGCTTCTTTAATTTCACACTCTTCATGTTCTTTAAGTTTAGTTATTTTAGCTGTTTTCATGTTTACCACACCTAAATAAGCTGCATTTGTTAGTGACAGAAACCTTCCAGTTTGGGTATCTTTTACCATGGTTTGTTTTGGATCAATCAATTTGGCCTCAATTGCATTTTCTAAAGTCAAAACTTCGCCTGATTTTGGATCAGTGAATTTTCCAGATTTGGGATCATAAATATTGAATCTGACGGCTTCAAGTACACTACAGGGCAAAACTCCATGTGAGGCATTGCAAAGAACGAGTCCTTTTTCTATAGCATCTGCAAAACCTAGTTGAATACCATCATTTCTATATTTGCCAGTAACAGGGTCAATGATGCTTTCATAAATAGCTGCATCTACTGTTAATAATGTCAACGACTTTGGATCTCTAATTAAAATTGAATCTGGATCAATCAAATAGCTTTCAATTGCATCACCAAGACAAACATTTTGACCTAATGTCATATCATGAAATGTGCCTGTAGCGAAATCCAAAACCCGTTCATCAATTGCGCTTTGCAGACTTAACTTTGGTTGACTTGTTATGTCAATCAGAACTCCCCTTTCCAAACCTTCTGGAATTTGCAGTTTTTCCTTACTTGCCACGTCAATACTAACCCCTGATTCAAAGTAGATAAGCCCTTTTTCCAAGGCCTCTTCCAACTTTACTACATGACCAGTTTCTGTATTTCGAACCCTGACCAATTCAGGATCTACCAGACCTACTTTAACAGCTTCAGAAAAACCAATCTCCTCATTGTTGTCTGGATTAAGGAAAGTTCCAAATTCTTCATCATAAAGACCTTCATCCAAGATTTCAGAAAGTGAAAGTTTAAGAGGAGACTGAGACCTCATGATTAAGCCTGTATTAAAAGCGAAGTTTAATGCTATTGGTTGCTCATTTGCATCTATTATTTTACCAGAAGCTGGGTCAATAATTCGTTTTTCAACCGCTTCTTCCAGTGACAGTATGTCTTTGCTAACTGGATCCCTAACCAGCGACTCTTTGTTAATATAACCTCTCAGCATGGCATCTTCAAATGGAATAGATGACCCATCTGCAGGATTGAACAGTTTATTAGTCACTGGGTTGTAAAGACCATGTTTTATGGCTTCATCCAACATGATAGGGAATGTTGCTGCATGTGGTCTAACCGCTGCAATACTAGACCTTCTCTCAGCTAGAGATGGTGCCATCTTCTCAGATACTTCTGAGGTCACTTTCTTCCAATTCAAAATTTTACTACTGCTCTGATTAAACAGAATATGCCCTCCATATTCTTTCTGTCCATGTTCATTAACAATTTCTGTCATGTTTACAATATGGCTCTCAAACTCTTGCAACTGTTTTGCTTCCTCTTCAGAACCAGACTGTGGTGTACCAACTCTAGGATCATAAATAAGACAAGACTGTTTAGCTTCTTCCCAAGTCATCCATTTTCCAGTCATGTTATCCTTCACCTTACCCCATTCAGTGTCAAAGATAAATGCTTCTATACATTTTGGAATCGTTGAGAATTGATCTAATCTTTGGTCAAGGACTTTTGTTTCTCTTAAAATTTCTTCTTTAGCAATAAGCTCCACCATGCCAGGGCCTAATTCTGTATACATGTCACATTTTTCCATTGGTTCATTATCGTTAACACGAACAAGTCCCTTAGCCTTAGCGAGATGAAAAGGCCAGGATCTACCAGTTCTAAGATTGATGGTCTTTCCTGTATGAATGTTAACCTGACCCAAGTTTATTGCCTTTTGGAGATTTACAGTTTGTTTGTTAGCCTGCTTTACTTGTACCACCTCTGGACAAATAATTCCGCAGTCAATCGCTTCTTGCATGTGTAACTTTTTACCAGTCCTTGGATGAACCCATTTCTCATCCTTTTTATCCCAAAATTCTTTAAAGAGATTTTCTGTGTACAAGACAACTTCAGTTTTGGGAGCATTGTCAGTTTCAGATTCATCTTCACTTTCATCAAATTCAATAGAAATGTCATGTTCATTCCAATCCCACTGCCTTACTGATTCACCACTGGGACCAGGTAGGAGATACTTTGTGAAATTAATGTCACACCCATTTGCCCTCAAAGTTTTACTTTTTAATGGAATCGAATTTGAAAGACCAGATACACCAGAATCTATTGTTTCACATGATTTTGAAATGAGAGAACCATCTTCTACCCAAGTTAAATTCCCTGCTAACATATCGTCAGATTTTGAAACCACAATGTCATAACCAAGGTCATTAATTCTACTGCTAAGCAACCTATTCTGAACAATTGCTCCAGACTGACAAGAGGTCACATTACATATCTCCTTGGAAACCGAACAAGACAAATTCTGAAATGTACAACCAAAGGACAATATAATGTTTATGTGATTAAATAGAAACTGCCAACCTTAACTATTAAGATAAACAACTAGACGGTAAGTACGGGTGGTGTTAGTGGTGGTTTGAGTGAGATTAGTGCAGATTTTATTGTGTGAGGAGTATAAAAAAAATGATCACATAAATAACAAAAATTATGAACAAACAAAAACCGAGTGATAATCATCGTATCTAAATAAATGAAGCTGAACCTTTAAGTTACCTCTAGTTAACAAGAAGGAAATGGTTTTATAGTGAAATCACACATGTACCATAGTCATTCTTTGATGCCAAATTATTAACCTTGTAGATGTATATAAAGCATCAACAAGGTTAAATGTCTACCTCTGTAAAGCAATGGATTAGTTTCTGAACAAATTATCAGTTTTCGTTATATTATATATATATATATTCTACTTCACTAGATACCATACATTTCCTGCAAAAGAAGGTGACCATAATATAAACAGCACTATCCTATGACAATATACTTTAAAACCGTTTCAATTTACATATACACATCAATAAAGCATGTTAAAGAGTATTTCTTTGTTTTGGTAAGTAACACTGAGCAAACCATCACGTGGTCCCGCCTTAATTACATTAAGCGATGGGAAAGCTTATATTAGCAGGATTTTATAACGGATATTTCGAAAATAAAAGAATTTTATATTTTTTTACTGAAAACATGTGATAACCTGTTTAACCTATTAAATGTTTATATTTTACAATATGCATTTTTTTAAAGCCGTAATTAAGGTTTTATTTCATACCCAGCCAACCCCGTTTTCGCTTCTTGGAGAAGGGGTTGGATGGGGTATGAAAGTTAATACTCTGACCACGTAATGCATGACAGAAAAGAAACTGCAAAGGTTTATAGGATATTTTTGATAAAACATGTTTTAATGCATGTGTAAATAAGTACATTTTCATCAAATATGTTTGAAACTAGAGGTTTTAAGGTATATTTTCATAAAACATGTTCAAATCAATTAGTATATTTCAAGTATGTTTGAATCCACTATTCCTGAAAGGCAAAGATTAACAGTAAAACTGTTTAACAGTAACATAAAATTATCAGCAATACAACACAATATCATTATTTTCAATATTTTTAAATCAAATTTGTATTGTTTCAAAACAATGTAAATGCTAAGGTCGTGATTCTTTATTGGATGTGCTGTAAAAGAAAATATGTTGCAAATGTGTACACCATTTTTTGTTTTACAATGGGAGGTGTTCTTAAAACTATTTTTTATCTAATGTTAAACACTAACTATATTATCATTACTAAAGCCGAGTATGATATGGGTTTATATAACCATTAATGTGACTATGAAGGGAACCCAAGCCCAAAAGTGTCGAGAAAGAGAACTATAACATACAGTGTAACTAACGTTAATGTGAAACAACAAATATGCATGTACAGATGAGACAAAACCATTGTGACCTACCTTCACCACACATGCTCACATTCCACAGGCTGTGATCAAAAGTATTTTCAGAAATCTTACAGCAAGATAACTTTTTGATTTATATTTAAAAATAGAATATTGATTGTGAAGTAAATCCACTGAGCAAACCTTTTAATTGAATTAAGCTTTGTTGAAATGAAGACATAATTAAAAAATTTAGACATTAAGAAATTTAGAAATTCTATCAGTACTGACTTTAACTAGTAATAATCCTCCCTGAAAATACTTTTGATCAAAGGCTGCCCAATCAATACACATTTACTTGCTACACCATCAATTAACTTAATCCTCACCGAACATTCAGAATCGATATCATCCAGCTTTGGTGGCATAACCTTGGCTCCGACCATCTTCACTTGCCCAGTGCCCTCTACTGCTTCAATATCTACTATCCCACATTCCATTGCATCACTGAGTGACATCTTCGCCCCTGTGGCCGTATTGACCACCTTTCCTGTGGAGTCGACACAAAATCCTGGCTTTGTGACATAGGTTGATGAACCTTGGGTGATTACAATTTCTGTGGCTGTTTTGGACACCAATTTACCGTCCTTGTACACTAGTTCTCGTTTTGGAGAAAAGGGAGCTCCTTCTTTTTTAACTACATATTGGTCTTGTTGAACAGCTGCAAGTTGTGGTTGTTTTGTAGTGTCAGAATCTACTTCATCACTATCATCTTCATCGTTACTGAGTTTTGCCTGAATATAGCCCAATTGAATAGCTTGTTGTAAACTCACTTTATATCCAGTAGTTGGTTCAGTGAAAATCCCAGTCTCACTATCAACCTGTCCATTAGTAATTGCTTTTGTAATTGAAATTGGTGATCCTAACTTTTTATCCAGCTCAACATTGTAGAGCACCTCAGGTTTGTCCATTTCTAGAAATCCACAAATAACAGCCTCATCAACAGGCAAGCTTTCTCCAGACTTGGGATCAACATATTCACCAGTTAAGCTGTCAATCAGTCCGGCTTTGATGGCTTCAGTCAGAGATATCTGCTCGTCAATAAACGACTCCTCACTTAAAGGAGATTGCGAGTCCTCTGTTAGCACATTTTCAGGTGACCTTGACAACTGTTGTGATTTCAAGTCAACCATCTCTGGTGTTGAAGCTCTTTGGAAGTAAACTTCTTTTGATTTTGTTTCATTTAAGTCAGTCATGTATGTCTCTTCCACTGTGGGTGCAATTGTTTGAAATTTTGAAAAAGCTGATGATTCAAAGTCTTGTGCTTCATCGTCAGAGGATCCGATATCTGCTTTTTCCTTTGTGTGTTCATCAATTGATGGATGTTGCTCAATGGTATACTGTGTTGTAGTAAGAGGTCTAACAAGTCCACCTTTTAGGACAATGACTGATCCCCCATCACTAATGGATGAGTTTGAAAGAGGAGATAAATATCCTTTCTTTAAAGCTTCATCTACTATGTATGACTTCCCTTTTTTCACATCCCAAAATAAGCCAGTTTCTGGATCCAGGAGTCCACTTTTAAAGGCCTGTTGAAAACTGTAAGTGACTCGGTCCTTCTTTGGTGGTTTAAATTTAAATGGTTTCCCAGAGTCTGATACCAAAACTTCTGAAAGAATGGCTTCGTCAACTGATAAAACCCTACCATTAAATGGATTTTTAAAAGTACCATCCATTCCATTTATGAAACCATTCTTTAAAGCTTGAGTGAATGGAATCACTTGCAGTTCTGATCCAGGTTCTTCAATTTTAATGTATTTCTGAGATTTGCCTTTCCCCTCTTTTATTTCTGTATCAACCAGTCCTGCTTTTATAGCATCAGACACAGGCATGACTTTTCCTGTTTTTGTATCAACAAACTGTCCAGAAGGTGCTAATATACCGCTTTTCATTGCCTCTGTCACGCTGAGTCTTTGTCCTGACATTGTGTCTGTTACACTAGTAATGTTATAAGTGGTGCTAGTTTTGGGTGATGAAAACTTTGTCTTAGTTTCTGCAACAACTGAAACAGACCCAGAGACCAGTCCATCTTTCATGGCGTCTTCAAGTGGATAGCTGCGTCCAGTTCTTGGGTCAGTGTATGAAGTCAATCCCTCATTAACCAATCCCCTATGTACAGCCTCATCTAAAGAAACTTCCACACCAGTCCTAGTGTCAAGCACCTGAGACACAGCTATCTGTCGTACATTTCTTTTATTTGTGTCAATCTTTCCTGTTTCTGCAGTCTTTCTACCTTTAATTAGTTCATTCTTGAGTGCTTCTTCCACTGTCATTCTGGTATGTGTTTTGTTATCAACATAAAACCCAGATTCTGAATTCAAAATCCCTCTCCTTTTGGCCTCTTTGACATTTAAATCCTGCCCAGTCATTGGATCCTTTACCTTTTCAACAACTATTCCTCTAACTATCTCTTCATCTGTAATACCAGGCCTCTGTTGAACCTTTGCCAAACCCTGCTTCACAGCATCATCCAGGCTTATCATATTATCAGCCAACCTATTGTGAACTAGACCTCTTTCGGGGTCAAACAAACCTTTATCTATAGCTTTGGGAAGTTTGTACTCTTTACCTGTTACAGGATCTACTATAGCAGTGACAGTCACAGACTCCTGCTTAACATCAGTGACAACAGGAACTTTGTTGACTTCATCAACAACAACAAATCCTTTATAAACAGCATCTCTTAAAGGCATGGTCTGCCCAGTTCGGGCATCAAGATATTTACACAACGACTGATCCAATACTCCTTGAGATACTGCTTCTGTTACAGACATTTCTTCATGGGTTCTTGAATCAAGGACTGATTTAACAGTGTATGCTTTTCGCCCAACATCCACTTGTACACTAGTTGGCTTCAGGACTGAAGTTTGGGGTGAAAACTGAGAAGATGTATCAGCTTCAACATAACCTCTATCAACTGCTTCCGGTATTGTCAACTTTTCTTGAGTGATGGGATTATAATAAGTACCAGCTGTCATATTTACAAGACCTTTATCCATTGCTTGTGAGGCACTTATTCTTTTACCAGTAGGAGGATCAAGGACTGTGTGAATAGTGTACGATTTCTTTTCTTGAATAAATCCAGCATCGTCAGGTGATAATTCTCTCATCTCAGCTTGTATAAGTCTCTCTTCTATAGCTTTACTGATTGGCATTGATGAACCATCATCTGATATGTACAAACCCCTTCTTTCATCTATCACACCTTTCTCAATAGCCTGTTTTACAGGTATAAATCTACCTTGATCCTTATCATAAACAGATTTCAAATGAACTGTTTCTTTTTCATGGACGTATCTCTTAGGCAAGGTATCGGAGAATATACCACTTTTTCTGTCAGTCTGTGACCCTTTGACATAACCTCGTTTAATTGCATCTGATATTGTCATTTCTTGTCTGGTCTTCACATTTCTTACAATGCCTGCCTCAACATTTAAAACCCCTCTTTCTACAGCTTCAGGAATGGTTAGACTCTCATTTGTATACGGATCAATAACTGTGTTAATATCTAATGACTTGGTCCGTGTGAATGTATTCTCTGATGACTTGTTGTATCTTTCTGAAGTACTCATGTCTGAATCAATCTCACTAGCTGTGACATAGTGCTGTTCCATGGCATCAAGGATAGGCATCATCTGGCCTGTTTTGGAATCTTTGTACCTCCCTTCTGTCTCATCAATAATGCCTTGTCTTATTGCTTCATGAAGTGACAACTTTTCACCAGTGTTAGTATCCAGTACAGCAGCAACTTTTACCTTCTTTTTTTCTGAGAATGTAACCTCTGCTTTAAAGCCTTCTTTTGAGAAACCTTCTTTCATCGTGATACTGTCTATAACCTGTCCCTGAATGTAACCAAAGTTTACTGCTTCTAAAATGTTAAAAACCTCACCTGTCTTAGGGTTTGTGTATGTACCATCGTGTGGATTTATGAGACCTGTATCTAAAGCTGAACTTAGGCTACACAAGTTGTTGTTTCTGGGATCAACCACCGAGTTGACATATATCTTGTCTGTTGTTTTCATCACAAGACTTGAAGCTGCATGGACACCTGGAATAACCTCCTGAAGTTGCCCGTCTTGTATCAGATCTTCCAGGCTGATTACTCTTCCATCTTGTAGCAAATGTCCTGTATTGTCTAGCACTCCACTGTCTACTGCTTCTTCTAAATTCACATACGCCCCAGACTTTGTTTTGATTTTGGCCGAGTCAGGATGTATATGCCCTCGCTGTATTGCATTTTGAAGATTCATGTAGACTCCCGAGTTCGGATCTTTAAACATACCGGTCTCCGGGTTCATGTAACCGCTGGAAACTGCCTCCATGAAATTCATTTGATCAGAATCCTTAGCAGTAACAGATGTCAATTCCCTAACTTGAGTGACCTCAAGTGTGTTTGAACTCAAAATGCTGAATTTTGTTGCTTCAATTGTAATCGGTTCATCAGTGGATGGAAGTTTTTGCAGCTGACTAGTCTTCGATTTAGATTTCCTGCCGAGTGTTCCCATATCGGTGGTGTCTTCAGGCGTATGTTTTCTCCTTGGACTAGTTGCAGCCTTGATTGCAAGATATGGTGCACCTACTAAGGCAATAATTCCTTTCTTTGCTGCCTTTTTCACTGACATTTTTGTTGTTGAGTTTTCAATGTATTGACCAGATCTGGCATCAATCTTTCCTTTCTCTATTGCTTCATTCAGAGTGTACATTTTACTAGTCTTAACATCATAGAGGGATGAGCTTCCATCTATATGGCCTTTCTGAATAGCTTCAGAGAGTGACATTTTCTGCCCACTTGATTTGTCAGTAAATACTCCAGTCTCTTCATTAAAAGCTCCCGATTCCAATGCAGCATTCAAAGACATACCTTGAGTGACACTTACTTCTTCCTCTTTAGTAGTGGTGGTGTCTAGTAGTTGTTCTCGTATTGCATCTAGAATTGACATACGATCGCCTGTACTAGGTTCTGTGTACTGACCTCTGCCTAAGTCGATAAACCCTTGGTCAAGAGCTTGGGTAAATGAAAGTCTCTTCACCTCGGACGAAGGAGCTTTCTGCTCTACAATTATAGTCTTCTCATATTTTCTGTCAGGCTCAATCCTAACTTCTGTTGTTTCTCCAGACTCAGAAATCCACCCATATTCTATGGCTGTAGCAATAGACAGGATTTCTTCAGTAAGTGGATTCATAAATGTTCCTGCCTCTGAATCTACCAATCCTCTATCAATAGCCTCTTGGAATGTCATTCCTCTTGGTCTTTGCATTGGCTCAGTTAGCGATGTCTTCAGATTAGTTTGTATCGAGGTATGTATTTGCTGATCGCTGTTGGCCACATCTTGGAAATGGTCAGTGACAAAACCAGACTGTATTGTTCGTGTAATTGTCTGACCGGAAGGTGGAATAAATCCATTGTTAAAGGCCTCTTCTAGAGTGTATCTCTCACCGGTTTTAGTGTGTACTATATGACCTGTTCTGGTGTCAAATACTTTCTTTTCTATAGCCTCTGTAAGTGTTATGACCTCACCATTCTGCGGGTTGACAATGAATGATTCATTTGTGTTGAATAACCCATTTCTTATTGACTGCACCAAAGTCGAGGAATCAAATGTTTCAGTTTGCATGTAATCATTTAAAGACATTACTTTTTTCACCTTAACTGGGGTACTTGACCGTGGAGCCCGTTCATCAATTCTTTCTACAGTTTTTATAGTTTTAGTACTTCTCAACTCTTCACCTTCCACTCTAAGGTCTGTCATCTTTTTTGTAGTAGCTACATTTTCACCCCTACCTGTAGATTTTGATTCTACTTTTTCTTTCCACTCGCCAATTGACCGTGGAGCCATTTCACCAATTCTTTCAACAGTTTTTGTAATTTTAGTACTTGTCATTTCGTCATCTTCCCGCCTAAGGTCAGTCATCATTTTTGTTGAGGCTACATTTTCTCTCCTACCTGTAGATTTTGATTCTGCTGTTTCTTTCCACTCACCACTTATAAGCTTCAGGGCTTGTGCAGTTGGTTTGTCTACATAGCCTCTTCTCTCAGCCATGTCAATTGTCATTGTTTCCATGGTTACTTTATCTCGAATGGTGCCATCATCCCAATTTATGTCAATTCCTGCACCAATCTGAATACCGTCTTCTGCCAATTTCTCTACAGATTCCGAGTTGAGATAACCTTTTTGAACTGCTTCTGCTACACTCAATACCTCACCAGTTGATAACCGTGTGACCTTACCTTCCGACCAATCAATAACAAGGTCATTTGGATTTACAGTAGAGGGCACTGAGAATGATTCCTCTCTGGTTTCATGGGTTCTTGTTGAGGAGGTTAGTACTTGTGGTCGGTCAAGGTCGTTGTTAGGGAGCTGTCAAAAGACAATTTTGGGGGTTAGGGGCATGAAAGTAATCTTGTCATGGGAAAGCATGTCATCCACATAGAAACCTGAAAATGTTAAATGTCTCTCACACACACATCACTCACTCTGTTTAATATTAACTCTAATATGTAAATATACATAAATATAAGGCAGAGGGCTACTAGCCATTAAAGTTCTATGGATAGGCTATATTTGCAAATTTGAAAAAAAAAAATAGTTTCTTTTTCACTTAAATATTTATCACTTAAACACAAACACTTTCAAATCAAGTATCAGAACTAAGAATTTTGTATTATTGGCAAAATATCACCTGTTAAAAATAATTTTATCATACAGCCTATCCATAGAAAACCATATCCCTGTATAATAAGACAGATTAAGTGAAAATCTAACAACAGAGAAAGCAATACAGAAAATCTGACTCACCCCAGCATATCTGTCAACTGGTTTAAACTCCTCTGTGGCGGATATATTTTGGTCAGCAAACAACTGTCGGGGTGGTGCTGGCCGTATTCGGTCACCAGGTTTGGCATAAACGATGGTAGTTCTGGGTTGATCAAGATGCTCCTGATAATTTTCTGTGTGTGGTAGACTTGCATCGCCATTCATTGGAGTGGCTCCATTGACGTGTCGAGGGGGGCTTGCCATAACTGGAGTTGCAGTTTTGCTTGGCTTCAGTGGTATTTGTGGTTTGCTCATTGATTTAGATTTTTCTTTCACTGCATCGTACACAGCCTTTCCTGCCAACACTGGGGCACCCACTACTGCCAAAATACCTAATTTCAATGCCTCTTGAGGAGACATTTTCTTCCCAGTAGCCTTATCAGTAACAGCTCCAGTCCTAATGTCAACCAATCCTTTTTTCAGAGCAACGTCCAGAGGAACAACTTCCCCTGTACTTGTGTCCAACACTTGAGCCTCGTCAGATCTTATTTGTCCATCAGTCAGAGCCTTATCTAATGGCACTACTGTACCAGTCAGTGTGTCATATAATGTTCCAGAGTCTTTGTCAAACACATTCTCTACAACACCTTGCTGTATGGCTTGTAACAGAGGTAGCCTTTCATCAGTTTCTGAATTCACAACTTCGGCAGTTACACCGTCTACTAAACCCTGACGAAGCGCAGTAATTAGTGGTACTTTTTCACCGGACTGTTCATCTAGTACTGAAACAAGATTACCATCTACAATATTCTGTGCAAGAGCTTCTCTAAGTGTGTAACTTTTCTGAGTTTTTGGGTCTGTCAACATTCCTGTTGCGGGATCATATAACCCGGAACCGACACAGTCTAAGAGATTAAGAGGTTTACCCTGTTTTGATTCTGTTTGAATATCAGGACATACAGCAACTTTTTCTGCCTTGGCTTTCTTTTCATTCAGTTTTCCAGTTCGAGGATCGACAATACCTTTGTCTATGCACTGTTTTAATGTCAATTCTTTGCCAGTTAGTATGTCTTTCATTGCCGGTTTATTCATGTCTAAAATGTCACTTTCAATAGCCTCATTTATTGTCACGTATCTTCCAGTGTCTGTGTCTCTTATTTTGCCTGTTCTGGCATCAATTAATCCTAGTTTCATAGCTGTCTTAAATGACATACCATCAGTGAGTTCAAAATGTTCAAGCTCCATCGGAGATTCAGACCTCGGACTGTCAGGCTGAGTATCCGTGACAGCCATTTCTTGCTGACGCCAAGTTCTTACACCTTCCTGCTGGTGAAACTCCAGAGGACCCTTTCCGTCTTTCTCATCCCCTTTATTTTCAATGTCAGTTGTGTAATTCAGAACTTCATCCGGGAAATCACTCTCCTCCCTAGATCTGTCACCAGTAACTCCGAATTTCTCCATTTTCATATCTACTTGAGGATCTATTCCATTTTCAACAGACATGTGCCTACGTTCGCGCTCAGATTCCTTGCGTTCTGAATGAATACGCATTCGTTCAATATCCTGATCATCAGTTGCTTTTGAGAGTTTGATAAACCCTTTTGCATGTGCTTTTTCTAATGGAATACTGGTAATAGTCCCAACATCAAAGTACGTTCCTTTCTCAATGTCTATAATTTTATCTTTCACAGCCTTATCAAGTGATATTTCCATTCCATCACGTGGATCTATTACAGATGTTATCATTTTTAATGGGAATGACAAATGACTTGCCTCGACTGAACTATGCATTAAGTCTCCCTCACGAATTTTTGAAGTAACTTCTCCTAGTATAAGTCCTTTTTCTAAAGCCACATTTATCGGCATGCTTACTTTTGTCATTGGATTTATGTACAGACCGCGCGAAACATTGAGAATTCCGTACAAAACAGCTTCGTCGTATGACATCATTTCCATCGTTCTTGGATCAATCACACTATTTATACTGAATGTAACTGTCTCAGAACAGACTTCTTCAGTTAGATTTGATTCTATGACTTCCTCATCCGGGTTTATATGTATACTTTCAGTTGAGCTTGATTGTGAACCTTCAATGGCAGCAGCCTGCGCGATGACGAGTTTACGATCTATCGCCTCATTCAGAGATATCACTTCACCAGTTACTGGGTTAAAGTATTTCTCCATTGAACTATCTAGGATTCCCTCATCAAGAGCTTTCCCGACAGAGATGGTTTGGCCAGTTCTGGGATCTACAACAAATTTCACCATTAGTGTCGTCATTTTTGTGGTTATAATTTTACTCCCCTCTCCTTCAGCATTTGAAACAACTGCCATTAGCTCGGCATCAATTAGTTTTCTTTCTATAGCTTCAGGGATAGTTAATTTTTCCCCTGTTTTTGGATTTTTATAAATACCCTTATGTTCATCCAATAATCCTTGTTTGATTGCCTCGGCTACATCGAGTCTTTCTCTGGTAAGAGGATTGAGCACACTTTTCAACTGGAATGTTTTTGTTTCTTGTAAATAGCCACCTCCTGTTGGGGACTTAATGCTGTCATCTTCTGCGATAACAAAACCTTTTTCAATGGCTTCACTTATTTTTAATTTCAGCTGCCTGCCTTTGCTATCATTTCCATTGTAAACTCCTTTCTCAAGATCTAGAATACCGTCCTTGATTGCCTTAGAGACTGAAATTCTTTGGCCAGTTTTTGGATGAATGACCCCAGTGATTGAGAATGCTTTTGTTTCTTTAATAGCACCTGGAACAGGTTCAGAAGTTTCGATCCCTCGCACAAAACCTCTTGAAAGGGCCGACTCAATTGACATTTTCTCTTCTGTAACAGGATGAATAAAGATACCCTGTGACATATCTAACAGTCCTCTATGCATTGCCTCAGAAACACCTATCTCCTGTTTTGTTCTGGGATCTACGACTGATTTAATTTGGAAATGTTTCGTTTCAGACACAACTGTTTCTGTTACTTTTGGTTTAGTTACAACTGTTTGTGTGAAAGAGTAATTTTTATCTCCAGTCTTTTTCATCAACTTTGATTCAACGGTAGCCTGTCCTGTAGTTTTAAATGACTTGCTCAATTCGGGATTTTCAGAAATTTGTTTCATCCATCTTTCAGTATCAGCAGCTGGAGATTTTTTAGGACTGTCTGTAGGGTCAGTTCCATTGGTATAATCACCTGCTGGCCATTCTGACGAGAGCCGTAACAAACCTTGTTCTATAGCCGTCTGTACCGGCATGGAGGCACCAGTGTTTGGATCTCGGAATGTTCCAGTTTCCTCCACCAGAAGCCCCCTAGCGATTGCATCTGCTATGGATATTGAACGTATACCAGCCTCTTTCTGACCTGGCTGAAGTCGCGTCGTCACAGTCGTATGCGCGATGACTGGACTTAAAATTTCAAGGAGAGTTTGTGCATCTTCAGTTGAAATAATACCCTCTTGTGTTGCCTGCTGCAAACTGACAGGCCTTCTCGATTTGGGATCAAGAATCGTTGCCTTATCTGGAGCAACTAAGCCAATTTGAATGGCTTTCAAAAGAGATATGTTTCGTCCACTACCATCTTTCATCGACAGGTCCTTCAATAAAATGTCTACCACGTCCTTGTCAATAAATCCCTGCCCTGCGGCAGCTTTTAAAAGTACTCTCCTACCAGAAGATGAGTCTACAAAATCACCATTGCTAGTTATAATTCCTTGTTTGATTGCTTGGTGTACAGTTAAAAGTTTTCCAGTCCTTGTATCACAAACACACTGCTTACTAAATGACAAATCCTCTTGAACAAGTTTTATATGTCCTTGATCTACAGCTTCAAGAAGAGATTCACTAGTGGCAGACACACTTGGGTGAACGTGTCCCTGTCGATCGAGAAGGTCACTCTCCATGGCTTCGGTTATTGAAACCACATCACCAGTTCTAGTGTCAACTAAACATTTCGAGTCAGAATCAACCACCGCACTGTCCAACGCCTCTTTGAAGGATATTACGCGGCCGGTTTGTGGATCGATTACACGACCGTTCTCCAATATGGCACCCTCATTCAACGCTTGTGGCAGTACCATTGGTTTGTTCAGTAATCTTCTCTGGTAAGCATCGTCCAGTGTCAGCTTCTGTTTGGTAGATTTGTTTATGTAAGTCCCGGTCTCGGGATCTATTACGCCGTGTGTGACTGCCTCCATAAGCGTCATCATCTTTCCAGACTGGGCGTCTTTTATTTCTTTCTTTGTCGGGTTAATGAGGCCCTTTTCTACAGCCTCGAGAACAGTAATTTCAGATCCTGTAATTGGGTCAAGTGTTTTGCCTGTTTGTGGAATGTATAGACCGTGTTCAACAACTTCTCCAAGACCGAGTCTCATCGAGCTAGACGATAAATCTTCGTCGGTAAAAATGGCTTGTGATTGAGTGAGGAAGGTCACCGGAACACCTTCCCCGGTGATTTTTCTGGCCGCTTCTTGTGAGACAATTCCTCGCGCATTGGCCTCTTGTAAAGGAATAAATTTCCCAGAAATGGGATCCTTAACAGAGTTATTGCAAGGATTAAATAAGTCCTTCTGCATTGCTTCTACCAGAGTGCATTCCTTTCCTGAAAATGGGTCCTTAATTCCACAGGGCGATGTTAACTGATTATGCAGACCACTTGACACATATTTATTGGCCACAGCTTGGGGCAGCGACATTTGTCTTTTTGTTCTTGGATCTATAACCTTCCCACTTTTTGTATCAAACAAACCAGTTTTTATTGCTTCAACAAGATTCACTTTTCGACCAGTTTTCGGGTTCAGAATGGTGGCGACATTAAGTTGTGTCCCTTTAGGGGCTAAACAACCCTTCCTAACTGTGATTAAAGTTTGTTCAGATTGCGACATGTGCAGATCATGATCAGTTAGAAGCATATCCTCTGATCCCGTGAGACTTGCCATGCTGGCAACTTTCTTCGACAGTCCCGTTGACGATACCGGTGGGGTCTTCATTCTCCATTTCACTGGAGAAGCGGATGACACTGTCACAGAAGCTTCTTTTTGAAGACTCTCGCTCCTGGATGTGACGGCAGCATCCTGGCGCATGACGTTAATGGTCGTCTGACTACCGAATGTCTGCCCGGTTTTTCCCATCGCCTGAAGGCCACCGTAACCCTCGTAATCAGCCAGTTGTTGGAAATACTCCTGCATGTCCTCATCTACCAACATGGAAGAACGTTTGGCTAGTTCTGCTCGGAATGTACGCAACAGTGGCACTCTATCAGTCACCAGCATTGGAAACTGGAAGAAAAATAACTTGTTAATACTAGTTAACAAGTGTTTTAATATTCAACAATAATTTTGTAAAAAATGTGGACAATTTTCAGAAAATTTTAGGAAGCACAGCTGTAAGGTTGTATGGTCCTTCAGTTATCACGAAAAGATACATACTTTGACTCTAACACCTTCAATGTTCCAAAATGCTTTAAAGGAACACTGTCCATAAGTAAGCAGATAATGAGCATAACCAAATAACTGTTAGATTTTTATTCAGTGAAATATATGCATGGAAACATGAGCATAGACCCGAATAAGTCTGTAGACATTCGTGAGTTTGAAAAAAAAAAGTTTTATTATCTGTAAACAATGTGGTCCAGTAATATGTACAGTTTCTGCTGATATCCATTAGTGCATTAAATTTTCTATATAGTATATCTTGCATAATTTATCTGTCCCATTTAGCTCAGTTGGGAGCGCGATCAACTTTCGCGTTTGGCCTATTATTACCTGTGAGAGTAATTTTAGTGCGTGCTATGATTTCATCCCCACGAAGAACTACTTCTTTTGTTTTTGTACTGTGATTGAATCTCGTCAATTTCATCTTTATTTAGTAAAGATTCAATAATGGTTGGTGTGTAATGTTAGCAAACGTAATTATTTTGTGTTTTATAAGCTAAAATTTCCGAGATAATATTTTTTTTGTTTTTTGTCATAAAAGATTAAGGTTATTTGTTATCAAATACACATGTATGTTTGGACAAATGCTTTGGATGGTTATAATGAGTGGTGTTTTACAACCCTTTGGTCATATCAGGTTGGAATGGGGGAATTGTGCCAAGTAAAATATGTCATTAATGGAGATGAAGATGAATACTGGAAATGAACATCAAGTTCCCGATCTCCAAATCAACACTATTACAGTAGTCAGTTGCCATTTCCTCATTACGTGGTCCGAGTATTAACTTTCATACCCCATCCAACCCCTTCTCCAAGAAGCGAAAACGGGGTTGCCTGGGGTATGAAATAAAAACGTAATTCAGTTTAAAATGTTTGCATATTGTAAAAGTGAAACATTTAATATGTATTTTCAAACAGGTTATAGCATTTTTTCAGTAAAAATGTTTTTATGGTCCTGAAAATTTTTCGGGTGCATATAGTAATCACACCGTCCGTCCGGATTCTGTCCGTCCGTCATTCCGCTTTTCGTGTCCGGACTGTACCTTCAAACACCTTGAATGGATTTTTGATTAACTTGGCACAAGTGATCACCATAACAAGACGATGTGTCGCGTGCAAAACCCAGGTCCGTACCTCAAAGGTCAAGGTCACACTTGAAGTTCATAGGTCAAAAACAGGTACGCAATTTTGTGTCCGGACCGTAACATCACAACCCCTGCAGGGATTTTTAAATAACTTGGCAAAAGTGATCATCATAACAAGACGATGTGTCGCGCGCAAAACCCAGGTCCGTACCTCAAAGGTCAAGGTCACACTTTAAGTTCATAGGTCAAAAACAGGTACGCAATTTCGTGTCCGGACCGTAATTTCACAACCACTTCACGGATTTTTAAATAACTTGGCACAACTGATCATCATAACAAGACGATGTGTCGCGCGCAAAACCCAGGTCTTCAAGGTCAAGGTCACACTTGGAGGTCGAAAGTCAAATTGTGTCCGGTCAATAACTCTGGCATTCATGGACAGATTTTCAAATAATTTGGCACAAGTGCTCACCACAACAACACAAAATCCAGGTCTGTGGCCCCAAGGTCAAGGTCACACTTAGAGGTCAAAGGTCAAATCGTGTCCGGTCAATAACTTGAATGCCTGGACGGATTTTCAAATAACTTGGCACAAGTGCTCACCACAACCAAACGATGTGTCGCGCACAAAATCCAGGTCCATGGCTCCAAGGTCAAGGTCATACTTAGAGGTCAAAGGACACTTCGGGGGCATTTATCACTTACAGTGATATTTCTTGTTTAAAAATGTTTTATTGTCGAAATATCAGTTATAAAGTCCTGCTAATAAAAGCTTTCCCATCGCTTATTGGAATTAAGGCGGGACCACGTAGCGCTATTGGAAGACTCTTTTTATAACAGAATTCCTTTGTGAAAACCATTTTTTCCCCCTTTATTTATGAGATACCTTCTTTTTTTTTTAAACGGTCACACTACAATCTAGATTTTTTAAAAACTCACATAACTTGCATATTTAAACTTATGGTAGAATAAAAAGAAACGAGAGTGCCGCCTAACCGGGCATTATACGCCCTTTCCTTCAATGTTAGTTAGGTCAAAACCTATTTATTTACAACAATTGTGAAACAGGCCTATGGCTTATACCAATCACTCTCATCGTCATCGGCTTATGATGTTAAAAGCAATATCATGAGAGTAGGTGTTATGTTTTGTAGTTATTGAGCGGAATGCATATTTCCAAATAAGATCACTGTGACCTTGTCCTCTGACCTACTGGCCCCAAAAACAATAGAATGAATGGTGTTTTACGGCTTGTCGACACAAAAATAGGTCATATTGTGTGCAAAAACTGATGAAAGATGAAGAAATGAAGTAGTAATTAAAAATTAATGTAAAGATATAAAGATAAAACTATTTACAAATAAGGGATGATGGGGTAGTAATATAAACTATGAATATGTAAATCAACAAATGTCCGTCAATGGGTGTATAAACAAGTAAATATATATAAGAACATATTATAATGATTTTATAAAGTCTGATTTAATACTTTCAGGAAATCTAAAACAAGACTAAAATCTATAGTATCAAATAACTCTCATAATATTAACATTGTAGTATATTTGCCGCATAGGATCAAAGTCTACACATTCCAACAAGATATGTTTGACCGTTAATGGTGCAAATTAGGGTATACTTTCTGGTAATTGCTCACCTTGTAATAAATATGAATGAGTATAACGTGTATGCCCTATGCTGCGACGGGCTAGAAAAACCTCTTCTCGATGAATGGGCCGCCCTACTAGGACGCCATTCTCTTTAACGGTTTAATATAATGGAGTTTATTGTTCACCGACTAATCCCAAGCGGCTTCCAAAGAGTTATGAATATATGTGTTAAAACATCTTTTAAAATCAGTATAAGGTAATTTGGCATTAGATATATGTAAACCTAATTCTGCCTTAGCAGTACTATCAGCTCTTATCATTACCACATATTCCTACATGGCTTGGAAGCCAGCAGAAAATAATAACATCAACTATAAGAGAATTGTACTTTTCTAAAAGCTGAAGCACAACTGGGTTATCACAGTCTTTGAATTAGCGGTAGCCCGAAGCCCGAGGTCAGTAAAATTCAAGTCGGGCATGTAAATTGAAGTTTTGTGCAAAATTCATATTTCCATATAAGATCACTGTGACCTTGAGTTTTGACCTACTGGCCCAGAAAATAATAGGGTTTCTCCTCTCACCTAGGGCAATATACCTTTGAAGTTTCATGATGATGGGTCTCATACTTTCGGAGTTATCGTGCAGAATGCAAAAGTGAACGGACGGACGTACGGAGGGACAACCCCATACCATAATACGTCCCGTTTTTCAAACAGGCATATAAAAATGAAAACTCAAACTTTTAAATAATTATATGCAAGCAGGTTTAAAGCTAACATGATATTGGATTAATAAATTGAGACGCTAATGTTAATGCTTGATTCAAACATCAAGATTGTTGTGTGTCCCATTAAAAGTGCTGCTATTTATTGATAACATCATTTCAGACGACTCACTTGTATATCTATATTTGCATCTGAGAATATAGCCTTGATGTCCTTGAGGCGTGTGTTTGCCCACAAGACCTCGTCTATGTACTGTCGGTTGAGGCTGTCAAGCTCCGTCTTTATACTCTCCGCCCCTGGGGCCCGACGAGCACGCTTGTTGAGACTCTCGGCGAGGCTGGAGTCCAGACTGCGTAAACTCTCCTGATATTGCTGAAGTTTCTTCTCGTATATCTGTAAAGAAAGAAAAATATAACTGGCATTGCATTTTTTCTATTTTATTCCATCACCATGTTTTTGTCATAAGAAAATTCTCTTTCTTTGCTGTAACCACCATAACTTAAAATACCACATAGTTAACACAATATACTTCATATTTCAACGACTAGATCTTTGTAATTTGCCATAGAGATAAAATGAGCCAAGCGATTATATAATATATTGTAAGATGGCTCCTTTTATCTCTAAGTGTATGAATTTGTTGTGTTGTCATTTATCGAGGAAAACATTTTTTTTTATAATTTTGCAGGTTGTACCGCCAGTCCCATTCTTTTATAACACTGAAAGTGAATTTAACCCAGACTCACACATACGTTATCATTCTTCATAATTAAAATATTAAATATATTGGGCGAACGACAAGACATACGTTTAATATTTCCACACTTTGCACATACAAGTGATATCGTGTCATATTGAACGGATACATACAGGTAACATCGCAACATCACAAAACGTTTAATGCTCACAGAGAAGCTTGATGAGAGACACACGCAGGAACACGTCACAAATGAGATTCTTTGTGGGAAAGACACCACAATGCCTCTGTGACCTTGGGGATCTGAGCTGTGATGTCTGTTTTTAATTTACCGTACCTGTTTATATGAATCGACTGAATCTTAAAGTGCTTCTAACGAGAAATATATATTCGACTTTTTTTGTTGTTTTAAATCCACTGCACATAACACATAATTTAAAGTGTTAGGTAGTTTGAAATAAAAAAGTGTTTATATCAAAGTGATAAAACATGATAGCGCGTAGCTTATTCTTTCAAAGTTTCAGGCCTTTATTTGTTCAACAATATGCAGTCAATTTTTTTTTAATAAAGTTATGAATAAAAACATTTTAAAATTTAGAAAAACAAAATCTCAAGAATCCAATATCTCCATATTTCCAATATCTCAACACTCACAATATCAAAATGACGCCAATGTCTTGACCCATATTGTAGGTTTGGAAATAAAGGCAGTGGAAAGCCCCCTCCTCACCTAATTTCTTATTGAAACTTTGTTTGCTCATATGTGATATGAACAAAATAGCACCACTTATGTGTACAACGGATAACTGACTGTTAAATAAATGTGTAGATGTTAGTGCTTGGAAATACAGCTTATGTCTCATTTACACCAGCTGCAGAAGCTATCAGAGCTTAAAACGCCAGACCTACATAGCTACAGAGGCTATCACAGGTAAAGTCAGACCTACATTAGATGCAGAGGCTATTTGGTATCTTTCCTCACAGGTGCCACAAGTAAAGCTCCATCAAAGCAAAGCACCAAATCCACAATGTAGGAGAAATACATCATAATAAACTGCCAGAAAGACATGCCGAAAAGTTAGGCATTATTGTACTGTAATCAAAACTGGTTTTATTGTATAAGATTTGTAATGGTTAATCATTTAGGCATTTTTTTTCTATTAAAAAACGAGGGGGGAAAAACAAATACGAGGGGCGTTCATTATATAATGTTACTATGGCCCTAAAATTTAATTATGGTCCACTGTTGTAGTTATTGATACGGATTATGTTAAAATGAACTTTTCCCCATTAATTTATCAAGTTTCAGATACTTCCAACCAATAAAAAATGTGTTTTGACGGCATTTTCTTAAGACATGTAAATGATACTGAACACGCCAAAAACGGAAAAAAACTATTTTGACTAAAAATCTGATTTCGACGGCCAATATGGACTTTTTTGCCTAAACCACAAACTAATATATCTTCCATATGAAGATGTTAGTGGTTTTTATTTGTAATGTGTTTATTGTTGGGTTGATTGCTCCTTAAATGTTGTCAGTGCGGACAAATTTAACTTAAACATTGTTGATTTTATATTAAATCTTTAGAGTATCCCTTCAATTCGTTACCCATATATTTAAAACCATTTTCCATCAGATCTGACTATTATTTTTATTGGAATATGATATTTTCAGGGCTTTTATATTTCCAAGAAAACGGCATATCTTGCCTTGGACATTGTTTACGTAATATATACATATACTTCTAGTTACAACAAAAGTTTGAATAAATTACTTTGCTGCAAATTGCATTTTTTTATGAATCCAACATTACAACCTATGCAAATTCATTAAACTTTACTACCGCTTTTTAAGGCAGTGTATATGAATATGTCCCAAACAAACAGTCGTCATAGACTTATATCTTCACTGATTTTTATAAAAATTTCAGAAAGTGTCACTAAAGGTTCATTCTATAAGATCATTTTCAAATTTTGTGTGTAAACCTCACACAACGTGAATATGACGGATAGTTGCATTATATAATGAACGCTCCTCGTATGTATCTATTTTTTTTTGTTATTTAGCAAAATTGTCATCAAACATCAGTAACTGAAACACAAGTACATGCACAACCTTCTTCATATTCATGTCTATCGAAACTCCTAGTTTGCAACTATGCACCAAATGTATGCAAGTTTCATGCAAATATGCCAGTAATTTAAATGAAAACAAAATGATTATTTTTTTATCCATTCACAACATGCATTAAAAATGTAATATATTTGTTTGCTTTTTTTGTGGGGTGTTGGTGGGGGAGACCTATTTCCACAAAACTGTGGGGCGAATAAAAAAATATTTCCACTTCCAAACACCTGTGTCTCCTGTTACCACATTTATAAAGAGAGTTTTGTATTTAAGTAGAAACCTGATACATTCGCATTGATTTCCTAGAAACATTCTTTTTGTCCAAAAATTACTAAAATGGCAAAGGTTTTTCAATATTTTACAATCAATCCCGCTTTTCAAGGTATAAGCCCAAAAATATC
The DNA here is from genome assembly GCA_037043455.1 of Cyrtodaria siliqua. Taxonomy (NCBI): domain Eukaryota; kingdom Metazoa; phylum Mollusca; class Bivalvia; order Adapedonta; family Hiatellidae; genus Cyrtodaria; species Cyrtodaria siliqua. The sequence continues at coordinate 54,655 of JAWPHD010000538.1, read as the reverse complement.
TTTATTTCATTTTAAAAGCACTTGTTTATTTTAGAACCGCCTAACATTATTTTGGGCAATTGGTTATGCTTTTGTGGATGTTTAGCTTGTTTTGAAGGAAACAATTAGGCTGAAGCTTGCAGTTAAGGGCAGTATTGTGCATTTCAAATTGTTTCCCAGATACCGAGTTTGATGGAAATACAGACTATTGATAAGTCTGCCAACAATTTGTGATAATGGAGAAAACAATCTCTTTACTACATGTGTTGCCATGCAATGTCATTAAAATATTCATTTCTCCAACTGTGCGGATTGTGGTATCAACATAACTATTTATCCTGTATTTACATATATGTTCACGTTTTTCAACCAATACAAAACCCCATTATTAACAATTTAACATTAAAAGGAAAAAAAATGGATTAAATTCAGAATAAATAAGGCTATATGGGAACTTTATTTCAATAATGTGCATACAAATTTCAAACTGAGCTTGGCAAAAAGTTTGTAGCAGTAGTATATCATCAGCATTTAGACCTGTAACTTAAATGACTGTGTGGGTGCTAAAGTTGTAAAAGTATCATATCATCAGCATATAGACTTGTAACTTAAATGACTGTGTGGGTTCTAAAGTTTGTAAAAGTATCATATCATCAGCATATAGACCTGTAACTTAAATGACTGTGTGGGTGCTAAAGTTTGTAAAAGTATCATATCATCAGCATATAGACTTGTAACTTAAATGACTGTGTGGGTGCTAAAGTTTGTAAAAGTATCATATCATCAGCATATAAATCTGTAACTTAACTGACTGTGTGGTGTTGCCCATGTTTGTAAAAGTATTATATCATCAGCATATAGATCTGTAACTTACTGACTGTGGGGTTAGGCCCAAGTTTGTAGCAGTTTTATATCATCAGCATATAGATCTATAACTTAACTGTGTGGGGGCTTAAGTATTACATCATCAGCATATAGATCTGTAACTTAACTGCGTGGTTGCCCAGGTTTGTTAAAGTATTATATCATCAGCATATAGATCTGTAACTTAACTGCGTGGTTGCCCAGGTTTGTAAAAGTATTATATCATCAGCATATAGATCTGTAACTTAACTGTGTCATTGCCTAGGTTTGTAAAAGTATATTATCAGCATATAGATCTGTAACTTAACTGTGTGGTTGCCTAGGTTTGTAAAAGTGTTATATCATAAGCATATAGATCTGTAACTTAACTGTGAGTTCGCCCAGGTTTGTAAAAGTATTATATCATCAGCAGATATATCTCTAACTTAACTGTGTAGTTGCCTAGGTTTGTAAAGGTATTATATCATAAGCATATAGATCTGTAACTTAACTGTGTGGTTGCCAAGGTTTCTAAAAGTGTTATATCATAAGCATATAGATCTGTAACTTAACTGTGTGGTTGCCCAGGTTTGTAAAAGTGTTATATCATAAGATATAGATCTGTAACTTAACTGTGTGGTTGCCCAGGTTTGTAAAAGTATTATATCATCAGCAGATATATCTGTAACTTAACTGTGTCATTGCCTAGGTTTGTAAAAGTATATTATCAGCATATAGATCTGTAACTTAACTGTGTGGTTGCCTAGGTTTGTAAAAGTGTTATATCATCAGCAGATATATCTGTAACTTAACTGTGTAGTTGCCCAGGTTTGTAAAAGTATTATATCATCAGCATATAGATCTGTTACTTAACTGTGTGGTTGCCAAGGTTTCTAAAAGTGTTATATCATCAGCATATAGATCTGTAACTTAACTGTGTAGTTGCCCAGGTTTGTAAAAGTATTATATCATCAGCATATAGATCTATAACTTAACTGTGTGGTTGCCATGATTTCTAAAAGTGTTATATCATCAGCATATAGATCTGTAACTTAACTGTGAGTTTGCCCAGGTTTGTAAAAGTATTATATCATCAGCAGATATATCTGTAACTTAACTGTGTAGTTGCCCAGGTTTGTTAAAGTATTATATCATCAGCATATAGATCTGTTACTTAACTGTGTGGTTGCCAAGGTTTCTAAAAGTGTTATATCATCAGCATATAGATCTGTAACTTAACTGTGTAGTTGCCCAGGTTTGTAAAAGTATTATATCATCAGCATATAGATCTGTAACTTAACTGTGTGGTTGCCATGATTTCTAAAAGTGTTATATCATCAGCATATAGATCTGTAACTTAACTGTGTAGTTGCCCAGGTTTGTAAAAGTATTATATCATCAGCAGATATATCTGTAACTTAACTGTGTGGTTGCCATGATTTCTAAAAGTGTTATATCATAAGCATATAGATCTGTAACTTAACTGTGTGGTTGCCCAGGTTTGTAAAAGTGTTATATCATAAGCATATAGATCTGTAACTTAACTGTGTGGTTGCCCAGGTTTGTAAAAGTATTATATCATCAGCAGATATATCTGTAACTTAACTGTGTGGTTGCCCAGGTTTGTAAAAGTATTATATCATCAGCAGATATATCTGTAACTTAACTGTGTAGTTGCCCAGGTTTGTAAAAGTATTATATCATCAGCATATAGATCTGTTACTTAACTGATGGTGTCGGGCCCCACGTTTGTAAAGGTATTAGATCATCAGCATACATATCTGTAACTTAACTGTGTGGTTGGACAATGCTTGACATGTTAAAGGTATAGGTTTGCATTAGAACAATTACAGAAAAATCTACTGTTAATGCAAAAGAACATGTTAGGTTTGTTAGTGATGTTAACTTTCAAGCAAACAACTGAACAAATCTGTAATGAATTATTAGGCCAAATAATGCATATTTTACTGATTTGTTAGATCATATTCAAGTCATCTAACAATTATGTATGCTTGTAACATGTGTTGTAAATGCATAGTTTATTAACAGGCCATCCTTGTAAAAAATCTTGTATTTAGTTACTTTCTTCCAAGCTGCCATTTTAAACTGAATTCTGTTTTCATGCATTTAAAAGGGAAATATGCATTATATCTTACACAACATGCAGATAAAACATGACAAAATGGCATTTCTGGAAAAATTGGCTGTCAATTTGACTCCGAAGATATGTTTAAAGTTGTTTGGTTAGTATTTTAATGTTAACAAAGCTCATTCACAATTAGCTCATATGATTGCTAAACAAAAGTGGAGAAATATCAGGTAGTAATGAATTGTCTTATATCTTAATTAATGAACAATTCAGATAGAAAATAAATGCAGAAATGTTTCCTCAAATATTGATCATTAAATGCTTTCCTTTGGTAAAAAAAGATAAAAATTAGAAGACAAAAAAAAAATAGTTATGATTCTCTAGCGAATTACTATATTGCCTTACACAATTTCTATGTTAAACTCTTACTACCAATGGAGTACATAACCGTGGTTCTTGCATACCAGATAAGGCTTTCCACGTTTTACATGGGGGATGGAAAGTCTTATCTTTATGGGTAAAGATAAAAGTCACGCGCGCACTAATATCCGGTATGCAGGAAAACATGCAAAACGTTAGTAGCTGGTGGCGTCAACGCAGAACATGTCTCTGATATGCAAGAAAAAGAATCTATCATGGGTATTTGGTTCAGATAGGAATTCCAACCCTCGGTATAAGTGTTTTAAACGGAACCTCGGCAGAGCCTCGGTTCCGATAAAAACACTTATACCTCGGGTTGGAATTCACCGGATACCCATGAAAGATTCCTATATTCTGTTATGTCAATAGCAATTTATTCGAGATGAAGATGCATTACTTTCGAAAGTCATAACCATAATAAATGAATTCTGCTATCTGAAAACAATTACCACACTGACAAACTGACAATTTTAACACTGACACACCATGTTTTTATTCACCCCTGATAAAAAAAATTCACTTCCAAACGTAAAAGACGTAAAAGATGCAGCAACTATACCTTGAACAATTTTCTCCAATTTTGCATCTGCTGGCAAACAACAAGTAGGAAAAGGGAGATAATTATAAAACATGCAAAAGCCATGCAATGCAAAACATGCAACATACATACAAGGACCATCACCGCTTCAGATTTCTTCCATTGTACACCATTATTTTTGTATTACGTATTTATATAAATTGCACACATTTAACTCTATGCTTATGTGACTTTAAATATATTTATAAATAAACCTTTTTTTTTTGCTATATAAATTCATACTATATCATTTCTATTTGAAAACAGTTTTAATTGTGAAGTTATAAGGAATAATTATCACAATTTTGTACATTGCAGTCAATATCACGAACATGCTTTGATTGATACAGTATGTGCCGATGATGAATGCAAACCCAAGTCTGAGGACTGCAAACTCACAAAAGCATTTTTAGTACTGATTGTTTACCATACGTAAAGCTATTGTTTATTTTTTATATAAAAAAAAAAGAAAAAAGAAGTATTTCAAATTTGTCTAATTTTAAACAACCAATCAAAATCATTTTACTTACTTTCCATTTCCCAATAACCAATGAAATGTACTGTTACTTACTACTGTCCTTGGTACAATCCCACCTCTGAAGCAAGCTACAGGTGCTATCAGCGCTCTCTATATCCTCTACACAAGGCAGGCAGTGGGTGGGGTGAGTAAAACAGGCAAGGCAGCAGACGCAGTCAAAATACGTAGTGCTAAATAACTATAACAGGGTGGGTAAAATAAAGAAACAAGCTTGGGGTAGTAGTGGAACCGACAATATCGTGCTGAGAAGGAAAAGGCGGGTTCTCCAGTAGCGAGACTGAAAATATCTGGAGGCAAGCAAGGTTATCATTGTATGTAGTTTTTTTACTGTAAGGGACATAACTTTTGTAATAGAGGTAACTCAAAAAGTGCATGACTTATCTACCTTGATGTCATGTATGTAGAGAATATGTCATAAATAATTCAAACACTCAAACTTAGATTAATAGGAACAACTATACTGTGATTGAATTATTTATTTTTCTACTTCTTTACATATTTCTTCACCACATTACGTGGTCCGAGTATTATCTTTCATACCCCATCCAACCCCTTTTCCAAGAAGTGAAAACATGGTTGGCTGGGGTATGAAATAAAACCTTAATTTCGGCTTAAAAAGTTTGCATACGGTAAAATTATAACAATAAATAGGTAATTTTAAACGGGTTATCGCATTTTTCCAGTACGAACGTATTTAAATGTGTTTTATTGTCGAAATATCCATTATAAAATCCTGCTAATGTTTTCCCATTGCGTAATGGAATTAAGATGGGACCATGTAATGTTAAGAGAAAATAGCTCTCAAAAGTTATGTCCCTTTGCTTTACAGACTAAAAACAACTTTAACCAAAAACCATGTATAACAGCAACACCACACCAGTTAAACAAACTGACAACAATGAACATAGAACAGAAAGTCATTAGAATAACAGCATTGTCTCAATCACACATCGCAAAACGTTCAAAATTTCAAAAATTCTAGACGCTACCTGAAAAAGCAACAACCTCTAAAACTACCAAGTTAAAAAAAAAAATTAAGTGCAAAAATATCAGCAAAGCAAAGTGGGGGAAATCTGAAAGAAAAATCTGTAAATGCTGATGTAATAAATGCCGAGTAAAGGAATGTCTGTTCTACTGAGAGAAAAAATCTGTTTATTTAAATGAAGGGCAGTAACTATTTTCATGCAATATAGTTTGATAGTTCAAGAACATTTTTTTCTGAGATGACAGAATCAAAACTGTTACACTTTTTTGTTTTGTTTTACTTCAAAAAGGGATAAGAAGAAGTGTTTTTCAAATGTATGTGTTTTGATTATTTTCTGCATTTCGAAGTTTTATCTACAAATTCATCTCCAGAAAAAATGTTCTGAACGAGGATTACAGCTGAAATATTTTATGAAAAGAAGTGATTATTGAAATACAAGATATCTGAAAACAAGCAAACTTATCGCTATGGTAACCATACATAACATAACAATAGGCTGATCCATTGCATTCCTTAATTTATTACAAACCCCATAATATAGTGTAGTTCAAAAATGCATGTGGCCATCACGCTCTAGAATTATTGAAAAAGGCAAGCTTGCATTTCCATGGCAACAGTTTTGGTTTTTACCATGTTTGCAACCTTTAACAAATTCTAAGAGCAGAAATGGGTAATATATGAGCACAGCGATTCGTGATCATTCGCTTACAATGTGCATATACAAACCTCTATATACAAACCATGCTTTCATTATATACAAACCAGCATTTAATATTGAGTATATCGTGATTTCGTACCTTGGCTTCCCTGATGAACTTTCCGCCGTGGCGGTTTACAGCTTCGATCTGGTGTTGGTGTTCCCCGAGTGCATTGTAAATAGTCTGGAACAAACAAAGTTAAAAGGTGAGGCAGTTACCCAAAAATATTTTAAAATCATAACAAATGGGACCTGGCCTTATACAAAACTTTGACATTGTCCTATACACATTATACCTTACTGAGAATATTGCCCTCCGAGGATAGGACGAACGAGTTGCTGACGACCCTTCAGTCATGCCACAAATAGGGTTTGACACAATGTTTGCAGCTGATTTGTGCTAACATAATATAAAAGCTCAATAAAGATATAGTTACAATCAAAATACTGGATAACCTCCATCAACAGAATCTTATTTAACAAGTCAAACTATAGATGGAAACTCAACATCTTATCCAGCATTACAATCTATCGAATTCTTATTTTATTTTTTAAATGTAGATATTTTAATAATAAATACTGCAAAGTAGGAGATCCTTTGCGAGCAACAAACAAGAGAAAACGGTAGCACTTTGTTTTAACAAGTCTGTTCATGAGAGGTAATATAAGTTGCAACACCTCTCACGCCCCCTAGCACCGACTTAAGCGCTATTCTACTTTACAAAACAAAACTCTGTAAAACATGTTTAATAAATTTAATTTTTAATTTAGTTTCAATAATTTCTAACTAATAATTAATTGCAGTTCATCGCAGGTTTGTTTAACTGTCAATGACCATAATGTGTTAAATACGAGAAATGCATAAAAAGGGTATCTCTTTTTAAAGCTTAAACATAAATTACCATGGTGGGCTGCACAAGTCTCTTGACATCCTCGAGGTCGGATGACAATGGGGCTTGACTGTTAATCTTGCTCTGCGTTGCCGCCACAAACTGCTGTTCGTCCGCAAAACCATTAATGTATTGACTTAGCGAATCCACGCCATCAGTCAAACTCTTCAATCTGGAGAGTAACAAAGCTTTTTATTTTAATTTTGTTTTTCCTCTTCCCGCACTTTTTTTAATTATGTGCTCAAACCCTTTTTTTTGTTCATGTTTTTTATCAAGATCCAATTTCAAATTATGCAACAACTCAAAACTTTTTTAAAGCATCTAAAATGAACGCTTTACTTTTTACACTTTTTATTGAATAAATGGTCAACTGTATTGAAATTTTGAATTTTCTGAAAGGACGATAACAGTTGATTAATGGTTGCAATTAAGTTAATAGTTTTAATAACAAGCGATTGGAAATAAACTAAACAGTCAATTTTTACAGTTTTAATGACACATGACTGATTTGCGACAGGAGGTGCACTTCTTAAATATCTCAAATTACCTAAAGGTTCTGATGGATTTTGTAGATATTTGTTTGTAATAACCTTAATGTCAATACATGAATCCACATTTCAGGAGTTCCAGCAACATTTCCAATTCCTTACCTATCATTAACTTGATCTCGGACATTGTTCCATCGCGACGTCAATGTGGATATTTTTTTCTCCATATCCTCGAGGTCGTGATGGCGCGACGTCCCGGGCCGGCTTCTCTCTATGACCCCACGCAGGGAAGTCACGTCTTCATTTAAGGCATCTAGTGTAGATTGTCTCTGTTCCAAAGAACTCTGAATGGTCTGAAAAATCACGTCACGTCATAATTGTGTATAGGAATGGTTCATAGCAAAAAGAATTATACGACAATGATTTGACCGTACTACAAACAGTCTTTAAAAGACAAGACATAGCTTTACTTTGAAGTTGCCAAAATAAGAGTCCAATAAGTCAATTAACACATTCAACTGAACGAATTTTGCCCTAAAGATCCATGTAGTTTTTCAACATCTTTAAAACGGCGTGGCCCAGTGGATAGCATGGTAGACTTGTAATCAAGAGGACCCAGGTTCAAGCCTTACTGGTGCCACTGAGTTTAGTCGATGTGTTCTTGGACAGGACAGATGAGGACCAACACCCCTATGTATTGGAGTCTATCCTTCGAGCATATTAAAGAACCATAAGAATACATTCGTTTAGTAAGAGTAGGGAAGGTTTCCGAATTCTATGTATCCTTCCCCTCCCTCTTGGGCTGCTCTAAATAATGTTTAATGTGTTGATTGGCTGATAAACAATATTCAATTCAAGCCTTTAAAACAATATCAAGGTCACTGAAATTAAAAATAAATGATGGTGCACCAACCTGAAGTTCATTACGTTGGCCTTTGAGCACCTTTGGGTCAGAGGACATACCGTCCTGGGCACCTAAATTAACCTCCTGGTCAGCGATGAACCGCCTCAGGGTTTCCAGTTTGGTCAGTGTCGAGTCCAGTAACTTCAATCTGCAACAAAACCGACATGGATAAGTTGTCATTCAGAAATAAACTAGAAATGTGTCCATAAGACACTGATGCCCCCCCCACTTAGGTCACTTAAGTCAAGGGCCATAACTCTGGTTCTTGGTCCATAATAAAATCTTCACTGGTCAACATTCCTATAAAGTTTGGTGACCGTGGGTTATATAGTTATGGAGGATCACGCAACGTTTTTCAGCCCCTATTTTGACTAATTCAATGGCCATAACTCTGTGGCTCTTGGTCCAAAATAAAAATGTATTGCTGGTCAACATTCCTGTAAAGTTTGGCAACTGTGGGTTAAGTAGTCATGGATGATCGCGTGACACAAGTTTATGGGACGTACGTACACCCTCCCCGCCCATCCCAAGTGGGGGCATAAAGAAAGTTGAATTTGAACTTGTATGATATGTGTATGTATGATCTTAAAGTCGTTCTGCATGTAAAGGCATACAACTATTAACAAGAGTCATTTTCACCCAATGTTAACTTTTATCTGTATAGGTGATCTCCAAGGGAAGCAAGATATTTTCATGTTTATTCTTTTTTCATTATTTCAGCCAAAAGACACACATCACATATACTTTAAAAAATCATATTTTACCTGTAGTCTTTTTGAGTGAAATAAGTGGTCATTTTTAATGGGCAATAAATTCAAATATACAGCTTAAGTTTGATATCTGATCTTGGCAAAATTTATTTGAAGTTTGCCAATGTGTCAATGAAGTCTGACCCTGATATTAAACTAACATACTGCCTTTACAGTAGTAGTAAATATGATTATTGATAGAAAGAATTGTTTTCGCAGACAAAATAGAAAAATCTAAACTTACAAAGGCCGCATTTATATTTAGAACATGATAAATTTCAAGTAACTATTATTTACATTTTTTATACGTAGTTTTCAAGGTGAATCAGCAATATCACAAAAACAGTTCATCGTCACAGTAATTGAGACTGTCATACATAAATATGAAGAAAGCAGTACCCCCATTCTGCTTTGCAGCTTTGGGGCATAACTAGGGCAAGAGGCGAGTGAGAAGTAGTATACCTTTCTGCATATTCATTGCCAAGGGTGATCATCTGTTCCCATTTCTCATCTATAAAGTTGACCTTAGCATCTGCTTGTGGGCTCCGGGACCCCAATTTGTTGTAGGCTTCGCGCACTTGCTCCACTGGCCGTTCTTGATTCTGAAGGGCTCTTTCCCAATCCTAAAATATTTTTACATGATAAAATCAAACTGTACAAACTAGGTGCCTGGTCGAGTTGAAAACCATCTTCACAAAATACCAATAGCAGAACATATATTACTGAAAACAGTGTAAGATTGAATTTATATTGAGCAGGCAAATGGATTTTAACATCTATGTTGAATTGTTGAATTGGATTTTATAGTCGCACCAACAGCTAAGGTCATATGGCGACTTTCCAGCTTCCATTGGTGGAGGAAGACCCCAGATGCCCCTCCGGGCAATTTTCGTGCACGGGGGGGCACCTGGGTAGAACCACCGACGTTCCGTAAGCCAGCTGGATAGCTTCCTCACATAAAGATTCCTAGGCCCCCGAGGGATCGAACCTACAGCGGTGAGGGGCAAGTGATTGCAAGTCAGAGACGTTAACCACTCGGCCACGGACGCCCCTAACATCTATGTAATTGTAAGTATACGATAAATTTATGAAAATTAATCTCGAAAAACTTTAAAAATACAAGGATTATGTTTTATCAGATATGCCTCGATGGGTTAAATCATACATGATGGAGACGGAGACCTGCAGACTGTAAATAACTTTTGTGGTCAAGCTGACCACTGGACATCCATCCTATCCACGTTCATAATCCTCATCATAAATATGGAGGGTTTTGATTGAGCTCATATGAAGGCTTCAGGCCATAAGGCAGTGATAAATAAGAACTTTTCATTCATTCGAGGATTTAAACAGGACAGGCAACTTACGGCTTGTTGTTTCTTCGCGGTATCCATGGAGAGTTTGTCGTGAGGTAGGGATTGCTGGACCCGCACCTGTAGGTCCTGGTCCAGGGAGCTCAGCTGGTAGCTCACAGAGTCCAATTTCTGGATGAAGTCCTTGTCCGGACCTCGAGATCTACGCAGCTCTGAAATACGTCACAATGCAACTATAACATGGAAAGGAAATGTCTGATACAGTGGAACCCGTCAGCAGAGATAATCTGTCGTGCAAGACCTTAATAGACCATTTTATAATCAGTAAATGATCTATTGTTTGGGGCGTTTGTTTCAGCCAAAGGTTTTTCTGCAGTAGCTTTAGCAATTTAAATACTACGTACACCAATTATATATCATTAAAACTGGCATTTTTAGTGGTAAGGGCTGTTCCAGGAAAAAAGGACTGGCGGGGTCGGAACGAAAACGATTTCAAAATCTGTGGGTGGGGGGTGTCAGAAGAATTCTAATTATGTGGGTTGGGGTAGTCTCGATCATCCAGACCTCTCGCGAGACTTCTCTCAAAGAAGTCCAAACGATGGTCTGGAGTAAAGCTTCTTTAAAAATTTTGACATCAAAACGAGGTGTGGACAAAAAAACAATCACCGGCCTCTGATTGGTCAACTTCAGTTTGTTATGGAAATCCGTGGGAATCACCACCTACGTCACGGCGGCGTCAAAAAATACGCGACGTTACGCGCAATGTTGTGCAACAAAATTACTCCAAACATAGTCAGCGGATCACGGTTAATGCTAAAAATTAAATTTTAAACATCATTTTGTAAGATTATATTATGTTTTTAGAAAAACTACAATAAACAAAGTTTAATGTATATTTAATTAGGATGTACACACATCCCATTGGAACTAACGTTGCGCATAATTCAACATGCACTTTGATGTTTCAATCAAAATGACATCACGTCGCAGTCAGTTTTGACGTTTGGCGCCGTCTATCGGTCAACATTTTTAAAGAACAGTGAGTCCAGACGCTCGCTAGCGCTCACAGTCAGCTTGAGTGTGTCTGGATGATAGAGACTAGGGTTGGGGGTGTCAGAAGAATTCGAATTCTGTGGGTGGGGGGTGAAATGTAAATCGTACTGAGTTGTTGGAGGGTGTACATACATGTGATACCTCACGGCGTGAGATGATGAAATCTCACGAAATTCTAACCCTCCTCGGCCCCACGGAATTGTGTGAAAAACTCCCGTAAAATTGCTAAAATCGATTTTTGTATGTTAGCAGATGTTGCTTCTAAAACTAGAATAAATTCAAGAACGACAACTCCTACGAAACTTCGTACTATTTTACATTGTACTCAATTTTATTCATACTATCGGTTACTTTCCAGAGGGGAAGTTATTAGGCAGCCAACCGTAAGCACGGCTGTTGTTGAAAAATCGCGGCCAATAATTGGTGGTGTGGGTGGAGTAAAAAAAAAAATATTTTTTTTCTTTTAAACTCTTACTTTCATAATATTTTTATGTTTTGTAAGTACGAAAATATAACAACAAACTTTAAAAGGACACTGTCTGTAAGTATTAAAGCACATTAGTGAGCATAACCAAATAACAGAGAAATGTTTATCAATTGTTATTAAATAAAACGGGATTGTTTTCTTTATGGATATGGACCCAGGCCTACAAGATTGTTTTCTTTATGAATATGGACCCAGGCCTACAGGATTGTTTTCTTTATGGATATGGACCCAGGCCTACAAGATTGTTTTCTTTATGGATATGGAACAGGCCTACAGGATTGTTTTCTTTATGAATATGGACCCAGGTCTACAGGATTGTTTTCTTTATGGATTGTTTTCTTTATGAATATGGACCCAGGCCTACAGGATTGTTTTCTTTATGAATATGGACCCAGGCCTATAGGATTGTTTTCTTTATGGATATGGACCCAGGCCTACAAGATTGTTTTCTTTATGAATATGGACCCAGGTCTACAGGATTGTTTTCTTTATGAATATGGACCCAGGCCTACAGGATTGTTTTCTTTATGAATATGGACCCAGGCCTACTAGATTGTTTTCTTTATGAATATGGACCCAGGCCTACTAGATTGTTTTCTTTATGAATATGGACCCAGGCCTACTAGATTGTTTTCTTTATGAATATAGACCCAATCCTCAGGTCCATATTCAATGTTACCGCTAGGAAAAAGCTTATCTGGAGCACTGATTATAAGAGCGATTTGAAGGTCAATTTATCAAATTTACTAAATTTGTAAAAAGTTCCAATTCTGTGAGTGGGGGGTTCTTGGCGAATTCAAATTCTGTGGGTGGGGGATGGAAAATAATTTGAATTCTGTGGGTGGGGGGTGTTTTTTTGACTGTCGCCTTTTTTTCCTGGAACAGCCCTAAATAAAACTACCTTAGTTTTGAAATAAAATATTTTACAGCCAAAATGATAATTTCAAATAACTTCAGTTAGCCTTTATATTTTGCTCTAAAACTTCCAGGATGTTTTAATTTATGAATATCCATCAATTTTAAACCACTTTTGGATAAAAATTCAAAAACAAATAATAATTTTTTAATTTTTCATGCAGCAAATTTTGCATTGAAAATGCCCCATGAAAAACAGTTTTAGCACATGAAATTTTTATTTCTCAACCGATTTAGAAAAGGAAGGCATTTTTAATTACCTCTAAAAATGTCCGTTTCGCTGATATACAATTTATTTAGGTACTAGATGAATTTTGTCTGGACTTTTGGCTGAAACAAGCACCCCAAACAATAGAAATGGTCGATTTTTCAAGGGAAATCATTAAATTAGAGATATGTTTTAAAAAACAGTCTAAAAAAATCATTTAGATTAAATAAAATGAATATAAGGCAATGCGGGTAAATGATATTCATTTCATACCGTTATTCAACGTGTTTCCTAAAATGTCAATATAAATATTTTCAAAATCATAGTAATAGGGTTTTATGCCTACTCCATTACGTGGTCCGAGTATTAACTTTCATAAACCATCCAACCCCTTCTTCAAGAAGGGAAAATGGGGTTGGCTTGGGCATGAAATAAAACCTTATTTTCGGCTTAAAAAGTTTGAATATTGTAAAATTAAAACATGCAATAGGTAATTTTAAACAGGTTATCGCATTTTTCCCCGTAAAAACGGTGTTAAACGTGTTTTATTGTCGAAATGTCCGTTATAAAATCCTGCTAATATAAGCTTTCACATCACTTAATGGAATTAAGGCGAGACCACGTTATGTCAATGGATTAGACATTATTTAAGAAAAGACACATGCCATTATTTGATAACAATATGAAAACTCATCATCAAATTTGTGGAAGTTACCCCTACCATCTTCATTGACAGCAGCTGTCAGACCCTGGAAATGTTGATTGCACTCGTTAAGCCGATCCCTCAGCTGTCTCATCTCTCGATCGCCCTCCCCGACCTCAGCGATCAGCTTCGTGGCATCCTCATTGAGAGCACGTAGCAAGGCTTCACGGCGGACTGAGTCTAGGGAATGGAAGTGAGAGAGGTCCCAGCTCTGGATCAGAGCGATTGTACCGAGGACCATGTTCTGGCGTAACTTTCTCTTACGCATGCGCAGTAAGCTCTGGAGGTGGTCGAGTTGTATTTTTAATCTGCAAAATTATTTCAAAATATATTTTGTCAGAATTTTTTTGAAAATGTGATTTAATTTGTTTTTATTATTTATTACCAATACTGATTTTGTTTTATTTAAAATCACCAGGATAGAAATGCTGTGATTGATGGTGTATGTGAAATGTAATTTGATGTACTTGTCCATCCAAAACAAATGTCTGTTCGCTCCCACAAGTGACCCTATGTACTGGAAACTGATCTGTATTCTGCTTCCACACTCCGTTTTCTTTCTATGTAAAGTTATCGTACCGCACAGCAAATTACTTTTGCAAGGCCAAATTGGAACAGCAGTATTAAAACACTAGAATCATTTGCACTGCAGGCACTTTCAATATTTCTTAATTAGAAATTAATACACAAAATATAAAATAGCAGAACTGTTTCAAGGAATAAGCGAACAACTTACCTATCAGCAAATTCTATTGCCTCGTAGTTGGGTGGAGGTATCAATATGCACACAGAGGGGATTAATTCTTCCTGACCTGTAGAGGTTCTTACCTGTAATGAAAGTCACGCATTACAATATGAGCCACTGATAATCAAGAATATTATATTTCCCTACTTTATATAGATAATTTCTCAATATAGACTTTTTTTGAAGAGTGTATATACAGGTTTATAGCAAAGATGTTTTAAACAATGCTATTTAATTAACAATTTTTTTATTTATGAAAAAATTACTAAAATCATGAATGGTTAAGAACTTGGAAACATACACCAGTTGAAGAGGCACAGACATCCAAAAAGATTGAGGGTTCGGTGAAGGGTAAAATACCATCACACAACTGTTAAAAGGGGCTACATCAGACTTTTTGTGGGGGTCCAGGGTCCAAATAGTGACATTTTTGTTCTAAAAGGGTCAAAACCTAAATATAAGTCTAAAACTGACTCCTTATTTACCAGGAAATTCATTCTCTGTACAAAGCCCAATTTCATACGAAATCTATTGTGACTTCAAATTTTAGATATTGCTTTATATTATATATTCTGTTATGAATTATAGAAATTTCCCAGTTTGAGAAAATCTATAACACATCCCTTCCTCTACTGTGCTATCTCGCCTCGTGTGCAAGATAGCACAGTAGCCAAATGTTATGAACTAAACGACAGACGTCACGATATTACATCACAAACTGACGTCATGATATTACCCCACGCTGTCGCCAAAGGAGTGACAGAAGAAGGAATACTTGTGTCAAAAGACGATTGGAAAGAAATTCGTCACAGAATATATATTATATAGTTTAACATTTTTGTCGTGATACGGAAAATAATTCACTCGTGAGAAATATTCTTGCGATATAGAAACTCGTGCGAAAACGCACTCGTTTCTATAACGCAAGAATCTTTCTCACTCGGGAATTATTTCCGGTATCACTTCAACAATGTTAATTAAACTCTATATACTGAAAGGAGTTTTATCATGAATTGGATTATTTTTCTAGGAATAGCCTGATGTACAGGCAGATGGGACTATTTCTTTCACTTTTACAAATTGTATAAAAATTGCCAATCTTCATTTGGAAGCAAGAGAACATACCCTCCATCTAATTCTCTGACTATTGTCCAGAAGGACAACTTCTTCTCCCTTATTAAGCACCATCTGTGAAAAAACAAAAGGAAATGTCTACAGAAGTGTCACAGTTTGCAAAGATTTTGCAATTTATTTGTTCAATGTTGATAATTATTGCAAAAATGTTAAAACATTTTTACAACAAGAGCTACTGAGGTTCATAATTCAATTATGTCTCCATTGTGACAATTAATTTGAAAGAATTGTTTTAATTAGATAATAATAATGAATGCATTTTTTTCTTCATATATTTCTTTTAGCAAAAATATTATATAAATATTAAACAAATTAATAAGGAAAGGAAGCAGGTGAGATAACAATCATCAGAGCCATATACAGTCAAGCCAACTGAAGAGACCGCCTCTATAAGGAGACCGCCTCTATAAGGAGACCACCTGCTTGAAGAGACCACCATTTTAGTTTTTAAATTATAATGCAGTATGCCAGTCACATGTTAATACACCAATTTTGTTTTCTTCTCCAGTACTGCTCTCTTAATACAGGTTTATATTAAATTTATGCCTATGGTAAACGTTATGCTTGAGCATAAATTAACGATATCAGAACAACCACATTGCACAAATTGAGTTGTAAAATTTATATTAAAAATTGTTTTTTCAACTCATGTTTTTTCAACTCACAGGAGGCTGTTTATATATACACAGACATCTACATTTAAGTTCTGAGAAGGCGGGCTGTCCTCTCGCTTTTAAAGGAATGATTTCTCTACTACTGAGCGTGAGGGACGACACCCGTCTCTCGTATTCCGCCGCCAGGTCAGACAACTCCTGCAGTTCGCGGATAAGCATTTGTAATGTTTCCACCGACTGGTTGTCGTCGCTGTAGCGGATGTTGATCGAGTCGGTCTGTCTTGACATCCATTGCTCACACTCGGCTGCTTCTTCGAAAAACTGGAAGAGAAAAAGGGATTTTGAAGTTCTCCAACACAAGGTTTACACACCTCCCAGACAGGACAGGAAGGAATCTTGGATTTCTCAACTACTCTTCAACTTTCTATTACAAACATTCATCTGGTACTTTTAAAGAATCTGATAGATTACGGACTACACCAGACAATTTCATGGATCAAGCAGTATGCTTTCTCCTCTCAACAAGGGCTGTGTACCTTTGATGTTTTGTGAATATAATTTCGATGGTTTTGAAGTTATTTTGCAGAATGCATATTTCCATGTAAGGTCAAAGTCATTTTATAAACCTTGCAGAGCATAGTGTTTATGAGTCAAATTTTTAATGCTAAATAACATAAAACTTCGAGTAAAAACCAACACATCATTCAGACAGCTTATATTTTCAATGGGAAAAGGATGAAAATAATCCTTGGTAATCATTCTAATTTTAATAATGTTTTTAATGGAAGAAAATAGAAAATAACAATAACGTGTTATCTCCTTGGAATTCATTTTAATTTTAATTTCCATCAGTATAGATCTAGACATGTATTTTTAGTGAATGAAAATGAGAATAACACAAGTATATACGCATCAAGCTAAGCTAACAATAACTTTTAAAACCTTCCATTACGTGGTCCGAGTATTAACTTCATACCCCATCCAGCCCCTTCTCCAAGAAGCGAAATCGGGGTTGGCAGGGGTATGAAATAAAACCTTAATTTTGCCTTAAAAAGTTTGCATATTGTAAAATTAAAACATTTAATAGATAATTTAAACAGGCTATGGCATTTTTCTGTAAAAAATGTTTTTAAACATGTTTTTTTGTCGCAATATCCGTTATAAAATCCTACTAATATAAGCTTTCCCATCGCTTAATGGAACTAAGGCGGGAACCACGTAATCAATAACACAGCTGTGTACTAGATATATAACTGACCTGATGATAGGCAGAAGCATGTTTGACATGAGCCTCAAGACAGACGGACAGTTGTAACAACCACGACCACTGTGACTGCATCTCCGACATGTACGCCTGCAATGTACATACAAGTAGTAAAGTAACAAAGCAACATTGTGAACAAATGCTTGATAGTGTTATTAGTTACTGAAACTGCAGTCAATATCTTTACAAAGTTATGGAATATATCCTCAAACTGTCAACTAGAAGTTGTCCTATAAGTAAAATATGAGGTTAAAATACAACTATCTTAGAAGGAAATGAAGCATGCATGCCCTATTAAACATGGGTAATACATGTACAAATCATACCTTAACTGATCCAAAATCGGGAGAAAGTAATAACAGCATAATTGATGAAATGAGGCTTAATAACCATGATGTAAATTTTGACATCACGGGAAGTATAAAAATAGGTTTTGGGTTTTTCCAATTATGACATGCTTGGTGCAATTGGAAACCGCTGGACGCTTATTAAAATACAGTTGAAGTTATGTCAGTTGTAAGACACTTGGTTTACCTAATGACAATAAATAAACAAATAAACAATAAGCAGATATGTGACAATTTTGGAAGCAGTATTCACTCTCACCCTCACTGGGATGCAATAGTTATATAATATTGTCAATGTAAGTAATGTAATCATACCTCTATGGTCTTTGAGGCTGGGTGTCTGTCTAGCACCATGGAGTTACCACGGTCCTGTACACCATTAAACTGGCTCTCACGTGCCTTCATCTCGTACAGTAAATTCTGAAATGCAGTACAGGAATGTCAAAAGACAATAAAGTACGACAATTACATGTAGATCACAAATACGAGATGTAAGATATACCTAGGTACAACTCTTTCACAACCAATTTTGGCGGACAATTTCAAACATGTTTTCAAAATTTTCTTTTTTCTTTTTTCTTTTCAACACAAGAAGCCATCATGGCTCAGTGGACAGCACGGTGGACTTAAAATGCAGAGACTACAGGTTCGAGCTTCACCAGCGCCACTGAGGATCTCCATTGGGTCCTTAGGCAAGACACTAGCCTCACCCAACACTGATGGGACCAGGCCGTTCTGTGCATCGGCATCTATCCTCCAACCATAATAATCTATTTGGTTTTATATTAGGTAAAGTAGGGCATAGTTCCCTATGTATCACTCCCCTCTCTCAAGGGCAGCTCAAAATAACTTGTTAATGAGCCGTTACGTTAATGAGCCATTACAAAACAATTCTATTTCCATTAAACTAAATATTTATATAAAGTATCACTAGTTTACACTTTTAATGCTAGGGCTTTGATCAACCTGTTATATTATGAAAGTTTTAGATAGGCCCAAGAAATGATGTAAACGTTAACAGTTAAAGATTGCCACTTTTGATTTACATATGAAGGTGTGTTGTTTTGCAAGATAACTAAAGTTTTACATGTACTTGCAAACTCAGAAAACCATTAAATCATAATGAATGTAATAATGATTATGGTGATACATCTTTCCAACAAAACATAATAACATACATCAGCCGTATCATCAATCCATGCTCGTATCATCAATCCATGCTCGTACTTACATAAACATAGGGTAATTACACACAACCATGTGTTTACATGCATAATATATTTACGACATACCAGCTAGTTTGGACTGATATTTTTACACTTTGTGGAAGGGGTGGGAGTTGTTTCCCATTAGCATACATTGTCAGGAATAAACTGAACACAATAACCAAAACAATACTCTTCTCTCTTTTTTTCCTTTTTCCTAGGAAGCCTTGATTGGGAGTATTAGATTAATGGGCATCAATCTGGTATATTTTAACCCTTGTAAGTGTTCTCTACAAATATATTGCTGGGGACTTGAATATAATATACTCTGACAACAGTCTCTGAAGATGTGAAAAATGTTGTGCTCGAAATTCTGGTAACAGAACCCTTTTCTGTGCTCTAATTGAATATTGGTATTGCACCTCTTAGCACATGTGCAGTCTTTTTGTAAAACGTGAATTTCCCTGAAATGAACACGGCCTGCTGTTTTAACTTACTTTACTGACACACTCCCTTTCAAAGTACATGAACATTTGAAGGTAGGGGACCTAAAGGAAAAATATTAAATTTGAACAGAAAATAAAAGAATACAAACAAATGTGATTAAATAGATATAGAGCAGAAAATAAGAGTCGGGGAGGTGGGGATGAGGGGAAGAAAATAAGAATGCAAATAAAATGCAATAAAATTTCACCTCATTTTCCTAACCCCAAGCCCTGTTACCAATCAGTATCAACCTCTTTCATGTTCTCTAACTATGACACAAAGGTCTACTTCACTCATGTACAGCATATGTCTTGTTATAAAGCAAATGCTGTATTTAAGGCTATACAAGAGTAACACTTGTGTGAAAACACAACAGAGTCATTCATTTATCGGAACACATGTTATCCGTCAGCGCTTAATGACATCTGTAACCTAAACAATGCAAGATAATGGAAAAAGGGTTCCCTTAGTGCCAGTCATGCTCTACAGGCAACCCAACAAAATAGTGTGATTACAACACAATTTGTATACTCCTATATACAAGAATGCAAACCTAAAAGAAAACTTCCAGAAACCATTCAATGTTATATTTATATCAAAGCATTTTATATATTTCGTAACTCTATATAACAGACAGGAGGTATACATTAAATATACAAGTGGACGCCTCAACATCATGCAAATCCATGTACATGAATAGGGTTTATATTTATGAACATACTACATGTTGGTCATGCTGTGATATCTAAAGATAAAACTTAAAAAAACTCATAAGTTTAATTTCACCATCATCATAATACCACTAAAGGTGAATCCTATCCCCGCTACAGGACTGCATTGAACTGAGCACAAAAGTCATGTTATATTTTGTAAGTTCATTGTTCAAGGGGATAAAACTTTTGTAACGAGAGGCCTAAGAGGGCCTGTAATGCTCTACTGGCTATATGGAGTCTTTGATGGGGAACATAACAACAACATGCGCAGCTAGGCTTAGTACTGATCATTACTGCCAAGTTTCACTAAAATCCAGCCAGGGGTTCAGGAAAATTTATCTGGATAAAGTTTGTGTATATTAGGCTATAACTCATTCAACCAGAACACGGCGATGATAGGCACAACTAGGCTTGGTACTCATCATCCCTGCCAAAATTCGGCCAGGAGTTCAGAAGAGATTAGTCTGGATAAAGTTTGTGTATCAAAACCTTTAAAGGGCTATAACTCCGCAAAAATCATTCAACCGGAACATGGTGATGACATGCACAACTAGGCCTGGTACCGATCATTCCTGCAAAGTTTCAATGAAATCCGGCCAGGGGTTCAGGAGAACTAGTCTGGACAAAATTTGTGTATTAATACCTTTAAAGTGCCATAAAGTACATAAAGCTTGTGTAGTAAAACCTTTAAATGGCCATAACTCAGCCAAAAATCATTCAAGCTGAACATAGTGATAATATGCACCACTAGGCCTGGTAATGATCAACACTAAAGTTTCATTAAAATCTGGCCAAATGAAAGCCCTTTTGTCTTAATGAGGCAAAATACAGCATGTTTAACTAAATCAAGGGCCATAACTCCGGTGTCACTAATACGATTTGGCTGTTTTTCAAATCTGCCTGAGCTTACATTGATATTAACAATCTGTGCAAGTTTGGTAAAGATCAAATATTAAATGAAGGTGCTAGAGTGTTCACAAGGCAGAAAATGGCGTTTTCCAGAAAAAAACAAGAGCCATAACTCCAGTGTTACTGATCGGATTTGGCTGGTTTTCAAACTTTTCCAAGCTTTTATTGATATTAACAGGCTGTGCAAGTTTGGTAAAGATCAAATAATAAATGAAGGTGCTAGAGTATTCACAAAGCTTAATATGGCATTTTTCCGCAAAACAAGGGCCATAACACCTGTGAAACTAATTCGATCTGGCTGGTTTTCAAACTTCCGAGCTTTCATTGATATCAAGACACTGGAAACGTTTCGTATAGATCCAATTAATAATGAAGTCCCCATTGCGCTAACAAAGCAAAAGTTAACGACGGACGGACGGACGACGTACAACTCGGCATCCCATAAGCTCTGCTGGCCGTAGAGCTAAAAATGGTCACAGTCCTGATTTGTTACTGTATACACATCTTCAGTTGGTAGTGATGATATATGTAATCGCAAAAGCCTAGGAGTTGCATGCACAAGAAATGGGATGGACGGACGGTTCTTAAATTCTTCACTTTTTTGCTTATTTATTATGGAAAACAATAATGTCAATTAAAATGAAACTGAACAATTTGTTTACGGATAACATGGATTATTACATCATACTTTTTTTTCTTCTTCAAAATCCATACTTCTTGCCACATTGTGATGAGAACAGATGGTGAAATTAAATCTAAGTCCATTTGAGGATTTGTTGTTTCGTCCAAACTAGCCATATACTTAACTATGAATGATTACAAGAAACAATCCTCAAACAGACGATATTCTACAACAAATAAATAAATGACTAGTTTGCCCAATGTCCATGGTATTAAAAAATGAAGCGTATTATCCAAACCTGTCCAAAATTGTGTCCATACACAGGGTAGCCCTAGAATTCAATCATACTATCAAGTTAGGATTCTAACCACAAATTAATTTCATAAATCAAATGAAGAATTCATTTCTACCATTATGATAATACTTGTCAAGGTAAAATAGAAAAAATTATGACCAAAACAACTATTTTTGAATAATGAAAAAAAAAAGTCTTGGACTCGTTCTCGGTTTTAACGGAAGTATTTGGTTATTTAAAGATATAAAATTGTGACAATGTACCGCGGTATGTTTTATTTAAATTTTCAGTCTTTATCACTTAATACAAATTAAATTATTTTGTTTGAATTAATTGGGTTGACATGATTAGTAGAACCAGAAAGTGTGTCAGAACAACAGACAAAATATTATTAAAAACAGCTGATAACAAACTACAGAATCTACATAAATCCGACACTGCTATCCCACAATGCTCACCTTGTAGAACTCCTCGACTGTGGGGACATTCAGTCGACTCGAGCTCCAGTCACGCGTGACCTCAACTTCCTCCTTCTCGTTGAGCCAGATCAACTCCTGTGTCGCAAGCTGAATGAAGTCTAGTAGGGACTCTAGACTCTTCAGTCTGCGATTGGACGTGTTCTACAAACAAGAAATGTTTATCTTTACATTTGCATTGAGAATTTTATTCGGAAATGTTCTGAAAACAATAGGAACATTTTAGAAGAGGTTACCTTGATAATAACACATATTGTTTGTTCATTGTCAAGTAAGTGAATCCGGGATAAAATATTTGAGTTCTGCGTATGGCAGGGAAGTGTCGAAGTCTGTTTCTAAACTCCCTTTTCTTGGTTTTAATAGGCGAATTCTCCATAATCAACATCAAGGTAATTTCATTTATATAGCAAGGAATATGTTAAAGGTATTGCCAGCAATTCTGGATGGTTAAGGCATTTGTTATTTTTTTACTCTGACATGTGAATTAGATATATATAGAGAGTGAAAATGGCATTACACATTGGCAGAAAAAACATATATATATATGGTACCGTAATATTGTAAAATACTTACATAAAGTAAGGAATAGTTGACTTCTACTTTTGACAACCATTCTGTGTATAAACCTTGCTCTTCTGGGGACAAATTTCTCTGAAAAAGGGAACAAATGTCATTTATATTAAGTGTTATAAGTCTCCCAACAGTGTTCAAGAATGTTATCATAAAATATGTACCACTGACCGTAAGAGGTTAGCAGATTTCATGAACAATGTTAGAAATTAAAATGATGGTAAGAAAACTGCTTTCTTGAACAATTTCAAAGCTTTCTTTAACAGTTTCTAAGCAAATTGTTCCTTCTTATATATGGGATATGTTTGAATTACATGAGGTCACAAAATTTACAATCTCATTACGATATTAAATTTACGATTCCCGAGCTCAATAAAGAGCTTTCCCATTACGTGGTCCAAGTATTAACTTTCATACCCCATTCAACCCCTTCTGCAAGAAGCGGAAACGGGGTTGGCTGGGGTATGAAATAAAACCTTAATTTTGGCTTAAAAAGTTTGCATATTGTAAATTAAAACATTTAATAGGTAATTTCAAACATGTTATCGCATTTTTTTCAGTAAATAATGTTTTTAAAAGTGTTTTATTATCGAAATATCCGGTATAAAATCCTGCTAATATAAGCTTTCCAATTGCTTAATGGAATTAAGGCGGGACCACGTAATGGCAAAGTAAGTAATTTGGAATAAAATCCCAGAAACTGTAAGCTGCACGTCAGTTATTAAAGCAAACCATTTTTTTATGATTGCTGGGTATTAAAAGACCCTTCCAGAACAAATGCAATTAATGATATATGTTCGGTATCTTCACCATTAAAGACTACTCACTCTATTGTTAATACACTTGTCGATCTCTTTTTTAAATGCGGTCACTTCCAGATGCTCCTGCTGATGAGCGTCGTAGTTCATCTGTATTGTGGCTCGGTCCGACCCACAGTCCGTCGCTTCCAGTGCATTCTGTTTCGCCTCGATCCAACTGAGGCAGTGCTGCACGTGTCTGAAGGCAGGGTTGTTCTCCACAAGCCTGACCTCGGTGACGACCTCTCGTCGTCGTGTGGTCGTGATGCCCTCCTCCACGTACGACTTGGAGATAAGCTTTTGTATCACGTTGCTATACAGCTCTGTACGCAGCTGTGACAGGCGCGACTGTAATGCAGACACCCTGCAAACAAAATATTCAATCAATAAGTCATCAAGTTAAAAAAGAACGTACCTTATTCAGGGTTTCTAAAATGACTCCTTAGGACATAGGAATGTCTGATGGGAAACTTCATCCATCTCATCTCCCTCTGAGGTTACTGTCCCTATGTAACTTACTGTGCATTTCAGGGTGTCTAGACGTCGAATATGAATCGAGACTTTTTTTATTACTTTCTATATGTTTCCATACCTGATATGATTGAATAGAATGAAAACGGACGCTCCTGAATCTGTTTGCACTCTTCGCGTAGCCATCCTCTAAGCTTCGCAAAGCCAAAAATTCATTTTGACCCGCTCTGTTTACATGTAATTTTATTGACAGCCGAAAACCAAAATGGCGATGGCGGAACATTCCAATCTTCTTGGGTAGGGCGACTTAAAAAATCAGTTGACCAATAGTGGTGCAAATCAGTTGACCAATAGTGGTACAAATAATAATATATAAACACAGTATACTTTTACCTACCTGTTATTTGCTAGATATGTTTTTCATTCCAAAATAAAAGAAAAGTATGATCGATTGCTGGAGGTGCTGAACATTGACCGACAACACCACCCTGCATAACCTACGTTTTATTAGGCACATCCGAACCCTAGAAACAGACATGCGCAGACGACAATTTCTAAAAACAAGAGGTCAATGACCTTGAAGCTCTACTGATTGATTTTGATTTCAGGAAGTAGTCGCTACAGACTTGTTTTTTGAAAAATTATTTTTAGCCGTGGCGGCCATCTTGAATTTCCCGCCGACCTGAAATTTTGCTAGGATCAATTAGACATCAAGAGCAACATTCCTGTGAAGTTTCATGAAAATCCGTCAAGTAGTTTCAGAGGAGTAGTCGCTACAAGTTTTCATTATATAACTCTATGTAAACAAAGATGGCCACTGGCAGCCATGTTTAACGTCGAATCAAAATAATGTTTGACTCTGATAACCATCATGTCATGCTGATCATTTTACAAAAAGTCCCATATCAATATCACTTATAGTTTTCAAGATGTTGTCGCTACAAACTTCTTTTTTAAAAATCTATTTTTAGCTGTGGTGGCCATCTTGAATTTCTGGCCGATCTGAAATTTTGGTAGGATCAATTAGACATTCAGAGCAACATTCCTGTAAAGTGTCATGAAGTAGTTTCAAAGGAGTAGTCGCTACAAGGTTTTACTATATAACTCTATGTAAACAAAGATGGCCGCTGGCAGCAATGTTTAACGTTGAATCAAAACAAATTTTGGCAAGGACCAACATCATGTCATGCTGATCATTTAAGAAAAAATCCCATATCAACATCACTTATAGTTTTCAAGAAGAAGTCGCTACAAACTTGTATTTTGAAAATTTATTTTTAGTCGTGGCGGCCATCTTGAATTTCCGGTCGACATAAAATTTTGCTAGGATCAATTAGACATCAAAAGCAACATTCCTGTAAAGTTTCATGAAAATCCGTCAAGTAGTTTCAGAGGAGTAGTCGCTACAAGTTTTCATTATATAATTCTATGTGAACAAAGATGGCCGCTGGCAGCCATGTTTAACGTTGAATCAAAACAATTTTTGACAAGGACCAACATCATGTCATGCTGATCATTTTAGAAAAACTCCCATATCAATATCACTTATAGTTTTCAAGAAGTAGTCGCTACAAACTTGTTTTTTAAAAACCTATTTTTAGATTTGGCGGCCATCTTGGATTTCACATCAACATGAATTTTTGCTAGGATCAACTAGACTTCATGGGCAACATTTCTGTAAAGTTTCATGAAAATCCATTCAGTAGTTTCAGAGGAGTTGTCGCTACAAAAAAAAGGTTTACGGACAGACGGACGACGGACGCCGCACCACGACATCAGCTCTGCTGATCTCTCATCAGTAGAGCTAATAATGCCGCCATGTTGTTTTAATTTTTATAATGTAAACATGGGGTCAAAATTAATTTTAGGCTTTGTGAAGCATAACGGATGGCTATGGTAAGATTGTAAACAGATCCAGAAGCATCTATTTTCATTCTATCTAACCATATCAGGTATGAAAACATACAGCAAGTAATAAAATAAAAATCTTGATTCGTAGTCGTCCAGGCACCCTGAAATGCACAGTAGTATTAAGGGGATGTAAAAAACTATTTAATTTTTCTCAGGCCCACTTACTGTAAGAAAAGATTATTTGGAGGACATCTTATTTTAGCGTTTTCTTACCGAAAGTCATCTATTTTCTCCAAAATCCTTCAACACACAAAGATTGTGAATGACTATACTTAGAGTTCTTTATATTAGTATTTTCTAACTAGAAATTGTTGTTGTCCATGGGACAAAAACGTATGGCTCCCCCATTCGCCCGCCGTTCTCTATTGATCAAAGATCGTTTTGATATTTAATATCCCTGTGACATTGACCTTTGACTCACTCTGAAATGACTCGAAAAACTCCATTGTGACTGACGTAGTGACCAAGATGACCTTTTATTTTGCTGACCTAGTGACCCGAAAATCAAAAGGGGTTATTTACTTGTCATAACCAACAATCGTTCCAAGTTTGAGGACCCTATGTCCAACCGTTCTCTAGTTATTGATCGTCAAGGTCACCACAACCTTGACCTTTGACCATAGGGGTCATCTACTTGTCATGACCAACCATCGTTCCAAGTTTGAGGACCCTAGGTCCAACCGTTCTCTAGTTATTGATGGGACATCGTTTTGATAGTCAAGGTCACAGCGACCTTGACCTCTGACCTAGTGACCCCTCTACTTGTCATGACCAACCATCCTTCCAAGTTTGAGGACCCGAGGTCCAACCGTTCTGTAGATATTGATCGGACATCGTTTTGATAGTCAAGGTCACCGCGACCTTTGACCTAGTGACCCCAAAATCAATAGGGGTCATCTACTTGTCATGACCAACCATCCTTCCAAGTTTGAGGACCCGAGGTCCAACTGTTCTGTAGTTATTAATCGGACATTGTTTTTATAGTCAATGTCACCACGACCTTGACCTTTGACCTAGTGACCCCAAAATCAATAGGAGTCATCTACTTGTCATGACCAACCATCCTTCCAAGTTTGATGACCCTAGGTCCAACCGTTCTCTAGTTATTGATCGGACATCGTTTGTGACACAGACAGACCTACAGCCTTGACCTTTGACCTAGTGACCCCAAAATCAATAGGGGTCATCTACTTGTCATGACCAACCATCCTTCCAAGTTTGAGGACCCGAGGTCCAACCATTCTGTAGTTATTGATCGGACATTGTTTTGATAGTCAATGTCACCACGACCTTGACCTTTGACCTAGTGACCCCAAAATCAATAGGGGTCATCTACTTGTCATGACCAACCATCCTTTCAAGCTGGAGGACCCTAGGTCCAACCGTTCTCTAATTATTGATCGGACATCGTTTGTGACACAGACAGACCTACAGCCTTGACCTTTGACCTAGTGACCCCAAAATCAATAGGGGTCATCTACTTGTCATGACCAACCATCCTTCCAAGTTTGAGGTCCAACCATTCTCTAGTTATTGATCGGACATCGTTTGCGACACAGAGAAACAGAGTAAGAAACAGAAAGCACAAAATCAATATGGCTCCCCTACCACACTTTGTGTGGGGGAGCCATAATTCAACGAGAAGAGTACTCGTTTAATATATACTGCAGTTAACAAAAAGAATGTAATGTCTCAAATTAATTGTATAAAGCTTAGCACATTACATGAATTAGTCGTCTATGAACATTCTGTTATTCTGGCGTTTAGTATATCTGTTTGTAGAACGACATAAAACAGTAATGTTTCAATTTCCAACAAATGCTTTTAACAGTAAATTTCCTTCATTTTACTACCGCAGTTGTGCATTTTTTGCCATCATACCTTGGGTCTTTTGAAAACCATTTACCTAAGGACTATCCGTGTGAAATTTTGACCAAGCAGTTTCTGAAAAGTCGTTTAGAGCAAATGTTAATGCCAGATGATAAATAACTTATAAGAGGTGAAATAACTATAAATAAATCGTACCTTCTGTATATGTTATCTGAGTTGGCATATCTGCCGTCTTGAAGGGCTTGAGCATCCCGCAACAAGGACCTTACATTGTCCTCAACATTTTTCAGGGCTCTATCTAGGGCATCACAGTTTCGCTTTGCTTCGAAAGGGTGGAGGGTTTCCACGTTGCGTTCCTCCTCCTGGATACGTCTCTCGATGTCTGTCAGACTGTCCTCGCAGTGTTTTGTCTCGCGGTGAATCTTTTCCGCGAGTCGCTGCAATCTTTCAAGTCTGAAAATGGGCAAGATGAAAATAGAATTTTCAACTCAAATGAAGAAATACGTTTAAGAACAATCATACAATCATGTAGGAGTGGTTTTACTTTTTGGCAGGTCAAATACTGATGTGAAAATATGCAACAAAGCTACCCATCAAGTTTGCCGGCAATGGCACATACAGATGCAGCATGCAATTATCGAGCGACGGTCCTCACCTGATAATTTCTGCTTGTACTGCCATCTCTCGCTCCTGTGTTGCATGCTCAAACCGGTTCCAAAATCTGTTAATATTGTCAGGGTACAGTTCATCATCCGCACCCAGATGGGAAGCACCAGAACTCTGAAATTGAGACGTTAAGTTAAATATTCTGCCTAAACCTGTAGTTTGTATTCATTGACACATGAAAAAAAAACACATTTCCATGAGTTAAAAGATCAGGACTTCTCAGTGACAGAAAGTTCATAATCACTAAATATTAATAGGGTAACTGAACACAAAAATAACTGTGACCGTGAGTCGTGATGTCAATAAAGTGCAAAATACCATTAGACATTGATGTCATTAGCCGAAACCATTAAATGTTCATAAGAAAATCATTCACTCGATGGTAGGTGTGTTTTGCTTTTTTCCTGCACTTGCATCTGCTAATTCATGAAAAGAACCACAAGCCTATCATCACGTAAAGGATTAACCTATAATCGAACACAGCAGTTAAATAGTGTAAAACAAAAATTCATAATAAATAATTTAACTTTTTTTTTTTACTTTTAGTCCATACAAATAACTTGCCCTAGTCCGACTGCTAATGGTTATAAACCTTTGTACTACAAATAAAGGGGAGGGTCAATGCTGCCTGCATCTGGCACACATTCTCATTACCTGGCCTTGAATTCACCAACCATTCTTGAGAATATTCTTAGACTTGAGCTCACGTATGCAAATTTCAATCACAAATATTTCTATAAGTTACAGAATAAACGTTCATAACAAGCTGCTATGTATAAATATGATGCATACTAATAAATAGCAATTTTTACGATTGTTTATCTTTGAAGGTCATGGAAATATTTGTAAACAAATTTTTAGTACTTTAGCTCATATCTAAGAATAGTCTGAAGAATCCAGGCCTGCTTTTCCAGTCTGTCACATATAAGTCAACCATTCTCTGAATTTCTAACATGTTCACATAACTGTGACGAGACATTTCATATGCAAAACATGTTTTAAAGATCTGATTCAAAATATGAGTTATTTCAAATTGCTTAGATCTAGTTTGGATTTGAATTACCAGCATTTTCACTGGTCTGTTTACTTTTCTGTAAACATTTATTATATACAAGATATTGACACTAGCTTATGCGTTTCATGACAGCTGCTCATCTCATATCTCATATATCTACATAATGAAGGTGCTTGCTTTGTTGTTCAATCAATGAAAGCAATTACTGTGTTTTCTGTCTGATCTATCAGACTAACGTACTGTTAAAATACAAGATACAGAATATATGAATGACTTCAGTATAAAATAGACTGCACTTTTTAATTGTGAGACTTTATATCCATGTTAAGTGGTCCCACATGTCATTAAATGGTAAGGCAATAGCAATACTGTTTCTCATGCTCTACAACCAGGGAACACATCTAAAGCTGTTAAAATGGTCTGAATTGAAGGTCGAAAATCATTCACTACGGGCTCGTTAAGTCCAGTGAAATTTTACATCAGAGCTTTATAAGTCCAGTTGTAACATTAGGGCTTGACAAGTCCAGTGAAATTTTACATCAGAGCTTTATAAATCCAGTTGTAACATTAGGGCTTGACAAGTCCGGTGAAATGTAATATTAGGGCTTGACAAGTCCAGTGAAATTTTACATCAGAGCTTTATAAGTCCAGTTGTAACATTAGGGCTTGACAAGTCCAGTGAAATTTTACATCAGAGCTTTATAAATCCAGTTGTAACATTAGGGCTTGACAAGTCCAGTGAAATGGAACATTAGGGCTTGACAAGTCCAGTGAAATTTTACATCAGAGCTTTATAAGTCCAGTTGTAACATTAGGGCTTGACAAGTCCAGTGAAATTTTACATCAGAGCTTTATAAATCCAGTTGTAACATTAGGGCTTGACAAGTCCGGTGAAATGTAATATTAGGGCTTGACAAGTCCAGTGAAATGTAACATTAGGGCTTGACAAGTCCTGTGAAATGTAATGTTAGGGCTTGACAAGTCGTGAAATATAACATTAGGGCTTGACAAGTCCAGTGAAATGGAACATTAGGGCTTGACAACTCCAGTGAAATGTAATATTAGGGCTTGACAAGTCCAGTGAAATGGAACATTAGGGCTTGACAAGTCCAGTTAAATGTAACATTAGGGTTTGACAAGTCCTGTGAAATGTAATATTAGGGCTTGACAAGTCCAGTGAAATGTAATATTAGGGCTTGACAAGTCCTGTGAAATGTAACATTAGGGTTTGACAAGTCTTGTGAAATGTAATATTAGGGCTTGACAAGTCCAGTTAAATGTAACATTAGGGCTTGTAACATTATATCTGTCATCCAGTGTTTTATCTAAACCTTGTTAAATTTGCGACAGTATACACAATATTTTCATGACCCAAATTTGCATGGCTAAGTCATTTAGAATGCAGGAAATTCCTGAAGTGCATCCTCATAAAATTGCCCGCACACCTTCACCTAACCCCAATACCCAGTATACAGTAGAATACTAGACCTCATAACAGACAGTTTATCTTAACAGGTTTATAGAATTTTAGACACGACTTTGCCGTAAAGTGCTTCTTTTTTACGCTTTTAAAACTTGCATTGGTATTATATTAATAAAATCAATAGCTGCCAGTTTTCATGCCAAGTAACTACTCTGGAAAACAAACTGGAAATACTTCATCCAGCTAGAAATAGAAATCAAAGCACGTTTTCCTACCTATACCAGTAAGAGGTTAATTAATCTTAATTAATTATTGATTTTTATCCGACGTCTGTGTGTTTTATTGCCATTGTTTTAGTTTCAATATTTGACCTGCTTGAACAAGTTAACGGTACTCGATTACAGCTGTCCAATAATTATGACACACATCAATATTGTGGTTGTTCAGTATATATAACGACTGCCGATTTGTGGTTGTTCGGTATATATAACGACTGTCGGTTTGTGGTTGTTCGGTATATACGACGACTGCCGGTTTGTGGTTGTTCGGTATATATGACTGCCGCTTTGTGGTGTGTAATGGTAGCATTTCTAGTCCCTACGCCACATAAACATGGGGTACTACAAGGCAGGCACAATGAGCGCATCGACTATAATTTTAAGATTCAATCAAAACTTAAGATTGAACTCAGCATAAAGGTTATGTAAGATTATAAGAATCCACCATGAGTATACATGTGGGAAGTCACTGCATGGGGTCAGAACCGCTAGAACCGAGATTTCGCTATCTCACATGAATAAACTCATGATGGATTATTTTTCTGTCTCTATGCACTTAGTACAGACATACATTAATGATTGTATTTGATTTAATGCTAGAATTAGGCAACGTCACTAACGTGACACCATGAGGTTTCATGGAAGAGTCAAATATCATGTGGGATAGTTATCTTCCAAGGGGAAAAAACGTATCTCACATGACTAGAAATGGGAGAAGAAAACCGGTTTTGGGATAATTTTCTAATAACCACAAAATCTTATCATTTTTGAAACTCTTAAATGTTAAATATGTACACAGAAGAGTAAACAGGTGAGAGCCTAAGATACTTGGTGGATAGAAAATAAGAAGATATTATATTTTGCTTTTCAACCCTTAAGTACTGTTTTAACAGACTACCCACATGACAACTATTTTTGCATAATTACTCTAGTTAACAGACAGAATATACACATCTGCGTGGAACTGTTTTAGGACATCAAAGAGACGGCAAAAGCATACCTGTATTTCATCAAACAGTCTGAGAACCTTTTTTCTCATCTCCAGCCGAGGGGGCACGTCTTCAATTTTAAACCTATTTAAATCTGTTAACAATGACTGGAATAGAGAAAACGAATCACGTCATCAGTATAATACAAAATACAGAATATTTAAACAAACGATTTTTATTCAAAAGCATAACAAAAATTAACTTAGAAAAGATGGATGGCAGAATGATATTTTACATCTTTTTCAGCACATCAGCCTAATACAGGACAGTCGATAGCAGTGGTGGAGGCAGACCACCCACTTTTTTTTCTGGGTAGAACCAGTACTGTATACCTTCCGTATCCATTCAGTACTGTATACCTCCCGTATCCATACAGTACTGTATTCCTCCCGTATCCATACAGTACTGTATTCCTCCCGCATCCATAAGAATCAACACTTTCTCATTTACAAGCTTCCAGTGAGACTGGAACGTACAGCAGTGAGAGACGAGAATGTAAGAGCCATTGGTAATGTAGAAGTTAAAATGTATTATTCTTGTATACGAGTTACATCCTACTCTTTAGAACACAAAGGAATTACATGTTTACATCATGCTGATCCTGACAAGCTTCATGTCAAGTTTGGTCAGAATAAGCTGACCATTGATGCAGTTACTATAATCAGATTCCGGACAATGACAAATGATAGCATTCAACAAAGTGATCCAGATAGCAGGCTCGGTGGCTCAGTTTTGGCTTTAGAGCTACAGACCTCAGCCCGTGGTGGTTCGCTTCCACGAAGGCATGTCTGATGGGAAACTTCATCATCACTCTCTGAGGTTGCCGTCCCGATATAACATAATATGAGTTAACGGTATGTAAACCCCATTTCATTTCATTTCCAGATAAGAGTGGGGTTCGAAGTCAGATCGTTGACTGTAACAAGGATCATCATTACCTTCATTTCTATGAGAGTAGCGGGAAAGTTTCTCTCTGACAGCATCATGATAACATCCTGTAACCATGACAACAAGGGGACGGCCAGATCTTTGTACTCCTCTATCCTCAACTGTCTCTCCTGCGGATAAGAATATAGGAAATGTTACAAGGACAAAACACATAGGTTCACTAGTATAGGAATCTTGAAATGGAGTTTTGGAACACTTTTACAAGCTAGGCTACCACGTATCGGCGAATGGGATCCTACCGTACAACAAAAAACATCATAATCATTGTGTTTGCATATATTTGCATGAAATGTTTAAGTATAATCGATTGTTGCTGAAACCAAGATTCTAGGATCACTTTATAGCATTATGCGTGAAACATTCCGATTCAGCTTAATTTCTCTTTTTTTTTTTTTAATAGAAACAGTCCCAGATAAAATTGACCTATTTCTAAAATTAAAAAATACTGTCAGTGCCAAAAAACAGGGTAGCTCACCCATTTTTTGTTTTTGCCTTTTATGATGAGCTTATTAACTATAAATGAAAATGTATGAACCTTTGTTTAACAGTTTTTTTCAAAAAATACATATGAAACACATTCTTTGGATTAGTTTGCTCATGTACTGTTTATGGAACTCTAGCAAACGTGGGTGTGTTTACCTATAATTATTAGGATCACGCACTCCGGATGAGGTACTTTACATGAAGTGGATTGGATACTTACGTTGTCCTTGAGTGACTGTTCCACAGAGGGGACTTCTGGGAACACATCATATAACGAGGACACATATGTGATGATGGACTTCTCGTCTGGCTTTGGAACATCAACATCTGCAAGCAGATTTGTTATTTGATTAAGTCAACATCAAAGTAATATAAAATAAATTGAGAGTGTATGAAAGTCTGATAACTATTGTCTGCAGTCCTACTGGAACTAACATCAATAAAACTCTTGCAACGCTTTCAATTAATTCTGGTGTTGGCTCTTATAAGTGCACTTAAGCACTCCTAACACATAGTATTTTCTAATACTAGATTGCATCTATTAATAAATCCCAGTTCAGAGATGAAAACATGGGACACAGTGAAAACAAGGGGCATAACCCATCTCAGTGTGATGAAAACAAGGGACATTACCCACCTCAGAGCTGAAAACAGGGGACATAACCCACTTCAGAGAAGGAAACATAGGACATAACCTACCTCCGAGATGAAAACAGGGGACATAACCCATCTAAGAAATGAAAACAGGACGTTATTAATAATCAGACAGTAACAGCCTGCCCTGGTGACTATCTTAATGAACATTGCATTGGGAAAGACTTTACAGTTATAGAAATGGTGGTTAAAGCATGACTCAGGCTTGACAATGGTGACGATGACTGGGCGACACAACACCATGGACAACTGACCTCTGTGTTAGCTATTTGACACAATAATAAAACATGGGCATTTTGTAAATAAAACTCAAGGCAGTCTTGTTATCGATTTTTTTCACGTCCATTCAAATTTGTTAACTTTACAGCATGAATATTTCATTTAGCTGCAACCGCCAAACTTATCAAATATTCTACCTGTGCAATCGTTTATCTAGTTTTGCTCTGAATTCTACAAGTTATGCATCAAATAACACAAAGTGGTATCTTCACAGCACTACCTGGAATTTTCATCTGCAAACACTGGTGGCTTGGAATGCCATAAATATGACAGATCTGTTTACATTCCACAGGAATGTTTAAAATAAACTGCATAAATGAGATATTTTTTGTAGATTTAATATCTAATCATCTATTTGCTGCCAGTCAATGAAATATATGATAAGAATACAATTCATTGCATTGTCTAAGATGCAGTTCCCACCAGTGTTAATGTGACTTTCGGGTTCAAATGTTACTCATTTCCAAAACGAAGCCTGGACTCCTCGTACTTATAGGCTTACAATATCTAGACTGGAAAATTATTATATGGTACAAAATCAAGCTTTAGATAATTTTAAACAGAATTATTGCCATTAAGGTTTGTTTGTTTGAATGTTGTTTTACTTCAATTTTAGCAAATGTTAGGCCATATATCATGCTTGATTTTCTTTTTTTGTGGTTGTGGTAACCCTGCACCGCACTTTTCCCGGGTAGAATCGGTATTGTATACCTCCCGCCATCTGTAAGAATCAAATCATTCTCACTTGACAAGTCGAGCCATCAGAAGGATTCGAACCCACAGCAGCGAGAGGCAAGGAAGTTTTAGATGTAGCATCTTTACTATGTCGACCGCGGATGCACTTGCCATTACGGTACATAATTCCATAACTGCGTTTTTAACTACCTAGAGCATATGATTTTTTGTGTCCTGTGGACACAGTTCTAGTTTTAAACTTACACATATGAAATCCAATTTCCAATTGATTATACATTTGTCGCTCTGTCATATTACCACTATGGATCATAAAATCTGCCTGACATAGGCTTTGTTCAAATTAAATAGACAAACAGATATGGGTGGATAAAGTTTCCGTTTATATCACACAAGATGGTACCACATTCACAAAAGCCTGTTCCTTTTTATTATGCTATTAGAGCCCTGTTAAATCAGTGATAATATTACCTACAATAAATCTTTTTCTTTCTTTGTGACATTCGATCATTGATATTAATATGTGCGCAAAAATTACTGATCATTAGAGTTTTTGTTAAAGGATTCAAACTATAATAATATTTGTTATCCAATTATAGTTCAGTCTTTAATCTAAAAATGCTATTCTTCAAATTTCAATCAAATTTATTTTTCATGGCATCCACTGTATTCTTTGCTTAGCTTTTCAGTGGAATCTGAATTATACAAACAATTTTATGTACAACACAAAGTTCTCTATTCACTATGTTCTTTTTTTCTCAAGTTTTATTGATCAAATACACTTTTTGTGGCTTGCAACCTAGTTCCATATTTAATTTGATTTCTTCCCCTTGGGAGTTCGACTTGTAAGTGAGGAAGTGTCGATTCTTACGGATGGCGGGAGGTGTACAGTACTGGTTCTACCCAGGAAAAGTGGGTGGTCTACTTCCACCACAAAAAATGGACCGTCATATATAACCTTACATGTGTTGAAAATGACGAAAACACCATACAACAACATAATTTGATTTCTTACATCAGCAAGAAAACAGGCTTCCAACAGCATACACAAAATTGATGATCTTTGCCTCCGAGTGATGCTTCAAGGGGGTGTGTGGTGGGATGGGGAGACATATGTTTAAATTTTGAAGACTGTCGGGTAGATACTTTCTGAGAAAATAGCTGAAAGCATTGAAACAAAAGGCCCAAAATGTGTATCGAGGTCATCAATGGGGACCTACTTTTGAAAGGAAAGTTAATTAAAGGTCAGAAATTATTCATATAAGAAGTTCAAAGACTTAACGCAAACGATATAATTTCGGACATAATAACAACTTATTTCATTGTGATGACAACTTCTGAGTTATTTTTGCTAATAGGCAGGGCTTTTTTCCACAAAATTGGGAAGAGGCCCAGGCCTGTCCATTTTGGGAAAAAAGAAGCACTTATTTCTCATTTTGGGAAAAATACAAGGTTTCATAAATTAAGTAAATATGACATTAATATACTTTATTTATATTGTCATCCATTATTTACCATAATTATTAACTTTTCCAAGTCGGAATTTACTTAGCAGACAAAAACACACTGCAGAATTCATGCTTTTTCTCAAATTCTGAGAGACTGCTGTTTTCCGATTGGGAAATATTTCTGCCACAGTTGGGGAAAATACAGTCCAATTTTCTGTTGGGGAGAGGCCCTTTACAGGCCTCTGTTATATAAGGTAAAAAAGCCCTGATAGGGCTTGACAATTGTTCTTAATTGCATGTGACATATAATTTGATCCTAACAGTTGGCAATCAAAAAACACGAGGGAATTTCCAATTACCAGTGCGCAGGTCAACTTTAATGAGACAATACATTCTAGACCAAATAGGAGAAAAGGCCACAGTTGCAGTGGTGGTACAAAGCAATAGTACAATCAATGATATGCTACATGGGAAAAAAACCTTAATAACAACTTTTATTTTAAACACTAAATATGTTTCCATTTACCGTGACCGCATTTTTTAATATTTTTTTTACAATTTATCAATTAAAATACTTCTTTAATATGTTAAAAGAGTGGTTTGACTTCAACTCCATTAAACACTCATAAATAACATTAATACCATTTCAAAATCATTTGACAATTTAACGCTATCAAACCAACAAAGCATTTTACAAAAATCCCATTCATGGTTATTTTAATATCCTATCTAATCGTTCATCAATAAACACAGTCCATCATGTCTATAATCTTTACAATATTTATTTATGCTAACTTATTAATTTCATGCTCGACCAAGTTTTATTTGACCGATTATTATGCCCAGATTGTGAACAAAAACTGATATAAAAGGATTTTCTATACATGTGTTCTCTTAAGAAAGAATGTTAAGATGTATATTTATAAACAATTAAAATCCTATTTACATGACTAAAATTTAGAACGTAATTTATTCAATTTCACAGCACAGCAATAATTATTATAATTGCAATAGTATTTGTCAATTGGGAATACCTCTTGAAAACAACCGTATGTTTATTATAAAATGATAAAAAAAGACTGCATTAACAACTTTTTAAAATGCAAGTGTTTGCAAAAAATCATTTTATCTTTTAACGCAAGTAAAAACTACTGGTCATAATATTACCCTTTACTCTGCATGAAGGTAGATTCACTTGCAGCGAACCATTTTAAAAGTGTCAGTTTATAAAAGGACATATATAAATTTGCAAATAGAATTGTCTGTTTTGTTTTGTTTGTTGGGTGTTTTACGTCATTTCCAACACAATTAAGGTTATATATGACGGTCGATTTTTTGTGGTGGCAGACCACCCACTTTTCCTGGTAGAACCAGTACTGTACATCTCCCGCCCTCCGTAAGAATCGACACTTCCTCACTTACAAGTCGAGCTCCAAGTGGGATTCGAACCTGCAGCGGTGAGAGGCGAAGGTTTACAACGCAACATCGTTAACCATTAGGCCACGGAGACGCTCCAATAGAATTGTATCGATGCAGAGAACTAGGGACTCACTTTACCCTTACTCTTCTTTTACTCGAATAAAGTTTATAGGACCGTCTGCAACACGCCCCCCTCCAATGGCCAATACCTGACTTGCTCAGTGTCGGGCTGCCCCAACTGAAACTCACAAGGTTTCGGCTACGAGGCAAGTGCTTACCACTGCACCCCATTTTGACTAAAGACCATTTGAAGTCCGCTTTTTTGATATATTTGCCAACATCCTACATACCTTCAGGATCGAGAAGTCTCGTGACGCCAAACTCTCTCTCAGCAGTGGAAAATGCCAGCTCCAGATTCTGCCTGGCAGATTGTGTCTGGACCCTTCGAAAGTCAATCATGTCTGGTCTGAAATGAACAAAAAGAAGTTGGAAGTTTTGGTAAAATAAAGGGATTGCTTTTAAAGTACCCAAATATCCAGGTTGATAGTGAGACAGATGACGTGATGCAGGATAATGTCACACATAAGGCTCGTTATGGCAGAGAAACCACTGTCAGTTATTTATTTTCGGCAAAGTTTTTCATGTCTTAAAAGCAAAGAAGAAGACAATTACTATTGATTTTTCGATGGATATTTTTATAAAAAGAATTTAATTGAAAAAATGTGCACGTGATAATTTCACGATCTCCTTTTCAACATGAGTGATTGATGGGAATGTTTTAGTCTGATTTGACATATTTCAGAAAAGCATTGAAAAGAAGTTCCAACCACGAAGCTGTCTGTAACCATATAATCAAACACACACATAAAATGAAGCCTTAGACATTTCAGCTGCTTAAAATTTCAAAAATTCTATGATTATGCATCTCACATTTCATTTCATGACATTAAAAAAAAAAAAAAATCAAAGAGAACCTGTGTCTTCTTGAAACAGAAAATCCTCGAAGAAAACAAAAACTAGAACTATCACAGGTGATAAATACCCAGTATAACTTCTAAGTCAAACAAAGGGCCATTATTTTTGTAATTATTTAATTAGTGTGTGTGTGTGTAATTCTAAGGTTTATAGTCCGTCCGCCAACGAACACGTCAAGGTATACCTGACGCGATGGGCACAATAGAGTCGGGACTTTCAACAATGTGTGATGAAGAGGGGCATGAGGTCATCAGTTGTTATGTATATATGAAGTTTGGGAACAACCCATTCAAAATTGTCTGAGGAATGCAATTAATAACAAGACCTTGGTCTGAGGGTGTCTCGCCCACTGCAGCAAAGGCATATGAAATATTTTATTAAATTTGTGCTTAAATGATGTTCACCAAAGACAATACTTCATATGACCAAGTATCAAACAAATAAAAGCGAGGATCATAAAAAGTTAAGTTACTGACCTTGAATTTGGTATTTTTTGTTGTTCCGCGATGTCCACTTATGCCAACAATACATATGACCAAGTATCAAAAACATAAAGTGTGACAATCACATAAATTTAACTCAGGTTAAGTTACCTAACGAAGGTTAAGTTTGGGGAAAATAATGCAAAATATAACCTTGACCTTGGTATTTCTGTCGTTCAGTGATGTCCACCAATGCCAACACTACCACATATGACCAAGTATCAAAGACATAAAGTGAGACAATCACATAAAGTTAACTGAGGTTAAGTTACCTAACCAAGGTTAAGTTTGGGTAAAATAATGCAAAATATGACCTTGAACTTGGTAATTTCTGTCGTTCAGTGATGTCCACCAATGCAAACAATACATATGACCAAGTATCAAACAAAGAAGTGAAAGTTATTAGAAAAAGTTAACTGAAGTTAGCTTACCTAACCAAACTGATGTTTAGGGTAAATAACGCAAAACATGACCTTGACCTTGGTCATTTTTGTCGTTCAGTGATGTCCACCAATGCCAACAATAAATATGACCAAGTATCAAACAAGGAAAATGAGGCAATCACACACATTTTGGGAAAATAACGTAAAATATATCACCTTGACCTTGGTAATAATTTTGGCATTACATGATATCTCGACCCACAACAAAGTATTTGGTAAAATTTCAGAAAAATTCGAGCAGCGGTTGTTGAGATATAGTTGATTTAAAATGCAGACGCCGCCACCCGAAAACTGACTGCTATGTCTCGCTAGCCACAATCACGGGCGAGACAAAAATGTGTTACGTGATGCAGACGGACAAACATTTGTGACGCAAAAAAAAGGTGTTTCACGAAGGGATGTTACGGGCAACGTGATTCCTATATAGCCCACTTCCCTTTGTGAAAGGGGGTATAATTATACAATTTCTTTGATATCTTACCAAGCAACCAAAATATATTTCGAAGGCTGAACGCAAACCTATGTCTTGTTCTTTATTTATATATTGTTGTGCATTCACCAAACAATTTTATGTATGCAAGTCACTGATATGGTCACCGATTCCATATGTTATAACTGTTGATTATTTGGCAGCACTTCCTGGAGTAGTGCAACTTTTGACATTATTTATGCGTCTAAAGAGACTTCAAAGGTTTATGCTTATGATATTGCAAGACACATACTTGAATAAGCACCAATTATATTATAATGAGTGAAATATTTAAGACAGACAAGCGTGCAATACAATACTAAAAAGTGAATTCTTCGGAAGGGAAGCATTCAAGCAGGGGAGAGAGCAGCAGACAAGGTTTTGTGGAGTATGTTCATGAAAGGTAATGCAAGATGCAACACCTCTCACACACCCCAGCACTGGCTTGAGAAGTATTCTACTTTATAGCCACAGAAGATTGGACTTCAAAACCACAAGGGATAGTTGGTTACAACAATAAATCAATAAATCAGTGTGAACATCAATAAATACTGAAAATGGAATTTTCCCCTGAACTATTTTTTCTAAGATGCCAATGGTAAGAATTCTGACAGCTGTGTTTAAATTCTACTTATAAAACAGGAACGGTAAATATAAATTAAGAAAAGCATAAAAATTATATGGACCAATTTATTTATTTCTTTCCTTTTTTTTTAGTTTTGGAAGAAGACAACATTTTTTAGGGGTTGACATGATACCTTCAAACCCCTACCAAAATACAGTGTGCTTCCAAGCCAGCGTCAACTCAACTCAAATGTATAACTGTCTGCCGTTTATGAAATAAAATCAGTGACCTGTTCATGAATGAGATGTGCCGACATTATTACATCTTTTATACTAATTATGCTGTGTAATAGCAAAAAAACTTAAATGACTGATGTGTTTTAAACTTTCTGTGTGAAGGAATAGCAGTTTCTTTAATTGACTAAAGGAAAATGTTAATATAACAAAGCAGAAATGAATGCCAGCGAACTCGAATCAACGGTTTCGCGTGTTACAGCGACAGGCAAAATGCAATAAAAGTCGATATGTGAGTTATGTGATAAATAGAATCTAACATTCATTCTCATTCATTAAGAGCCTCGCATTATATCATTTTGCCAACTCGTTTAATAAATTCAATAATGAATGAGTACTCACGTATGTAAGATCCTCTATATATGATATACTGACATTTTGGGACATTACAGACTGGACCCTGATCATTTATTCGTTACATCATTAAGATGTTCAACTGTTATTGATAATTGATTTAATCAAATAATGTGTCTACGGCAGTAGTTTCTTGATTTTACAACCAAAAATGTATTATTTCCAGGTGCAACAAAAACCTGCTAAACTTTTTTCTCTCAGTATACATATATATCAAACCTGCATTTTATAAACCAATGACATAAGGAATCTATTAAATGTGCCGAAATGTAGTCGAAGTGCATTTAATATTTCCATAAAAATTAACTGAACATTAATCAAATCCTAACTGCCAAAACAACAGATCGTGATTGTTGAGGTGCAAGTATAAGCATAAAATTATGACAGTTTCCAAAATGAAGTGCCTTCAACAGCATTCACAGCAACTGAGCAGTTCTGCAGCAGGAGATGGTTCTAGGTCCATTCTTCAAGTTTTTTATTTGACGTAAATGGAGGATGGACCTGGAATGTTGGCGTTAGTTTTCTCCTTTTAATGTTGGTGAACCATAAAACTCACTGCTCTTCCACTTATTAACTACATAGTTATGGACACTCTTGCAATCCTAATACAAACTCTGAGTTTACTAAATTGTCACCAGTTTAATTGTAACTATCATGTGTTTAAATTCGGATAACATTTTATGATCAGCGCAAAAATAATACAATTAATTTTATCAATTATATTTATATTGTAGTAAACTTATAACTTAAAACATTTGTTATTTATGTTAATTTTGCTTTCTGTTGCGCCAGAATCTGCCCTAAGGCTTATCATTAAATGTTCATTGAAGGATGGTATCCCTGAGGTTAGTTTGTACTATAATGATATATTGTGTACAATTACAGTCGTCATATTTGGCATCTGTAACTGACAACTTTGGATCCATTTATTATCAAGTTAACTAAAGTCAAATTATGAATTTTTGTGAGGGTATAGTGTGGTTTAATGGTTAAAAATTCTGTTTAATGGTGACATGTTAGCAGAGCCGTTAAACAACACTGGTTTATTACCTGTTTATAATGCAGTTTATTGTTTTTCAACAGTCTAACACACACACACTAAAATGAAACTAAATGTCATGTTTTTGATCGTTTAGCATCATGTGACTGATTTGTGATGGGTTATGCACAATCTAATAGTTTCACAATTTTTACGCCAACCAAGAAAATCAGTTTAGAAGATTTTTACCAAGAGCACCAGCACTTTTTCGCTACAGGGTAAGAACCCAGGTACACTACTGTAAATCTTACCTGTTTCTGTGTATAATGGAGAGGAATGCTTTTCCATCGCTCCAGCTCTGGGCGAAGTTCTGCACCTGTACGCCCGGGTATCCATCGGTCATCCGTCTGCTCCACAGCAGCAGCGCATCCTTGGCTGTGATGTCCTCTGGCTGGCCTGGAACCACAACGTCCGAAATCTGAAAGTACATTGGTTAGATACCGGTTATATGGTTAACATTCACAGTATGAACATATAGAATGAATTGTTCTCTAAATGCTCATCAACACAATATTAAGGTTATTTACAGCGGCTTTCAGAGGGAGAAAGCAGATGCAGAAGCTCAAGATGACCCTATTTTTGCAATCTTGACAGACTTTCTCGTTTTTTTACATGCAAATGAAATGAAATGAGGTTTTACGTCTTGTTAACGTATCTAATGAGGTTAACTTGGGGCAGCAACTGCAGAGGGAGATGAAATGAAGGCTGAAGTTCCCCATCAGACATGCCTCCTCCAAGGAGCGAACCCATGCAGGGTGTCAGACGTCTGCAGCTCTAAAGGTCAAGGACACGTCCACTGAAATGCTTTTTTTACAATCAAGGAGGCGATTGCATACCGTAGGTTTTATAACAAATCAAGATTGCCGTGTGTCCCTTTAAATATTATTCTGTCATCAGCGTTTCATTAATAATATTTTATAACAAAACAATACTATTAAAGTTAACTACAAAGCAACTGTAAACACATTTACCATAAAAAAAAGAAAGAAAGTAAAACCAGTAATTGTAATCTAAGTGTTTTTGTTTATCTTAATGGATTGCTCGATTGAAGCTACGTAGTAAGTAACAAAATATCAATTTATCAACAATAAAACAGACTATTATTCTGAAAGTGTGCTTTTCTGCCTGGAGGGTAAGACAGTGTCAATTGTGTAGAACTATCGTGTAGAACTATCTCGTATCTGTTGCCAGCTAAGCAGGCATAACACGAGACGTGGCGGTCATGATTTCACACTACAATCTTGACAAAATCTCCTTGCCACAATGTGCAAGGTTAATTAATTCTGTATATGTCACACTGCACATGTCATTGCACAGTATCAGAATTACATAATTTTATAGTGTGTGTAACTTTTTTCACTTTTTTCACTTTAATACAATAAATAGGGTTTTACGTCCTTTACAACACGTTGTTATAGAGCAACCTTACAGGACATGTTTGCTTGGTGTTTAATATCATTTTCCAGAACATGTTAAGGCTATGTATGGCGGTCAATTTTTTTGTGGTGGAGGCAGATCACCCACTTATTCCTGGGTAGAACCAGTACTGTATACCTCCCACCATCCGTAAGAATCCACACTTTCTCACTTATAATTTGAGGTTGAGCTCCCAGTGGGATTCGAACCCGCAGCGGTGAGAGGCGAGAAGGTCTAGAACGAAACGTCGACCACAGAGGCACTTACTGCTGCATGCAGGGCTCAAAATATACGTCAAGGACACAAAATCGAAAATCCTTCAAATATAT
Source organism: Cyrtodaria siliqua (assembly GCA_037043455.1). Classification (NCBI taxonomy): domain Eukaryota; kingdom Metazoa; phylum Mollusca; class Bivalvia; order Adapedonta; family Hiatellidae; genus Cyrtodaria; species Cyrtodaria siliqua. The sequence goes on along the minus strand of JAWPHD010000538.1, from coordinate 9,768 downwards.
GATTTTCCTTTGGGCAAGTGACATATTATGCTATATAATAGTTACAAACTTGTCCTGCCAAAAATTCACTTGTCCTGGTATATATTATTAACCCTTTTAACTTTTAAATAGAACTGAAGTTTGTTGTATATTTCTTTTGAAGCATTAATTCAATAAACAGCTGCTTTTGACTTTGCTATTGATATACACTTTAAAAAGTGTTTAATTTTGGGAGAAATTCTATTTGTCATTAAAGGAGAGAGTACAAACAGACGATCAATCGCCCACCCTCAAAATCTTCGCATCAAAATGAGCAAACTAATGGATAACACAGGACATTAACCTTCACTATGAATGAATATAGCTGTTTTGGGATCTTGTAAAACTCATATTAAGATCGACATTGTTTGTAACTATATATCGCACAATGTTAGTATTGTACCCGAAATGGCGTGCATGCTCTCCGATGCACTCAAAGTGCATGCGTGCGTCCAATTCAACGACTTCACGGAGATATCAGAAAAGGAAATACCTGTACACTTGAGAGCAGTTAACTGATATTATCATGATCTTATAGACTGCAAAGTTAAATAAGCCAGAATGCTTGTCATGCATTTTGATACAAGCATATAAAACACACTGAAAATGCATTTAATACATGTATCAATGTCCCACTGATATATTATGTGTATCAATGTCCCACTGATATAAATACGTGTATCAATGTCCCACTGATAAATTATGTGTATCAATGTCCCACTGATATAATATGTGTATCAATGTCCCACTGATATATTACGTGTATCAATGTCCCACTGATATATTACCTGTATCAATGTCCCACAGATATATTACGTGTATCAATGTCCCACTGATATATTACGTGTATCAATGTCCCACTGATATAATATGTGTATCAATGTCCCACTGATATATTACGTGTATCAATGTCCCACTGATATATTACGTGTATCAATGTCCCACTGATATATTACGTGTATCAATGTCCCACTGATATATTACGTGTCCCACTGATATATTACGTGTATCACTGTCCCACTGATATATTATGTGTATCAATGTCCCACTGATATAATATGTGTATCAATGTCCCACTGATATATTACGTGTATCAATGTCCCACTGATATAATACGTGTATCAATGTCCCACTGATATATTATGTGTATCAATGTCCCACTGATATATTATGTGTATCAATGTCCCACTGATATATTGCGTGTATCAATGTCCCACTGATATATTACGTGTATCAATGTCCCACTGATATATTACGTGTCCCACTGATATATTACATGTATCAATGTCCCACTGATATAATTATTATGTGTATCAATGTCCCACTGATATATTATGTGTATCAATGTCCCACTGATATATTATGTGTATCAATGTCCCACTGATATCTACAACTCTCGAATCTCTTTCATCATCCTCTCTCTTTCTTGCAAAAAGTTCCAGTACTACTATTTTTATATGACTTTGTATGTACAGGTATGTGTGGTGTTTAATGTCCCTTTTAACAATTGTTCAGTCATATCGAGACCGTGTCTACTTGTAGCAGTAGGTTCAATGCTCAACTTTATAGTGATGCTAGACTGGAATACCACGCCGTAGACACATGACATGATACCCCACCCAGACTCATTACACTGACACCGGGCTGACCAGTCCTAGCACTACCCTTTATATACTGAGCCCCAAGCAAGAGAGTAACTGGTACTATTTTTATAAAGTGATTGGTATGACCCAGCGGGCAATCAAACCCAGCCCCCCCCCACCCCACACACACAAGCGAGGTAGTCGTTCTACAACCTCTAAACGACCACATGTTGTTGTTTTTTATAAAAAAAAATAATAATACAAGGAATAACTGTAATTCCGTATCTATCATTACAAAATTCATGCTGCATATCAACCATTTCATATAAAATCACTGAGGTCTGAATTTCACTGAATACTTCCAATTTTTTTGCAAGTTTATCTATATTAAATTTTTGTATACACAATATAATCTATCAAAACTGTTTCTTCAGATGAATAACTTTGTATTAGTTATTTTGAAATGAGTAAACATCTGATGAATTGAATTGAATTGGATTTTATAGTCGCACCAACAGCTAAGGTCATATGGCGACTTTCCAGCTTCCACTGGTGGAGGAAGACCCCAGGTGCCCCTCCGGACAATTTTCGTGCACGGACGGGCACCTGGGTAGAACCACCGGCGTTCCGCAGGCTGGATAGCTTCCTCACATAAAGATTCCTAGGCCCCCCGAGGGATCGAACCTACAGTGGTGAGCGGCAAATGATTGCAAGTCAGAGACTCTAACCACTCGGCCACGGACGCCCCTACATCTGATGAAATAAATCCTCCAACTCACAGAGCAAAAAAAATGAGCCAATCTCAATTTAATGCAAAAAAATAGACCTTTAAACATGGCGAATACATTCGAATTCTAAGATGGATAGAAATTAATGATACTAAAGTAACTTCAAAGGATTTTACTTCTAAACATATTTTTGATTTGTTTAAATTTGACTCCATTTCAAACAAGGTCCGAGTTTCCAAGCAGAAAAGACACGATGTCGAAATAAAGTATGGTTTGTTACAGAGATATACTTCACTTTTTCAAATGAAGTGCAAGTATGAAAAATCTGAACCATCTGTTCAAATACTATTTATACGCTATATATAAATGGCTAACCTTTGGTAATAGAAATGACGTTCAAAATATGAATTACTGTACTGTATACAAAAGCTGAACTGACCGCTGAACTGACTAGCTGAACTGTCCACTGAACTGACCGCCCATGAATACTATTTATAAATAAACATCATTGGTGAACTATACCCCATACTCAAGCCACAGAGAAATGACTTTACATTCAAAACCTTTATTATTGTACTGCATGAAAAATCTGAACTGACCGCCCATATATTATTTATAAACATCAATGGCAAACTGTACATGCAACGTTTTTGAGCCAGAAATGACTTTGCATTCAAACTCTTTATGACTTTATTATAGGACACATCTGAGCTGACTGCCCATAATATACTATTAAAATGAATATCTGACAAAGCGCCAACTATTTGCCATTTTAAGTCAATGTTTATGTCTCTTCACATGTTTACAAGTAATAGAATAGCCCAAGACATTGTTTCCCATAATTACACACATTAAAATGTACAATATGTAAGCTATTTTAATGCAAGGAGCATAAAATACATTTGTTTATGTATATTTAATATACAACAGATAAAGTGTGGGTTGCATTTTAAGTACAAAACTCCCCCCAAAGCATGGATTTGTCAAAACTTTCAACAATGTCCTTAAGAAGACTTAACCTTTAAACTTGCATGTCTTCAAAAGTTATTTAGTACAAAAAAATGTATGTTGAACAAATACATTTATACTGAAGTGCTAGCAGTACCATTTTACCCCACTGATAAGGTATCAATATTGCTGAAGTATTGGAAAAATAAATGGGTCACCTACATTGTGATAAAAAGATTTAGAGCAAGATTGCTGAAAATTAAAACCTCTTGGAACATAACTCTATGTTTAATATATTGACACGCACTGTATAAATCAAGTATGCCCATTGTCACATGATGCACAGTCTGCAGGAGGTCAATTAGTTCTGATATCACAGTATGCACACTGCATGTAGTCAATAAGTTCCGACTGTCACATGATGCACACTGCAGCTAGTCAATTAGTTCTGATATCACATGATTCACACTGCAGTAGTCAATTAGTTCTGATATCACATGATGCACACTGCAGGTAGTCAATTAGATCTGATATCACATGATGCACACTGCAGGTAGTCAATTAGTTCCGATATCACATGATGCTCACTGCATGTAGTCAATTAGTTCTGATATCACATGATGCACACTGCATGTGGTCAATTAGTTCTGACTGTCACATGATGTACACTGAGGTAGTCAATTAGTTTTGACTGTCACATGATGCACACTGCAGGTAGTCAATTAGTTTTGATGTCATATGATGCACACTGCAGGTAGCCAATTAGTTCTGACTGTCACATGATGCACACTGCAGGTAGTCAATTAACTATGACTGTCACATGATGCACACTGCAGGTAGTCAATTAGTTTTGATGTCATATGATGCACACTGCAGGTAGTCGATCAGTTCTGATGTCACATGATGCACATTGCAGGTGGTCAATTAGTTCTAATGTCACAGGATGCACACTTCAGGTAGTCAATTAGTTTTGATATCACATGATGCACACTGCAGGTAGTCAATTAATTCTGATGTTACATGATGCACACTGTAGGTAGTCAATTATTGCAAGGTAGTCAATTAGTTCTGACAAGTGAATACACTAGGGACATCAATACAAACAAACCACAAATTTAAAGAACTCTCAATCCTGCACCTGTGTGTTTGTATAAATCTTGCCTCAAGTGCCATTATAAAACTGCATAAAGAATGCCCTTAAACTAAAAAAATGTTGCAATGTTTACAAACCGACAGCTCACAGTTAACTGAGGGCAATATATTAAGACAAATAGTCTGAATATATAAATGAAATAAAACAGGTGCTACAGATGAGAGTCACAAGACAGAAAATCCTTCTACTGTTATATGAAAGCTAATTATTAAAGCAGCAGAGATGCTTGTTAAATGGGGTAATTTTAACAGAAGAACTGTATTATTCCATATTGAATAGACAAGATTCAACTTATTAAAACCATATATTCTGTCCGTCTCAAATGATGTTATAGACAAGGACGATGAACTTTTGAAAGTTATTTTGCAATTGGCTTATAAATGGCCGGAGAACGCTCTATCATAAACTTTGAGTTACAGTCACATATAATGTGGTAGGAAACAGATCTAGCAAACGTATCTAAACAAATAACATATAAAGGAACACAGTGATTAAAAAATGCTCAATGGCAACACTATTTTAAAGACAAGCCAACTGTATTGACGTTCATACTCAGAAAGGATTATTGATGCCTCCATAGGCTATACTATCGATGGGAGTAATTATTTATCATTTTCTAGACCTTACTATGTGGAAATAAGCAAATGAGTGATCACTTTATGAACGTGCACTGCATTAAATAATTGACAAAACATCCTCTTCATAGCCTTCAGCCATGTCAGTGGCTGACTTGTGTTGCAATTATACATTATACATCATCATTATCGACAGATAACTAAATAAACAAGGAAACAGATAACAACTATGTTAAATAAACTAAATCTTACATTGACCATTGAAACTGAATTCATTCATTTATATTTTATTATCCAATATTTGGATCTGATACTCTTTTGTTTGAATGGTTTTTTTTTACAATCATTTTTTTTTTTGCACACAATATGACCTATGTCAATTTGTTTGCGAGACCACCCAATTTTCCCTGGGTAGAACAGTACTGTATACCTCCCGCCATCTGTAAGAATCCGATTTGATTACTGTACATACACACTGTGATAATATTTTTTCAATTCCCATGGTCAACCCACACTCAGCTACACAAACTCATTAATAGCAAAATCAGCCCCACCTTCAAGGACTTCAATGAATACTTAAATGCAATCATTCGCTTTGGTTATTTGCATTAGTAATATCCCCCACCTCCATAAAGTATTTAGCTGGTTTTACTTCAATAGAATGCTATGATGACTGGCCATTTTTTTCTGGTTGCGACCCAATTAATACCATTTAGATAAGGTCATCCTTATGATGGAAATACTTTTAAATTTTCAAGTGCATGCTCTTCAAGATATCCCCTTAGAGTACCGAGTTTTCCTGCAATGTCAAAAACCACGGATCAAAATACCTCGCTACTGTTTGTTAAGCATTTTGTTTTGACTGGATTCTTATGTGGTAAAGCCCCTCGACATTCAAGAACACCACTTTGATCTTGCGAACCTGTGATTAAAGAATGCCGCCAGTCATGGGCGGGTAACTCCAGCAGTGTCAGATTGACTAAGTACTCTGTTTGTCACTGGTCCACCACACCTTCACCTTAAGGGCACTGTGAAACTGACACTTGAATTATGGGTTCATACGGCAAGGACACGGTGGATGAATAAATGTGTACCTTCCCATTTGTTACATGAATGCTGTCGCTCCCAATGGTCAGTCCGTAAATAATAGCACATGATGTGGGGATGGCGTAAGAATAACAATGCTGTATAATTAACAAAAAGATAGGTTTACCTATGAAGAACAATTATTTAGTTTTGATATAATTATGAGGATAGACCTAACTTGGTTATCAAAATATAAAAGTGTACTCCATAAACTTGTTTTTTTAATTTATTCCAAAAATGAATGAGCCACTTAAAAACGTCTAAAAAATGTTTCGTTAAAACAAACAAAAAAACAGGAGTCAAAAAATGTCAATTACAAGTCTTATATGTCTAAAAAATACACTTATTTCCATCTTATAGACAGGAGAGTGAGATCTCAGTCTTGATCATCCTTATAACAGTTATGTTACAAACAATTTGCAGGATGCCCGGGTACTAATTTCATAAATAGAGATCTACACGATAAGAGATGTAGACGTAACATTCATTTTACCAACTAAGGTACTACAACCTTTCTTAATACTTAAACTGTTCAAATATTGTCCAAACATTGACACAAGGACTATATTAGCAGGTTAAAGACTATTTAAGTCAATATCAGTAACTTTATTTGACTTTTTGCTGATTAACATTAAACTGGGACATATTTCGATTGAAAAGTTTTAATATTTGATGATTCAGCTGTTTAACAAAAGAGCACTGATTAGATAGGACTTATCATAAACAGATCGATGTCCTATACCTACCCATGAAAAAGGGCCCCAATAAAACTGTTTATAGCAATTCTATAAATTGTTATTCAAAAGTTTTTATATTGATGATAAAAAAGTGCATTGGACTGATAGGACAAACCATATATTGTATTTTTTGAACAGTTTTCTTTAATTTTCTAAGGTTTTCACTGTTTTAAGGTTTATCAGAAGAAAAAAAAATGCCAACTTATAAAAATCCTGGGTATAAAACAGCAAAAATATTTTTTAAAGATTTTCAAAAGATTGGCAATACACATTGCTTCTTTACACATAGCAAGCTTAACTGAATAGCAACAGGCGAACTCGGACAGTAAAGAGATGAATGACATTTCTCCAGACAAGCTTGGTGTTCCCGATAATAAATTGATTTGAATTAGGTTTTAATGTGCACCAACACATAAAAGGTTATATGGTGCCTAGCCGGAATGAACGTGCCAGGCTCATCTTCCTTTTACATCAAGATAAAAATATGGAGAATGGGTCTAAAACCTTCTTACCTGCAGAACTGCAGAGTTGCTGCAAATTCTATAGTAGACACTCCATTTACGATGAAGCCACGTTGGTACGTTTGCATTCCGATAATAAAACTATTCTTTTTTAAGACAACATTTACACAAGCAGGTGTCTTTAGTTAAAAGTCCAGTTTTCAATTATAAAACAAAAGATGTCAGTTCCAACTACCGTATTTCCCCTAATAGTAGTGTCCGGGCACTATGCCCTTTTATTATATTAGGATTTTACTTGAAAGAGTTTTTGCCAGATTGTATTCCTCAAACTGAGCTTCGTTCATTCAGTGTCATTCACACTAAATTTCAAACCTAGATTTCTAAAAATGGTGGTGGTGGGGCCGTTTCTATTAGTTGAGGTGCTATTACGGGAAATACGGTAAATATCATATTACAGGATATCCTTAATCTCTGATTATCAATTAAAGGTTTAATTAACAACATTGTCCTGCTAAATGATCATCCAAAAACAAGTAGATGATCACAGATCAAATATTTACAATAACTGTAAAGTGTATCGCCTAGTGGGATCTTGAGCACCAGCCATGTGAAACAATAGACTATTCCTGTTAGGTGAACCATTAAATATTCATTTCTTGTTCTCGTTATCTGAAGCGCCGTGAACTAAAGAATAATGCAGCCTGCAATTTGAAACCTTAAAATATGCAAATAGCGAACAATTGGTATTAAACTATATGTGTTTAAACATTGAACTCCTTTATAACACATCTAATATCAATTAATTTATTTCATTAAATCAGATTTAAATTCTTTCTTTTATTGCTTAAACATGAATGGAAGTTTTAAATTCGTTCTTTTATAATTTAAGTATGAATGAATTAACTCCCATTAACAACATGATATTTCACCCATATCAGCATTTTCTTCAATAATGGGCTTATGTGATCATATCTTTCTCTTTTTTTGTTGATTTAATTTACCTGAGTTCAATAAGAGTCAGGTACTAATAAATCTGGTTAAGTGTCTCTCCATTATGCAAGATGACAACATAATAGCCTTTTGAAGTGACCTAATATCCATTTAAACCTTACAAAATGTTACACAAGTTTCATTGATAACCACTTTACCAACCCTTTACTGGTCAACTACCCATTATACAGCAATCTGGTTTTCTTTAAGACCAGATAATAAAACAATTTTTTGGTGTGATCTTATGACAACAGAACACACCCTTTATTACTTTGATTACTCAATACATATACACATTCACTGTTAACCCCTGTAATCTCTCAAGTTTCTCACATACATAACTGCTACAAAGCTTATTTTGTTGTCATTGAATAAAGCAGCTATGTTGTCCTTTTTTAAGCAGATTGGGGGCATTTACAATGAATCGTGTCATATATCAGATAGTGAAGTAAAACTTATTAAATAGGTTACATTACACCTCTTAATGTACATCATAAAATAATTTCTATTCAATACTGAAATCCTCTTTTGTATAGTTAAAGTATCACGTATCCTTTTTTTAATACAAGAAAAAAATATTACATTTGCATTTTTACTGATAAAATTACTGCTGACTCTTAATTTTCATCAAAATACTTGATCGATTAAAACCCTATTTTTACCTGATGTGTATTGTTTTGTTCCTCCTTGACTGGTCTGAGTCTTACCTGATGTGTATTGTTTTGTTCCTCCTTGACTGGTCTGAGTCGAGGATCAAGTGGAGCCTGCCCCTTTAACTTCTTTTTCTTCTTACGAAAACAGCTGAACATATTTATACTATAATAATTCCAACGGGTTAAATTTTACTCCATTCTCGAAAACTTTATGTTGTACAGCAGTACCCGAAAACATTTAACACTTTTTATTTCTTTTTTGCAATAATATACATTCCCTGTATGCTACACTATCAGGGTGTTTCCTGTATCACTGATGATGTTATCCCATGGTATATAACCAGAATTATCATCGCAAAAAAAATTGCATACAAATCACTCCAGTGTGATAAACACAAAGCCAATGATCGTACACAACACACTATAGTACTTTATTAATCCACCTGAATGAAAACAATGATCACCTTATAGTACTATCCTTTATCTGTGTAAATTTGATACCATGCAGCGATATCCAAATTACCACAAAATTTAACCGAGTTCCAAATTCCTAAATTCTTAAATTTCTTTACAAAATCCTAGCATTCCCTTTCTCACTTGTGACCATGTACTATAATAACACATACACAATGACCTCGGCGACTCCCTCCACATGTGACAATACTAGACATGAAATCACCACCTTCTCTCCTCAGGCATACTCTTCAGCTTCCATTGTTTACATTTTAGCATGAACTTCCCTTTAAAAAAAAAAAGTCTGTCTGTTTTAGTGCTAGTCACGCAGGTATTGCCAGTTATTCTGATCCCACGACAATCAATATCACCTGTTTACGTTG